>CM062642.1:7810594-7925594 GCA_025617555.3 Puccinia polysora | reverse complement strand
TTTTGACCAGCCCTAAAGTAAAAACACCAAAAAAAAGTTCAACTTGTGTTAAGCTGATCCCATCACAAGTTGAACTGACTTACCATTAAAATCTTATTCAAAAAAACTCATCATAATGATTTTAACTCAAAACAATCAACATAATGATGTTCAAAATTTGATAACCCTTTATATTAATAGAATTGCAATATCAGCATGTTAGACCCAACCCAAATGATAAAATCAATCTATAAGTTAGAATACAACTCAAGTTGATCTTTGAGGTGATCAGCCCAACAAGCTTCTTTTTTAAAAATCATGGAACATGGTTTTAAAACTATGGGCGGGATTGGAATCACATCTCCCTTAATTAAAAGCTGGACCCAATGGCTATTGTTAAAAAAGCATATGAATATGGGATCTGATTGTTCTTTTACACAAATTTTCATAGGAGTAAAAGAACAACATGATTCCAATGAAATGAAACATAGTGGTCTTGCATAAGTATCAGATATTATTTGACCCGTTTCAAGATTTGAAAGATATTTCAAAGAGGGAATCTTTTCATTGATATCATTGAAATAAAGTCTTTGTTCTATCTTTTCAAAATCTTTACTTCCACCAAGGATCTCAGAATAGCACCCAGTATTTTCCTCAATGTTTCAAGCATTTCATTCCAAAATTTAAACCATCCATTGTCATCATACCCAAGTGATTTGGCAATGACTCTAAAAACACAATTTCCATCACCAACTGGGTCAAAAACCTTGCCCAAGAACTTATGTAAGTTCTCAGGTATTTTATTGAGGTAATTTACTTCCTAAAATCAAAAAGTAGTCAGCCAAAATTCTAATCTCATTAAAGTAATCACAACTCACCAAAGATGAGCTTCTGTTTGACTCCTCCATTGCGTCTGCTTCATCCTTTCAAAAGGAATAGGATTCCAACAGCACCAAACCCAATGAAATTTCAGTCTCTTCCAGTGAACTCTGAAATTCAGATGAAGAGCCTGACTTGGACTATAAACATTTTTCAATCAGTTCATTAAAACAAAAAAATGAACCTTTGACAAAAGAAAAGACTTACAATCATTTGTCTTTTCTTCTTTGGTGACCTTCTACTTCTCTTTGCTTGCTTAAGTTTCTTTTCAATCTTTTCAAATCAAGAAGGATTGCGCTGGGTATCTGTCAATTTTGGACAGCCTCTGCTTGATTGCAAGAATTTAGGTTCAAATCTTGGCTTTGATCAATAATTGGCCTTCTCCTTCATCAAGTGCTTCAACAGCCAGCAATAATCTTGATCAGGATTATTCAAGAGAATTTCATCAAGCTTCTTGTGTAACTGAGAATTTTTGAGCAGTTCATCAACATTGACCTCTAAAAATTCAAAAGGATCAAATATTAGTCAAGTAGGAATCATCATTTTAGTCAAGTAGGAATCATCATTTGAAAAGCATTGATCAGAAATCATTTATCAAAAAGCATTGATCAAAAAGAATTAATCACAAAGGATTTGAACAATAAAACTTAAAACAAATTACAGAACTAGAACTGCAAGGGTCATAATCCAATCTCCACTGAGGATGAAAATCTTGAGGCACAACAGAGCCTCTTGATTCTAGTAGGTCCCCTATTTGGTGGGAACAGGGCAAACCCATAGTCATTGAGTATGACTTGGTGCACACTTCCCCATCAGGGTTCCACTTTAGCCTCTCTAATTGATTCACAACATGTTTGATTGCTTGTAAAGAAAACTTGTGTCCCAATGTTAACATTTGATTAGGAAGAACTATTCCAATCTTTATTTGAGAGTTGTAAAGCGCAGCCTGAATCAATTTAATTTGATTGGAAACTGTGCCCTCTAGGTTATTCCAAACATCCAACATGTTTCCCGACAATTTTGCACATGGGCCCCTTCAAACCAAGACGTTGTTTTATTTCCAAAGTCTGATTTTTTGCAAGTCCAGGCCTTTAAAAATGTCTCTTTGATACAAAAGATATTATGATCCATACACTCAAGCACATCCTGAGGGTCTGCTAAAAAACACTTTATACAAGTCATAATTTAAGCAACCCAAAACTAGGAAGATTAACAGAGGAGGCAGTGATTTGGCACTTACTCTAAGTTCCACATCATTTACCTCTTCCTCCTCCTTGGTTTTTGAGGCCCCATAATTAGCCCACAGAGACATAAAGCTTTGCCACCCTTCAACATCATTATTAAAGAGTGCTTTAAAGTTTGCTTGTATGTTTTTAGACAAGTGCCATTGACAGCCCTTTCTTGTTGACTCAGGGAATTTTTTTTTCTAGAGCACGGATCAAAGCTTTTTCACAGTCTATCACAAAGACTTTGGGAAGTCTCTCAGGATCATAAGCCAACTCCTTTAGCGCATTTACAGACAAAATGTAGAAATCAAAAATTTCTCTTGTTATAAAAACAAGAGCTTTTGTGAAAGTTTTCTGCTTGGAAGTAATTCCTAGGATGTGCGATAGGGGGACGTTGTACTTACTTGTATTATAAGTACAATCCATCATAGCTATATTATGGAATTTCTTGAAAAGCTTAAATGACTCTGGGTGAGCCAAGAATAGGGCCTCCAAGTGACCCTCTCCACTGAATTTTGCTCAATGAAACCAACCTGAATTCCTAAGTGGTTCAAAGAGGACCTCCATAACACTTTTTTCCTTCAGTTCTTCAAGCACTACCTTACAGTCAGTGTTATAGATTGTTTGGTCATCAACATATTTGCCACCATCAATCTTTCTCAATTTTCTTTTAAGTTGAATTTTATTGAGCCCATCATTCATGCCTTCTTTTATATTGTCTAAGGCTACCCCAGAGATTCTCCTCAGGTGAGGATGCACTGAGGGGTGTGGATATGGTTCATGGTTATGTTGATCATTCTTGTAGGAGATTTTCCACAAGGGATCCAACTTTGTGTGACTAGCACAGATTAAAAACTTGCACCCAACCTTCCTTGTGTGAGTTTGCCTTGACTGTTTGATGATAAATTGCCCAGAGTACAAACCATTTCAATCACAGGCTAAATCCACATATTTATCACGCTTTTATTTGAAAAATGTTAAAGCATAACCATACTACATTTCCCATGTTTGACAATACCCCTAGTAGGAGAAGCTCTCACAGGAGGTGGGGCAAGTGGATCTTTCATAGTTACATAGTTATATTGATGGCATGCAATCCATCAGTTTCAATCAAATTAAATATGGCAAAGACCAGTAACATAAAATGTTACTCACCACCAGAGGTCATGTCCATTTGTGAGAGATTTTGTTCCTCAATTATCACCCTTGATGAGGATGGAATTGGGGCTTCCAATGATTCAATACCCAAATCCTTCTTTTCCACAGCTTTGTTCATTGCACCAATGTAGTCCTTGAACACAGCCATGTTAAAAGGAGGGCTTGCCACTGCTCCCATAATGCCAAAAAAATGCAATGCTACTTCAGTATTCAATCCAACTTTGAATTTAACAACTACCAAGTTTGCTCACTTTCAAGTTGAGAAAGATCAATTTTGTGGCATTTTTTATTTTCAGTTTCTTATAGTGTCACTTTAATTTCACTTTAATTTCACATGATTTCACTATAGTTTCACTTTAGTGTCACTTCATGATTGCTAGATGTGGAAAAAAAGTCCCACATATTAAGTGTTGATCCCAAATTTGGGTTGATGGAATACAAATGTGGTCCAGGGCAACCCAAAAAGTTTGGCACAACCCCTGGGGGGCCGCCTACCCCTGAACAAGGCTCAAACACGCCGTTTATGGGGTGTATACGGCCCCCTGGGGGTTTTTCATGTTTGATACAACCCCTTGGGCGCGTCTAGATGCGTGTTTTTGTCTGCATGCGTCCATTGGGCCGTGTAGGGACCTACAAAACTCCCACACAACTGGGAGTTGTGAATTTAACATCACACATTGCACAATATTCCAGAACATATCAGGGTGTATCAGATTTAGCAAACCTGCCATCAGAAACCCACCTTTTTTTTATCAAACACACCATTTTAATGGCATTTTTCTGAAATGCACATAACCCCTAACTGTTTTATTTCAAAATAGACTTTTTCATGTAATTGGTGGATTCAAAAAACCAAATAAGTCATTTATACAGCCATAGATTTAAATCCAGATGCATCACAATCCCTTAATCATGTGACCAACCACTCAGAAGGTCAAGGCCTTTATCATCATCAGCAGAAGAAGAAGAACTAACACCACCTTCATCATCATCTTAGAATAGGACCTAAGCCAAACTTTTCCTCCTCAAATTTTCAAAATCATCATCTCCATCAACCCCCCCTTCTCCTCCCATTGTGATAAAATCAACAATGTTTTTCCCATTTTCCCCGTTTTGTCATCCCCAGCTTATAATTGACAAACCTCCATTATCAACCCTAACTTCTTAACTCTATCATTCATCATATCACATTTTTTTAAATATTAAAACAATGGTGTAGGGTAAGCCATATCATCCCATTTTTGTGTACAGAAAGGGGCAAAGCTAAAAGATTACTCATGGTGAACAAGTGAACTCAAGTTAGATACAAAATGGTCTAGCCCAAAACCTCAATCTTAAATCTGACCACTATTTATGCATGCCAATGCTCAATTCTCATCACCTGAGCAATTTTCCAGTTAAAGAGAAAATTTCAATTGTGGCCCATGAAAATTCCACAGCAAAAAAAGTGCAACCACAAGTTTAACTAGCAAAAAACTGATCCCCTGGGCATCTAGTGAAAGAGAAGAAAAATGGAATGCATTTTTGAGCAAAACACACCAATAAAAAACAATTATAATCATCCAAAAATATTATCCTCATCTATATTTTTCAAGTGATTGATCCAAGGAAACCACTCAAACCATCCTCAAAAGTCAAGAAAACCAAGATGGTAATGACCCACAATGAAAATAATCTGAAAACCCCAAAAATAAATGAGTAGGATTTTTGTCAGACTGGACCTCAATTTCAATATTAACCAGAAATTTTCCTGGCTGATGGGTTAGACTAGATAGATATCAATGTGAGTATCAGATATCTCAATTGATTGAGTAGAGCTAACTCAATATTGATCTATTAACACCATAAAATCTGGATATTTCTACTTGAAAATACATTCTACCATTTATTTTATTATCATTGGCATCCTATAGAAACCACCTCCTGATTCCTGCCACAAAATAAAATTTTAACTATCACTCATTTGATTGATTTTATAGAAATAAAACTAAACTTATCTTCCCTTGAATTTTTCTTTCTACTTCCCTCAAGAGATCTTGTTTAATAATAAGAGTTATTCCCTTTTCCATTAAAAATTAATTTGAATGATCTTTCTTTCCCAAGCCATTTTACCTTTTTTCCAAAAATAATTTTCAGTTTTCTGTCAATACCTATCCTCTCAACCTAAAAAAACCACTGTAAAATTTGGGTATTTACAGTATGGATGTTACATCTTCTGTTTTCCTTGCCTCTTTATTTCCCTAATACTTTCTAGGTCCATTCATGAAGTTTCCTTGCACCATCCCATCCAAATCTGAGCCTTTAACTTTCATTTTCCCCCTTTAAGGTATCCTATTTTTTTATCCTATTGGTCTATAACATTACTCATTTCTTTTTGTGTTCTCTCAAAAAAATTTGAATTAATATCTACCTTGGGATTTTCCAATACTTTTTATGTCCATTACTGAAGTTGAATTCCACCATCACATCAAAATCTGATCCTCAATCTCACCTTTCCCCCATTTAATGAAATATTTCATATTTTTGCTAAACATATTTAAACTCAATCACATTCTGTGTTTATAAAAATCAAAGTTTGATCTGCTTGGGTTGTGGAGATTTATTTTTCTACCATAAACCATAACTGAACCTTATTTTCTATAATATTTCCCATCAATAGATCCAGAATAGGAATAGACCAGCCCAGCTGCAACTGGGAACCAGCCTCTCAGAATTCTACCAAAACCAAGTTGGAATGGTTTGAACAGATATTATTCTAGAACATGTGATAGCCCCACCTTAGATATAGGCACAGACAGACAGGGAGCCATGTCTTAACTGAAAGGTCTCAAATTCACTTCATGAAATAAAGTTCTACAGATAATTAAACAAAGAAACCACTTCCAAGGTTGATCTTTTTTTTAAAAAAAAATCACACTTTGATTATAATCTTTCATGAAGGCTTATTTTATCTACTAAAAAACTCCTAAAACAATTGTTTTATCTATGATTAAATCTCTATGCAAAAGCACTCTTGAAAAATATGAAAGAAAAATCTTATATCTTTTCAGAATCATCAATCAATGTGAAAATTTATTGAATTCAAAATAATACTAAGAGTGGCAATTTAATCAATTTAAGTTGCTTCAAGATCAACAATATTGGTGGTGGGTTTACCATGGATCTTATCTAGAGTAGGAAAAAAATTATAATAGTGGAAATGAAGCAATGAATATGCAAGCAAGATGAGAATTGAATGATTAGAGAACAAAGAATATTTCATCCTAGAGCCTAATTAAGGTTATTTAAAGTGATTTAAGTTGGATGTGAGAGGATTCCTTTTGGACAAAGTTTTGATGAAAGGATCCTAGTTGAAAGCTTTTCAATAATAATCCTAGAGTATATGTTCAAGAGGTGATTTGAAAATTTGATCTTTAAGTTTTGAAAATTTTCAGATGATTTCCCTGAAAAATATTTGGAATGATGAATTGAGAGTATTCTCAAACAACTTACTGGAACCCATTTTATGAGTGATCTTTTTTTCCTTTTTTCAATTGAAGGAAATTATGTTTTTAAAGAATAATTTTCCAAGGCTTCACTCCTGCCATTGATAAAAAACTGAGTGAGGCCTGTTAGTTAGGATCTGGGCAGGGTAATCAGTATATGCAGATTAACAGAGGCTTTTCTCACCATTTTTTGGCTCCATTGCACAAGTATCTACTAAGCCTTTCCTTGTTTCAGTAAGGGTTCAGGGAGAGGTTCATATTGTATTGCAAGTCAAAATCACTGCCATCTTTACAATTGAATCTTCTTATATAAATTCATACAGTCTATTATTATATTAACATTGATTAAATCAACAATCTTGTTTCTTTCTTGGGATCAAAAATTGCAATAAAACTCATGAGCAGGTTGAGATGGGAACAAGGAGAAGAGTTTTGTTTTTTTGGGATTGCATTATTTAATTTTTTGTTTTATTGGAGGGAGGATAGAATTATCTGACTTGATAAAAAAGGGAGATCATGATAAAAAAGTATTTCAGCATTGGGGTGATGGGAGGACATTGCTATTGAGGAGGATACCAAGGAGAATGGGATATGGAGGATGAAAAGAAATTGATATTTTTGGATGAGTGTGTCACACAACCACCCCACGTACTATAGGGAAATCTTAGATGATTGTGAGCGCAAAAGGAGAGCTGAGTGCAAGAGCAAGTGCAAGTGCAAGGTAGCAAAGGCTAACTGCAAGGTTCAAAGTTATGGTGGAGTAAATTAACACACAGCAAGAGGGATGAATGTTCCAATGGGAGGGAACAAAACCCAAGCCAAATGTGATGACTGGATTTATCAAATGCAAGAATGTATGAAATTAACTAAATGAGGAAACAACCCCCAGGCAAGCGGAGTAGCCTTTATAAGGTAATCCAAAATGACTAGATACAACCTGATGGATGGTCAACCACAGTTTTGAGCAATGAGGCAATGAATGACATGAACGGAGTACAAAATGAAATAACAGTATGAACCTTTCCAAGGTCTTAGCATAAGTGCAAGACAATAGGTGACAAATGTATCAGAGTGTAACGGTTGAGACATGAGGGAATGATGTCAGAAGCAATGCAAATATGAAGGTGTAGTTTATGCAGGGTAAGGGACTAGTCCATTTTTGAACTATACAGTTGAGGTGGCTTGACTAGTGTGGGTGCAAACTAGCAAGAGCATGTGACCAGAAATGGGAACCCAAGAGTTATTGATACCCAGGGTGAAAAGGCAGAGCCAAAATGAATGGTTGACCAAGGTAGAGTTGACTGCAAGGCTTGCAAGTGGCTTCCGAGTCAGTTTTCAAGAATGGAAGGTTTTTATGCAAGCCAGAGTTGATAAGTGGAAGGCACCATTGATGTTGTGCTTCTAGTTTGTCACACTTATGGACTGAGTAAAAGGGTATGTCAAAGTGGGAGGACAATAATCCTTAAGCTCAAAGGGTGACAGTTGCCCGGGTATAAAGAGGCAAGCTCCCGCCAGCGTTCAGACAATTTTCCCATTGATTCCAAAAGTCATTACAAATACTGTATACCCATTAACATTACTTCTTCACTTTTAAATAGATTTATAATTAATTATGTTGTCATTGTCATTCTGCCCTTGCAAAAACTGCATTTGACAAAACAAGCAATGCGTCCCTAGTATAGCCACGCAAGGTATCCAAGACAAGTGCAAACAATGCTGTTTGCGCAAGGTTGCTTTCACATTACCTATAAGTAGCAAGCCGGTTGTAGATGTCCCAGCAGCGTCCCAAAGGGAGGTGCAAATTCAAAGGTCTGCCCCGCAAGTCATCTATCATATACCGCCAGTGCCGGAGATTGAGTTTTTAGGTATTCAGAACCCTGGTAAGTTGAGGCTTAGAGACTAAAAATAAGTAAAAAAAATAAATGAAACAGAAATGGAACTAATATAATCTTTGTTGATGTAGTACTGCCCAATTCCAACGATATACCACCAATACACCTCTGCCACCACCGCCATATACTGGTTTGATTGGGTTGGAAGTGCAAAGTGAAGTGCAAGCTGAGGAAACGCAGACAATCAAAGAGGGAAGGGAAGAAGGATCAATGGTTGAAAGAGAGGTGGAACCAGAGCGAAGGGAGTAAAATGAAGAGGAAGGAAAAAGGGTAGAAGGAAGGAGTGGAATGGAGCAGGAGGTGGAGGAATGGGATGGAACGGAAAGAGATGAGGTAGAGGGCCAAAATGAGGGGAACCAAGTGCAAGTCAAAGGGACAATCAAAACCAATGCAAGGCAATTGACTGGCAATGTGGTGGAAGGTTCTTCAAGGGGCCAAAGGATGAGAGCTCACAAGGAACTCATTGAGGAAGTTGGATGGAATACCCAACCAAAGAGAGTTTGGACTGCACAGTGCAAGGAAATCATCAAAAGACATCTGGTGAGGCAAGTGATGATCTTGCAAAGGTTGTCTTCTTTGGTGTACAAAGAAGATTTGGAAGAGTTTAGGTTGATGGTAGAAGAATTGAATGAGAACTGGGAGGAGGCAGAGAGATAAATAGAAGATAATTTGTAGAAATGTATTTTTTAATTATATATACTAATTTTATTATTTTATTATTTTGTTATTTTATTATTATATATATATATATATATTTTTCTTTTTTTTTCAATATTTTTTTTTCAAGGAAAATAGGTTTCTGATTTAAAAATAAAACATGAAGGTATAAAAATTGTGAAAAGAAAAAGGGGATGGCTCTGAGAAAGGGAAAGGAAATTAAATAATTAACTGGGAAAAAATGGGATCAAAATGTGGATTGGGATGGAAGAAATAGAATGGAATTGGAGCTATGATTGGTAAGGTTTGCAAGGGTAACTTTCATGGAAGTCTTGAACCAAATTGGGAGAATTTCAAAGGTGATGGGCTGGTTCCCACAAGGTGTGATGGGCTGGTTCCAAGGTGCAATCTTTGTTGGACTGGAAGCCAGTCCATTCAACAAGATATTGAAGCTTTCCTTTGCCTAACCTGGAATCCAGGATATGGCTTACTTCCCACTCTAACTGATTGTTGACTCTGACTGGTTCAGGAGGGGGATGAGTCTTGCCTGGTTATAGGACTCAAGCTGGCTCTAGGAGAGACATGTGAAAGACCGGGTGGATACCTTTCCAGTTCCCAGGTAAGGTAAGTTTAAAGGTGTTAGGGGAGACAATTGATTTGACTTTCAGAGATTTTACAAGTTGGGAAAGCACTTTCTTTCAGAGATTTTACAAGTTGGGCAAGCACTGCCAATATTGCAAGCATCAAGCCATACCCAATCTCCTACTGCAAAGGTTGGGGCCAAAGTGAAAATTCAATCTGCTTGTTCCTTGCAGCGCTGGTTTGCTGCTTTGAGGTTGGTTTGAAGTTTCAATTGAAGGGATTGGATGTGGTCAAAGTAATTGGTAGCAGGTTGAGAAGGTGCTACATGAAGGGAGGAGAAGGTTGGATTTCTACCATAAAGAGTCTGGAAGTGTGACTGTTTGGTGGAGGAAGGAGTGGAGTTGTTGTAGGCAAATTCAGCTAATGGGAGCCATTGTGACCAGTTTTCCTGTTTTTAGGAGACGTACATTTGAAGATACTGTTTGAGGATCTGATTGACTTTCTTGGTTTGCCCATCCATTTCCTGGTGGTAAGCCATTTATATATTGCAAGTGATCTTCAAATGTTGACACAGCAAGGTCCAGAAGCTAGAGACAAACAAAGATCCACAATCACTAATTATGTTACCAGGGAGACCATGCTTTGAGAATACATATTCTATAAATAAATTAGCTAAGTCTTTGGGAGAGGCTGTCACATTACTGCAAAGAAATAAAGCCATCTTTGAGATGCAATCTACTACTATTAGAATAGCATCATAACCACTAGAAATAGGTAATTGCAAAATGAAATCCATAGAAAGCAAATGCCAAGGAATTGGCGGAATTGGAAGTGGCTGAAGCAGCCCATACTTCTGGTGTTTTGAGGACTTGTTCCAATTGCAATCATAGCACTCTTTAAAATATTCTTTTACTTCATTGGTCATACCAGGCCAATAGAAGTCTTGTGCAATCAATTGGTAGGTTTTATCCTGCCCATAATGATCAGAAAGCAGAGAATCATTCCTTGATTTAAAGATATCTAACTTCATGCAAGGATTATCTGGTACTACTATACAATTTTTATAAACTAAGTAATCATTTTTGTCAATACTATAATCACTATCTAATAAGTTTGCATTCTTGCAAAGTTTGCTACACTTGAGTTTTCCAAGTTGAGCTTTTTGTATTTTGGAAGCTAGATCTCAAAGGTGAGTGATGATTGAACTGAGTCTGGCAGCCTGGGTTCAGAAAAGTGTCCTAAAATTTTCAGGGTTGTTGTTGGTGCAGGTGCTCCCCCCTCCTTGGTAAATGTTGTCCTGGCGTGACAAAGCATCAGGGACTACTGCTTGTTTCCCAGGATGGTATGTGATTGTAAAGTTGAAATTGGAGAGATATTTGGCCCAAAATGCCTGTCTGCGTGTAAGGACTTTTGAGCTCATGAAATATTTCAAAGAATTTTGATCAGTTAAGACCTCAAAAGGTTCCATAAGGCTCAAAAGGTATGAACGCCATTTTTTAAAGAAATAAAAAATTGCAATAAGTTCCTTGTCATAAATCTTGTAATTAAGCTCTGCAGAAAGCAATTTGCAAGACTCAAAAGCTACAGGATGAAAAAGAGAAGAAGAGGAGGAAAACTGCAAGATGACTCCTGCAATTACATAGTTGCTTTCATCTGTTTTGACAATAGTGCAAGCTAGTTCATTAAAGTGAGAAAGTATTGGAGCAGTGTTAAATGCTTTCTTCAGAGCTTCAAACTTCAAAGCAGCTTGTTCTGTGAAAACAAAATGAGTGTCTTTTTGAAGAAGGTTAGTAAGGTTCACAGTTTTCTTGGCATAATGCTCAATAAACCTCCTGTAAAAATTACTGAAACCAAGGAAAACTTGAAGGGATTTAACAGAGGAAGGTGGGGGCCAGTCCAACATGCGCTGGCTCTTGGCTGGATCCATCAATAGTCCTTGCTGCAAGACTATGACACCTAAAAATTGAAGAGAAGGAGTATGAAATTTGCACTTAGAGGCTTTTGCAAACAGGTTATTCTTGCAAATTTGCTGAAGCACCTCTTGCACATGTGAAATTTGATCCTCAAGAGTTTTTGAGTCAACTAGTATATTGTCAAGATAAACCACGAGATATTTCTCTACAAGGTCAGAAAAAATGTCATTGACAAAATGTTGAAAAGTGGAAGGAGCATTGCAGAGGCCACAGGGCATGACAGTATACTCATAACTGCCAAACCATTTTCTCATTGCGGTCAAATACTCATGACCTTTTGCAATGCAAACTAGGTTATAGGTTCCTCAAAGGTCAAACTTTGAGAAATAAGAAGCTCCATGGAACAGAGTGAGGAGGTGCAACATAGGTGGTACTGGGTAGGCATTTTTCTGGGTTACCTGGTTCAGTTTCCTATAGTCAACACAAAGGCAAAGTCCACCATCTTTCTTCAGAAAAAATAAGACAGGTGAACCGGTTTTCAAATCCCTTAGTCAAAGAAATCCTTTCAATAACTTTTCCGCAATGTATTCTTGAAGCCTGGTTGATTCCTGCTTTGAGAGAGAGTAGACTGGTCCAGTTGCCGGTGGTTGGCCAGTAAGTTCAATCTTATGATTGCAAGGACGGGATGGAGGAAGTTTATCTGCCTTTACAGCTGAAAAGACGTCAGCAAAGTTATAATAAACAGAAGGTAAAGACTCTTGAATGATTTCTAAATCTTCAATCTTGTCATCTTTGAGCACAGGATTTGAAGTGCTTGCATGATGCAAGAGGATTAGGGAGCTCAAAATACACCGTTTGGTTGTTGCCTGTTTCTCTTTGAAGAACTGAGGAAGAGTTAATTCAGAAAAACAAGCAATAACTCCTAAATCTGAAGAGGGAACTTGAGAATGAAGGTCAGGATATTGCAAATCTCCTGGCGGAAAAGTGTCATCCAACTCAATGACAGTGTCAGGTATGCTGTTTAATTCCTGTTTGATTGAAGGGTTAGTTTTCTGGGGTTGCAAGGTTCAAAGGTTAATTACTCCTTCTTTCCAATTCACATCCGGATTCCAGTGGACTAGGAAATCATGGCCTAGAATGGTATCAACCATTTCGGGAATATCCAAGACAAATAAATCCCATTCAAAGCTGGGGAAATTAGAAAATGCAAAGGTCCATTTTGCCTTTTGGGAAACCCAATGAGATGGATCAGTTGCACTACTTACTAAATATATAGGGAACTTATCTATCTCAGAATGCGTAAGTTTTTTGGAAGTGGAAGAAGATTCAATTACAAAAGAAACATTAGTGCCAGAATCAAGTAAAACTCAATAAGGAGATTTTTTGGAATGGAAAAGGACAAATCTTGTACTTGGAGCACCTAGTGACTTGAAAGTGCAAAGATTTACTTGCTTTAATTTAGATAATGTGTAGCCTTCCTTGCGAGTTTCAGGAAAACTACAAGCTAATTTTTTGACTGTTCAGCTGCTTCACGCGCTAGCCACTTTGCACAACTATCAAAATCATGTTTACCTCCACAAGACATACATAAACCATTCTTTTCCCTCCTTAACCATTCCTCATTTGGGAACATCCCAGTTTCTTGATCCAGGAAATTTGAAGTTTGGTGACAGGCTTTCCTTTTGGGTTAGAGTGCAAGGTTGGATTTGGTCTGGATTGCTTTGGATTCTTCAAAAATTTTTTCAAGGATTTGTCCTTCTTTGGATCCAAAGTTGATGGTCCATGGTTGTTTTTTCAAGAGCAGTTCTTTTTGTGATAACCATTATCAAGCTCAATCACCTGGTCAATTCACTGCTGAAGGGAGGTTGTCTTATGTCCCCCAACTGCGAGTTGTTCAATTACGTGTGCCAGTAAAACTTTTTGAAAATGAAATAAAAGGGCTGCCTTTTTCCATTGGATGCAAGACTGCAGAGTTTAAAAATTGGAAACATAAAAGGAGGCTCTACTATTTTCCTTCATGACTAGATTATTGAGTTTGTATTCAGTGTTTCAAACTTCATTAGGATTTCCAAACAGGGTGAACAACTTTTTCTTGAACTTGTCCCAATTGTTGAGAATACAAGTGGGGCTAGTGTTATCTAATAGTTCAAGGTAGGGTTCAAACCACTTCAAGGCTCTTCCACCAAGGAAGGAAGATGCATAAATAACTCTAGGTCTATCAGTAGGGAAATTGTGAGGATTTTTTGAGAAGATGATTTTGCAGGACTGTAGGTAGGATCTAAGCTTATGAGGGTGTTCCCCAGTAAAATGATCAGGCTGCTTCATGCCTGGGGTGCGAAAACTAGGACCACTTGGACCAGATTGCAAGGCAGTTTGGTTAAGCGCCTGGATCAGAGTTGTGAGTAAGGTGAAAGTGCCGGGTTTGGGAGCATTAGTGAAAGCCCCTGATCTACCATGAGTCAAGGTTTCATTGGAAGAGTCTTTGATTTCTTCAAGAGGGTACACTTCTTCCTGCAAGGGAGCAAGGGGATCATCAAGAGGTTCTACCAAAGAAGATTTAGAAGAAGGGACAGGATCTAAAGGTTTTCTGGACTAAGAAATGCTGGATCTCCCTACCCAATGGATATCATCACTGTAAGGGGTGAGGGAAGCGTTCCCGGTTGAGCAAGTATGTGAAATTGTAAAAAGAAATCCATTATGGGTTGGAAGGCTACAATAGATGAGTTGAGTTAGTTAATTTACTGTCACACAACCACCTCACATACTATAGGGCAATCTTAGATGATTGTGAGCGCAAAAGGAGAGCTGAGTGCAAGAGCAAGGGCAAACTGCAAGGTGCAAACTTGTGGTGGAGTAACTTAACACACAGCAAGAGGGATGAATGTTCCAATGGGAGGGAACCAAACCCAAGCCAAATGTGATGACTGGATTTATCAAATGCAAGAATGTATGAAATTAACTAACTGAGGAAACAACCCCCAGGCAAGCGGAGTAGCCTTTATAAGGTAATCCAAAATGACTAGATACAACCTGATGGATGGTCAACCACAGTTTTGAGCAATGAGGCAATGAATGACATGAATGGAGTACAAAATGAAATAACAGTATGAACCTTTCCAAGGTCTTAGCATAAGTGCAAGACAATAGGTGACAAATGTATCAGAGTGTAACGGTTGAGACATGAGGGAATGATGTCAGAAGCAATGCAAATATGAAGGTGTAGTTTATGCAGGGTAAGGGACTAGTCCATTTTTGAACTATACAGTTGAGGTGGCTTGACTAGTGTGGGTGCAAACTAGCAAAAGAATGTGACCAGAAATGGGAACCCAAGGGTTATTGATACCCAGGGTGAAAAGGCGGAGCCCAAATGGATGGTCAACCAAGGTAGAGTTGACTGCAAGGTTTGCAAGTGGCTGCTGAGTCAGTTGCCAAGAATGGAAGGCTGTTATGCAAGCCAGAGTTGATAAGCGGAAGGCACCATTGATTTTGTGCTTCCAGTTTTTCATGCTTATGGACTGAGGTAGATGTTACTGAGGAAAAGGGTATGTCAAAGTGGGAGGACAATAATCCTTAAGCTAAAAGCGTGACAGAGTGGGGGATTCAAGGATAAATGATTGTCTAATGAGGAATTATTCCTAATTGATGAGGTAAGAGGATGATGATTGGATATAAAAATCATTTATAAACTTGATATTTGATAGAGGATTTGCAAGGATGAGGGAGTGAGAATATTTTAATGGAGGAAGGACTCAATTTCTGGCCAGTAGATGATATGATGATGATGAGATTCAGGGAATAAAGAGAGGTAACTTCATATACTATGCTTGAAAAAAAGCACTTATTTTGAGGTAACTCTGTAATTCCTGCTGTGAAATAAGGTATTTTTTTATTTTTTAATGGTTATTTTGAAATCAAGGATTTTTTTTGAAAACAAAAATTAAAAAAATTTTGGTATTGCTATATCTGTTACACACTAATATAACAGGTAAATTAATGTGATTTCAATATCAAGAGAAATCCTGTGGTTCAAAAATTTCAACCTGGAAAAATTTTCCCTATGGTGGTGAAAGAATGTGTATGAAAATTAATATATTTAGGTATTCAAATTTTAATTCACAATGAAATATTTGATTTCAATCTCTAGAAATTTACACAAAGGAATCTTTAAATAAAGCTCTCTCTGCTCTATATTTGTATCTATCCCCACTCTCCATTCAATTTTTTTTCACAGTCAATCATATTTCACATTCAATTTTCAGTGTAGCTTGGTTAAAGCTTGACCTGATCTTAGTTGAAGCTTTGCCTGATCTTTGCCATTGATTGGATTTTGGCTCCTTGATTTTTAATTTCTAGAAAGTACCTTCAGATTTTTTTTGGTGAACTAATGAGCTCAAATAATTTTATGAAATACTTGAAGTTAAAATAAAATTATCTATTCAAATTACATGTAATTTGAGAAGAATTGAAAGAAACAAATTCAAATATCAATGAATAATTAAATTTGTGCGATTATAAGTATTATTTTTAAGTGAAAACTAAATTGGGTGAAATTTTATAACACCCCCTTCAAGTATGTGATGGTTCAGATCCTCTGTTTCACTGAAACAAGACACATGTTTGCAGACTTGTTATGTTTAAGCTACACAATCACTAAATTCAACCCAAATGCAGTACTTTCAAGGAATTTTCACTTTTTAAAATTCATGATGTGTATAAAACATTTTTTTCAAGCAGATACCAAACCCTAGTTCATATATTTTGATTTTTTTTTCAAATTCATCAGCTATACTAATCAATTCCTTCATCAATTATATAATACATTCATAATATCAGTTCAAAAACTTGATTAACAGAAACATATTACTAGATCATTTTAAATTTTTTAACTTCATATTAAATTCATTTTCCATATCAAGATCCTTTCTATCAATTCACCCAGATTCTGGAACCCCATTATTTCCTCAAATACCATATAACTACCATCTTTAACCTCAACAGCATTCAATAAATAAATAAGAATGAAATTTGAACCCACATACAACTCAGATTCAAGACTAGCTTCTTTTGAAAAAAACCTCTTGAAAAAACTCAGCTCATCAGTGAATTTTTCAAAAGACTTTTTTATTTTCAGCTCAAATCAAATAATCCTAGAAGACCATCCAATATATCACCCAAAGGGAGGAAACCCGTTTCTTCAACCAGCACTGGTAAAAATATGACTCTTGATTCAAATAAAATCTTGGTAAATTTTCCAAATTATTGAAAATTCAAAAAAAAAAAGACTCAAAGTAGGTATCCACCACTGATCAATTCAGAATTTTTTCTTACCCTTTAAAATTTGAGATAAGTCCACCTTGAAACTGTGAAAAATGAGACCTTGAACTATCAGAAGAATGATAATTTGAAAACCAGAAAACTGAACAAATTGGTTATACAAGCAATAAAGATAAAACAACCTAGTTGAAAAGATCCATACCCAAGCTGATATCAATGAGAGGACTCTGATAGGACACATTTTGAGAGAAGAAATTCAGGAGACAGCCACCATACACACACAAGCTAAGAAAATATAAATGACTTGAAGAGAAAGGACACAGAAATGAAACGGGTTAGACAATAATTTGAGCTACAGAGAATGTAGCTGGTCATTGCACCAAAGTATAATAAATTTTCAACAATGGCCAAGACCTTCTTATTGTTTTAGTCCTTGTCACTTTACTTTGGATGAAAGGTCTTGAGGAAACATCAGATGAAGATATAATGAAATTCCGGCAAGGAGAGAAAGAAGAGAATTGACTTGCGCCAAGTTTAATTATTTAAGTGGATTGAGTTAAGACCATAATGAATATGCATGTGTGCAATCATAACGTTGCACACGCAAATTGACAGGTTGGAGCATGCAATTGAGATAAAGATAAATGAAATGAAACAAAAATAGAAGAAAGAATCAAAAGATAGAAAGGAATAATAAGAAGCATGAAACTGTGGTATTCCAACAGAAACTGGAAACAAAAAATTATCATGTGGAATTTTTTTTCATCTCCTGCATGCACTCTAATCTTTCAAAGGTTTTAATTGAAAGTTTTCGCCCGACCTCACCAAAAAAAAACCCTTTTTGTGGAATGATCCCTTTTGAATCAGTGAAAATATTTAATTTTTTCACATCCCATCAATCAATTACTATTCATGAATGGATTTCAATTTTCAACATTAAAATTATTTTTTTCTCCACAAGCAATATTATGAGAAAATAAAAATTGGATGTATGAGATAGTTGAAAATTAAAAAGGGAATATGGTTAAAATTGCCAATTTAAAAATAAGAAGTTCATATCCAGGGGTTAAGATGTCTTATTTATGGAAATTATCCTCTTAATAATCATTCATTTATGTCTTATTTATGGAACAGGCCCTCTGAATACTTTTTATTTTTTTTCATTTCAATAAATTTTCCTCAATTTGTTCTTGAATCATGGTCAATTCCTGCTTTGAGAGAGATTAAATGGAACATTGTTCTGGAGGTAGGCATTAATTTCAATCTTATGATCATAAGGATGAAATAGAGGAATTGAATTGGCTTAAAAAGCTGAAAAGACATCAGCATATTCATGATAAACTGGAATTTAAGACTCTTATGATTATTTTTAAATATTAAATTTTTCCATCATATTTGAGCATGGGGTTGGAATTATTTTATTGATGCAAAAGGATCAAGGAAACCAAAATACACCTTTTTTTAAGTGCCTGCTTCTTTTTTGAGAAGAAAAAAAGAGATCAGTTGAATATTTGAGCAATTACTAGGAGATCTGGATTGGGAATTTGGGACTATGACTCAGGATATTGCAAATTTCTTGGTGCAAAAGTGACATCCAACTCAATGAAAGTACGAGGCAGTCTGTTTAATTCTTTTTTGATGGAAGATAGAGCATGCTTTGGATGCAATTTTCAAAGTTTAATTACTCCTTATTGTCAAATAATCCATAAAACCCAATCTTTCAACCAAAAGTCCCCTTCATGTGCACTCTGCCCGCACCCACTTACTTGTCACATGATCTTTCCACCTCTTCAGGCTCACCTAATCAACTAACAAACTCCTGAATTCTCAACTTTCCCCAAATCAGTCTCCTCCCTTTTGTGGCTTCTCTCCTTATTCTTTCGTCTTTCTTTTCTACTTCTGTTCTTAATTTCTGCTTCTTTTCATCTATCTATATTCTTCTTTATTTCTTATCTTTGTCACTTTTCTTGTCTCTTCAACCTCAATGGCCGCAACCTCCAAAATCTCAATGCTTCACAACTCAACTTCTCATGTTGTCTTGCTTATCTTATCTTGTGTCTGCTTGCCTGGTAATATTGCCTCAAATTCTTCTTTCTGTTTCATCAATTTTCCTTTCATGCTAGTCTCTTCTTTTTCTAAAATGTCTTTCCTTTTTCAGTCCTGTTCTGTCTCTATCATCTTGCCTGATGCCTCCAACTTGTCAAACTCTTCAAGAAATAAAATCTGATTTTTTCAATTTAAACATTTAAAAGCCAAAGCTCTACTGACTGAGCTAACCGGGCAAGTACCTAACACAGGACCATGGAGGGATCTGGCAAAATGAAAATATTCCGCCAAATCATGCTCAAGGCTTCTCTCAAGGCAATTCCTAATTTGATGGACAAAAATTACACTATCTGGAAGGAAAAAGTATCCATCCTCCTCAAACTGAAGGTTGTAAAAAAAATCCTCAAAGAAAATACCAAGTTCCTAAATCCAGCATAAAGCCTGGAGACTGGAGTCATAATTATCTCAAAGATGAACTAAGTTACTCATAAAAATATTGTAGACCAAAACAACATCAACTTGGCCAAATTGCTTTGGAAACCCATCAAAGAACAATTTTCTTCTTCTCAAACTTCAAATTGAGTTCAATTATTTAAAAAATTCCTCTATAATCAATTCAAACCTTAATACATCAGTTACTTCATCACTGAAATAAAAATCTCTCTCAAAATGATGTCTTATGTTGGCATAGAACTTTCAACCAACATACTGGGTTACCTAGTTCTTTTCAACTTTCCTTCCTCTCTTCACTCACTTTGGCAGAAAATTATGCAATTGGACAAGGAATTCATGGTTGATCTTTTCTTCAATCACCTCACTCAACTCAATAACAAAAAAAAATCCAAACTTACCAAATCCTCAGCTTGAGAAACCGCACTTGTTACCAATAAATTCAAAACCTCCAGACCAAAGGAACAATGCTTCAGAAACGGCTACCACAATCCAAAATCAACAGAACATCCTAAGTAAAAGTGCTGGCACAAGCATGAGCATCTTTCTCCCAATTTTTGGAAAGAATTCCAATTAAAATGGAGATCACAGAGGAACTCAACAGGCAAAGAAGTTTTGCACTACTGTGCACTCCTCACAACGTGGATATACAAAGTGAAAGCCAATCACCAAATAATTCTAGACTCTGGACCATCCTGCCACATTTTCAACTCAAAATTATACTTCTCTACTCTAGAAGAATGCTCTGGAGAACACATCAGCACAGGAAAAGACCAAGACAAATTACCCATTAAGGGAAAAGAAAAAGTCACTATTACCTGGAAGAACTCTCAAATCAATCTCTCTGACTGCATATTTGTTCCAGACCTTTTCCTTAATATAATCATCCCTGGAGTGCTTCTTGCAGAAAAGAATTGCTTGTTCTTGGAAGATAGAAATTCCTTCAAGTTAGTTCACAACAACAAAGTTGCTTTGGGGGGATTCATAAAAGAAAAAAATTTTGCCCTCAATCTGCCACTCTTGGTAGGAAAGCGCTGCAAGATCAGCTAACTTACTGGAAAGTTTATTGAAAATGACAAGCTAAACTACCTACACAAATCCCCCCAAATTCCCAATTCTCTCATCTCCAATTTCCAGTGCACCAACTGTTTCTTCTCCAAAATCACCAAGGTTCCTTTCAACAGGAAATCAACTCTGGCCTCTAAACCTTTCCTAAAACTCCACATTGACCTAATGGGACCCATGAATCCTGATTCTTGCAATTAGATGAGGTATATTATGACCATCTTTGAAAAATTAACCAGCTATCTGTCAGACATACTGCTTTGCTTCAAATCAAATGCAAGTATCCAACTCAAATACATTCTTAGATATGAAAAACAAAATCAGGAAATCTTCCCCTCCACCATCTGCACCAATGGTGGTGGAAAATTTGTATCTCACAAGCTTTCATCTTTCCTCAACAAAAATTCAATTCAGAACCTGATCACCAAACTTTATCACCATTATCATAATTAAAAAAGTGGAACCAGCCAACCAAACCATTGTAGAATCAATTTGAACCATCCCCAAATCATAAAAACTCTCAGTTAATCTCTGGGAAGAATTTTCCAAAGAAGATTTCCTAATGCTCAACCAAATTCACAAATGCAAAGATTAACCCTATCCCTACAAGGATTTCACCAACAATTCACTTCCTATTGACTACTTTCACCCCTTAGGATCCAAGTTAGTTTACATGAACATGAAATTGCTGCAAGGGGAAAGATTAAATTATTGCGGACTCAAAGGAACCCTAGTGGGTTTAAATACTGATTTCCTGTTGTATCAAATTCTTGATTCTAACAACTCCATTATTTCCTCAAAAAACATCAAGATAATCAAACTTCACTCCTGTCCCACAAAAGATGTAAACTCCTATCTGATTCCCTCCTTTGACCTTGATTTCATTATTCCTTCCAGAAAGCTCCCAATGCCTCTCAAGCCCGCTCCATCAGATATCAACCAATACCCTCATTCCACCAACCTCAAAGAAAAAGAAGGCCACACACCCAAAAACAAGCTGGCCTTGGAATCCTTGCAAGAAATTTCTGAAAAATTAATCCCCTCCATACAAGTGTGTGACCTTTCCCATTCTCAAACCACCCAGTTGATTTGGATATCACCACTACTTTTTCCCTAAGTCATATGAGCAAGCAAAGAAATTTCAAGACTCCAAACAATGTGATTCATCAATTTATGTTGAATTGAAAGGCATCAAGGACATGAAGGTCTGGGAAGATTAAAAAGTTCCCAAAACTTCTAATTCCCTCAAAACCACATGGGTCTATCAACTGAAGGACATCTGTCCTGGCCATCCACCAATTTATGAAATTTGACTTTTTGTACAAGTTTTTGATCAAATATATGGTCTCAACTATCAATAAACCTTCTCTTGAACAGGCAAGGTGGTGTTTCTATTAATTTCTCTTCTGTAGGGACTTTATGACTCTCTTCCTGTCTCTCAATTTAATTTCAAAAGTGCATTTCTCCATGCGCCATTGAAGGATCAAGTCATCATCAAAACCTCTAAATGATTGAAAAGAAAATCCAAATACCTCCTACTGAAGAAGTCACTGTACATTCTCAAGCAGGCACCTCTGAACTGGTTTTGAACTCTACCCAATTGGTTAACGTCAACATTGGATCCCTGCTTCTACCTCAATCCTCAATTGAATTCCATAATCTTCTTTCATGTTGACAATATCATCCTGGTTGGTCTCAGTGACAAGTTTCAATAAAAATTCCTTCTCAGATTCCCTAACTCCACAGTACACAAATCAAACACTATACTAGGAATAAAATACTCCTGAGTGGACAACAAAATCTTCATCTCACAACCAAAGCAAATACATCATGGATTTGAGGAACTCAAACTGAATGATTGCAACCCCTCCTTGGTTCTGCTCATTCCAAACCTCAGTCTCAGGGCCAACACAGAAGAATAACACAATGAATTTGCTGCTCTCAACATCAAATAAAGGTCAGCTGTCTTTCTAATGAACTATATTTCCTGTCTCACACAACCAGAAATCAGCTTTGCTGTCTCCAGCCTGGCTTGATTCTGTTAAATTCCAGGAAAAAATCACTGGTGGGAGGTTAAATGATTCTGGAAATACCTGAAAGCTACCAAACACCTCTCCCTATTTCTGGAAGTGAAAAGCCCAAAGACTCAGCTGCAATGTTTCAGAAATGCCACCTGGAACAACAATTTCAAAACTAGACACTCACAATCAGGCCACTCCACTCTACTTTGTGGTTCCCTGGAATCTTGGAGTGTTATAATTATGTCCAGCAATAATCTTAGGCAAATGAGCAGTATTTAAAGCAAAAGAAATGCTGGACACCTTGTGTCAATAATTGCTTGATGAGCTCTCACAAATGGGGCAAAATGTTGGATGATATTGTTGATGAATTCAATTGGATGATGAATTAATGATGGAAAACAGCAGGGAGAAGAGCTCCTTAAGTACAAAATATTGGCCTCTTGTGAGCCCATGATACAACAAGCCAAAAGGCAAAGTGTCCGCCCCAAAAATGCTCTACAGGTTCTACAGGCCTTGTTACTTGGTTTGGGCTACATCAGCCCACATGGCATCAGTCCCTGTACCCTTACAGCCAGCCTATTCTGGTTGTTTCTGGTTTTTCCACATCAATTGGGCTGAACCAGCCCGTGTGCTGTTCAATCCCTGGCTGGTTGTCTATTAAAACCAGCCTTGTTACTTATCTTAGCACTTGTACAGCCCTGGCCCCTCATATGGGCCAGGTGGGACCCAGGACTCACCTGAGTCCAACCAAAATCTCACCTGGGGGGGTTTAACCAGCGGAAATGCTGCCCCCCCTCTTTCTCTCAAATCCCTGGAGGGGGTGGTCAAATCCCCCTACCAGGGGCCCTGGGGGTTGATACCCCCCGGGCATTGCTACGGTAAGTGGGCTCGGGGGTGGTCAGGTCCCATCCAGCCTGTTGCTCCTCCCCCTTGGTAAAGGGGGGGGAGAGCGCCCCTTTGATGATGGGGGGGTTGTCAATTCCCCCCCACTGCTGGTTGCCTTGATGCAACCGGCCTGGCCACCTCTTTTGGTGGGGGGTGATCAAGTCCCTCCCACCATGACCGGTTGCTGGCTGATTACAACCAGCCAGCCCTCCCCCCCTCCCTTGCAATGGCAAGCGAGGGGAGGGGAAGGAGCCGCGACCACCAGCCCCGCAACGACGGCCCCGCGCGGGCCTTTGGGCCCCATAGACGGGCTGAAGGCAAATACAGCGGCCCCAAGCGGGCCGCAGCACGGGCAGCAGGCAGGCCGCAGCCCCAACCGGATGCGACACGGGCGGCGGCCCCAAGCCCAAAAACTAAGTAAAACATACTTTGGCGGGCCAGCCTGTCTGGCCAAGTATGTCCAAAATAAACCTTGGGCCCAATTACGCCCATAAAAGCCCATCTGGCTGTACTTGCCCATATCCCCCACCGTGCCCATTAGGGCCTGTGTACCAATGAGCCTGTTTCACGCGTTTTGACGCCAATTTCCCCAAATCAGTGACATCCAAACAGGCCTGTATGGTCTGTGTGAGTGTCCAATGGGCCAGAGAGGCCCATATGTGCATCCCATTTGGATTACACTTATACGTAGCACTTGCGTAAGTGCATACGTATTTTAACACACCCCCTTAATCCAAAAGGGGTGACATCCGCATATTAGTCACAAAGCCTTGATGCTTATTCCTATCTAAAGCCTTAGTCAAGATATCCGCAATCATTGCTCCAGTGGGCATATACCTCAACACAATCTCCTTGCAGTTAACTGCATTGCTAATATAGTTATAGTGAACATTGATATGTTTTGTTCTTGAATGGAACACTTGGTTTTGCGCCAACGCAATGGCACTCTGGTTATCAGAATACAACAACGCAAACCCTTGTGGTTTATGTGTATCCTCTAAGACTTTTCTCAACCATTTTGCTTCCTGTGAAGCTGCTAAGTAAGCTCTCTACTCAGCCTCTGTTGATGAAAGACTTATTGCCAACACCTTCTTGGACATCCATGAAACCAGATTCTCACCCAAGAAGAATACAAAGCCACTTGTTGATTCCCTAGTGTTTCCATCTGCCCAAACTGCATTGGAATAACCAACCAAATCAAAGTTTGCTGACTTTGTAAACAACAGTCCCAGACTGTGCGTTCCTTTAAGATACCTCATAACTCTCTTAAACGCTGACCAATGCCTCATGCTTGGCTTCTCTAAGTGTTGAAACAAGACACCAATTGCAAAAGCAATATTGGGCCTTGTACACTTCCCCAAATAACTAAGTGATCCAATAGCTGACCTGTAGTTGTTCCCAGATTGAACAAACTCCAGATACTCCTCATCTGTAGACTTCTCTAAACAAATGTTTGACTGCATGGGAGTACCAAACTCATTTGCATCCTCTAAGCCATATTTCTTAAGAAGAGCTGCCACTTAATGGCTCTGGTCTAACTTAATACCATTCTTGCTCTTACTGACTTTCATTCCTAGCACCTGTTGCGCCAGACCAAGATCTTTTATCTTGAATTCCTTTTTGAGTGTCTCCATGACTCTCTCTTTACCATTTCCAATAATGATGATGTCATTGACCCATACAAACAAATATGCATCCTTTCTTACAAAGAGACAATTGTTGGCCTCAGACGTCTTGAAACCAATCTGTATCAGTTTCTCCCTCATGGTATTATACCACAATCTAGCTGCTTGCTTCATTCCATAAAGGGATCTAAACAGCTTGAGGACATATTCCCCTTTATCTGCTGAAAGAAAACTCCTAACACAGATTTTCTTCATGGTTTCTGGTTTAGTCTCCACTAACCATTCACAAAAACCATCAGGGATTGACATATAAACAGTCTCCTCCTCTCCAATTTTTGCATTCAAGTATGCTGTTACAAAATCAGCTTGTCTGATTTCTTCTCCCAACTCCACTGCCAGAGCAATGATGTACCTGAAGGTGGACAGCATTCCAGTTGGTGAGAAATTTTCTTGATAATTGATACCCTCTCTCTGCTTGAAGCCCTGTGAAATGCATCTAGCTTTGAACCTTTTCAAAACTCCATTTGTGTCAAACTTCTTGTTTAACACCAATCTAGACCCCACAATAGTCTTTTCTTTTGGAACAGAATCCCGCTTAACCACTTCAAAGACACTATTATTTTCTAGAGAATCAAATTCCTCAAAAATAGCACTCTTCCAGTTGGCTCTCTCATCAGAATTCATAGCTTGGCCAAAGATATTTGGTTTAACCCTGTTACCCATTTCTGAACTCAACTCCAGGACTTCATTGAGCATAAACTGTTCCTGAAATGTATGTTCCTCATATCCTGCGGCAGCATAATTGGACTTCCATTCCCCGTACCTATCAACTGGTACTCTAACCCTACCACTCCTTCTTACTGGAGGTGGAGGCTCATCAGGTTCTGAATTAACGGAATCCCCTGAAGCGGGCACTGAACCCTCTGGTGGCACGTCTGCCATCTCTTCATCTTCTGGAACCACATGTTCCTCAGCCTTTGCTGGTGAAATAGGTGCTAATTCTATTTCTTTCTTTGGCTTATTCACAACAACATCTTCACTTCTTTTGAGTGGAAAGGTACTTTCATCAAATTTTACATCCCTACTACGGATAATCTTTCTTGTCCCTGGACAATAGATCCTATAAGATTTACTTATTAATTCATAGCCTACAAGTGCCCCTGTTCTGGCTCTAGGGTCTAATTTTACGACCATCTCATTATGTTGGACACTATAATACACCAAGCAACCAATTGTTCTTAGGTGTGATGTTTTGGGGTACAACTTCCAAAACTGATAATGAGGACTCTTCCCATTAACACTTACAATTTTATGCAACAGACAGACTGTACACATCAACTCAGCCCATAAGAAATTTGGTAGACCAGATTGAGACATAATAGTTCTGACCTTGTCCAGTAAAGTCCTATTCATTCTCTCAACTATTCCATTATTTTGTGGAGTACTTGCAGTAGTGACCATATGAATGATACCATAATCTTTCAATAACCTCTCAAACTCTTTACTCACAAATTCACCACCTCCATCAGTGATAACCCTCTTGATCTCCTTCATTAGACCATTCTGTTTGAAGACTTTGAAGATTACAGAAACCTCCTCTGTGGTCGTATCCTTAGATCGAATTGGTTTAACCCAAACATAATTAGTTGCAGTATCAACTAAATTGATGAAGTATCTTGCCCCACCAAGGGACTCCGGTGTGAATGGCCCTGCCAAATCAATGGAAAATTCCTCTCTAGGAACATCAGTGCAATCTCTACTCTTTGAGAACACATTTCTAGTCTTAGCCCCCAAGGTACAACTCTCACAGTTGCTGTCCTTTACCTTATGGCAACTTCAATTGTGAGCAACAGTGCTCAAAGCTGAGATTTTGAAAAAGCTTGCAGACAAAAGCTTGTTCCAAACCTGTCCACTAAGAACAGTTCTCCCATTCATATCAATAACAAACTTATCTTCTTTAAGATAACAAATCTGGAAACCTTTTTTCCATAACACTCGAAGGGACACAAGGTTATAAGGCAACTCTGGTACATAGAACACTTTCTCAAAAGAAATTTTGAAACCCAAGTGATTTGAAAGAATAACTTTTCCATTTCCTTTAATCTGAATTGTTCTGCCTTTCTGAAAAATATTTACAACTCCATCATAATCACTAAGATTTTAAAATAAATTTGGTTCAAAGAACGTGTGATCTGTACAGCCAGAATCAATCAAAACAAGAACATCATCCTTCAATCCTTCTAATAGGAAAGAAGCTTTATCAGTCACTGATAATTTCTCATCTTTGAGGTTAAGATTACTCACTTTGTAATCAATCAAGTCCATTTCTTGATCCTCATCAATTTTGGCCTTCTTTTTGGGGCCTTCTTCCCCAACAACCATTTCCATTGGACCATCAAACGCCACCATTTCAACTTTTTCAGTAGTTAGATTGACCTCTTTGTCATTCTCTTTGGACTTCTTCTTCTTCTTGGACTCCTTGCAATCCTTAGCATAATGACCCTTATTCTGAAAATTATAGCATAAGACCTTGGACAAATCCTTTTTTGCCTTCTTGAGAGATTTTCCAGTCTTTACAACAAGGGATTTTCCAGAACCCCCCTTCATCTTGAACTGAAGATCATCCTTTTCAATCCTTTTCAGCACATCCTCCTCCCCAGGAAGAGGATCCAATTGAGAAATAATTCTGGCCAAAGAATCAAACTCCTTTGGTAGTTTCTGAAGGATTAAGAGTGACAAACACTCAGGATCCATGTTAAGTCCTGATGACTTAAACTTGGCTATGCTAGACCTAGCCTCTGCAACAAACTGTTTACAATTTGAATATTGTAACTTAAACAGTTTATTGAAAGCTATACCCTTCTGGTGAACAGAATCACCAGCGTACTTGGACTTCAGCAACTTCCAAAGGATGCTGCCCCTCCTCCTCTCATATTCCCTAAGAGTATCAGCAACCCATTTCACATGATTCTCATCAAGATGCCTAAGGATGAGATGATAAGACTTTTTCTCCACTTTTGAACTGATCAAAGTGTCATCTGCATCCATCATCTCCCCACAACAGATGTTTTCCAGCTCACTATCCATAAGGACAGCCCAAGCATTATAATTCTGACTGTTCAGAACTATCTTGGTAGAGCTAACATCAGGGATATAGGACATCTTCTTGGAAAACTTGAGGTTGTTGAGGTTCTCCAGAGTAAGGTACAAGGGTCTAGATGGCTTGGAAGTAATGATGATGTTGGTACTGATAATGTGTTATAATTATGGCCAGCAATTAGCTTAGGCAAATGAGCAGTATTTAAAGCAAAAAAAATGCTGGACACCTTTTGTAAATAATTGCTTGATGGGCTCTCACAAATGGGGCAACACGTTGGATGATATTGTTGGTGAATTCAATTGGATGATGAATTAATGATGGAAAACAGCAGGTAGAAGAGCTCCTTAAGTACAAAATATTGGCCTCTTGTGAGCCCATGATACAACAAGCCAAAAGGCAAATTTTCCGCCCCAAAAGATCTCTACAGGCTCTACAGGCCTTGTTACTTGGTTTGGGCTACATCAGCCCACCTGGCATCAGTCCCTGTAGCCTTACAACCAGCCTATTCCGGTTGTTTCTGGTGTTTCCACATCAATGGGGCTGAACCAGCCCCTGTGCTGTTCAATCCCTGGCTGGTTGTCTATTACAACCAGCCTTGTTACTTATCTTAGCACTTGTACAGCCCTGGCCCCTCATATGGGCCAGGTGGGACCCAGGACTCACCTGAGTCCAACCAAAATCTCACCTGGGGGGGTTTAACCAGCGGAAATGCCGCCCCCCCCCTCTTTCTCTCAAATCCCTGGAGGGGGTGGTCAAATCCCCCTACCAGGGGCCCTGGGGGTTGATACCCCCCAGGAATTGCAATGGTAAGTGGGCTGGGGGGTGGTCAGGTCCCATGCAGCCCGTTGCTCCTCCCCCTTGGTAAAGGGGGGGGGGAGAGCACCCCTTTGATGATGGGGGGGTTGTCAATTCCCCCCCACCGCCGGTTGCCTTGATGCAACTGGCCTGGCCACCTCTTTTGGTGGGGGGGTGATCAAGTCCCTCCCACCATGACCGGTTGCTGGCTGGTTACAACCAGCCAGCCCTCCCCCCCTCCCTTGCAATGGCAAGCGAGGGGAGGGGGAGGAGCCGCAACCACCAGCCCCGTGGCAGCCGCAACAACAGCCCCGCGTGGGCCGTTGGGCCCCATAGACGGGCTGAAGGCAAAGACAGCGGCCCCAAGCGGCAAGCCCAAAAACTAAGTAAAACATACTTTGGCCGGCCAGCCTGTCTGGCCAAGTATGTCCAAAATAAACCTTGGGCCCAATTATGCCCATAGAAGCCCATATGGCTGTATTTCCCATATAACTCACCGGGACTGTTAGGGCCCATGTACCAATGAGCCTGTTTCATGCATTTTGAGACCAGTTTCCCCAAATCAGTGACATCCACACAGGCCCGTATGGTCCGTGTGAGTGTCCAATGAGCCAGAGAGGCCCATATGTGCATCAAATTTGGATTACAATTATACGTAGCACATGTGTGAGTGCATAAATATTTTAACATGGATTAGCTACCATCAGAGAAAAATCTTTCACTAGACAATTGAAGCTGAATTGAATCCTATGGTTGACTCCTATCTCAAGGCAATCTGGATGTGAGGACTCATATCCAAGATGTTTTTGAGCAAGATAGAACCAAGCTTCAATTTCATATACAACAAAGGAATATGCAACAAGCTGAAGAAATTAGGTTGCAATTCCAAAACAAGGCACATTTATATAAAAAAAAGGCCATCCGCAAAGAACTGAAACTAAATAACCTTGAAATCAAACTAGGCCCGTTCAACAACATGATTTCAAATGGGCTGACAAAATCCCTTCAAAAATTTCCTCTTGCCAATATTACAAGCTTCATTAACCCTTAATTTTCTTACTCAGAAATCCTACCAGTCACAAGGGGTGTCAAATAATCCATAAAACCCAATCTGTCAACCAACAGTCTACTTCAAGCACATTATGCCCACACCCACTTACCTGTCACATGATCTACCCACCTCTTCATCACTAACCTAATCCACTAACAAACTCCTGAATTCTCAGCTCACCCAAAATTTCTCTCCTCCCTTTTATGGCTTCTCTCTTGATTTTTCCATCTTTATTGTCTACTTCCATTCTCAATTTCTGCTTCTTTTTCACTGTTTTTGTCTCTTCAACATCAATGGCTGTGACCTCCAAAACCTCAAAACTTCACAAATCAACTTATCAAGCTGTCTTGCATCTCTTATCTTCTTTCTGATTGCCTGGTAAGATTTCCTACAAGTCTTCTTTCTGTTTCATCAATGTTCCTTTCCCACTAGTCTCTTCTTTTTATAAAATTTCTTTCCTTCATCAGTCTTTTTCTGCATATCTTTTCTTTCCTGATCCCTCAAACTTTTCAAAATTATAAAGCAATCAAATGTGAGTTTTTCAATTAAAACTTATTTCTAATTCACATCAGGATTCCAGTTCACTAGAAATTTGTGGCCTAGAATGGAGTTTCTTTTTCATTCTGGGGATATCCAAGACAAGTCAATCCCATTCAACTCTGGTTAAACTGGGTAACAAAAAAAAATCCATTTTGCATTGTTGGTAAGCCAATGAAAAATTTATGACACAATAATTAATTCATAGACAGGAAAACTTCCTATCTAAAATGTGTAAGATTTTTGGAAAGATAAATTTTTAGGCTTATAAAAGAAACATCAAAACCCAATTCAAGGAGTTCACTCTAAGTTTTATTTTTGGGATGGAAAAGAAACAAATTCAAAATATGAATATGACTGGTCTTTCATGTTTGAAAATTTAATTCCAGGTATTTATATAATGTGTAGTCTCCTTGGTGGGTATCAATAAAACTGAAAGGTATTTTCTGACATTTTAGATGACTCACATGAAAACAATTCAGCACAATTGTTCACATCATGTTTTCCTCCAAAATAAATCCACAACCCTTCATTCTCCCTCCTTCCACTTTCCTCATTCTTAAGCACTCTGGATTCCTTGTCCAGATAGAATGGCTTTTTGGGGTTTCTGCCTCTGTTGGAGCAGGAGCTCAAATTTAAGTTGTTTTGTGCTTCTTTGAGTTTTTCAAATTCTTCTTTGAATAATTTCTTTTTTTCAAAGTTTAACTCAATGGATCACAGTTGTTCCTTTGAAAACTTATCTTTTTGTGATAAAAATTATCAATCTTGATCACCTGGTCAATGCTCTTCTGAAGCATTATCATCTTGTGTCTGGAAAAATAAATCTGCTTGATCAAGGGTGCTTGTAACCCTTTTTGGAAATGAATCAAAGGTGTGGCCTTTCTCCATTGGATGTAGGACTTAAATTTTATAAAATTATACATATAAATCAAAGCCCTACTACCATCCTTAATTACCAAACTATTCAGGTCATACTCTTCATTTTGGAATCTGTTAGGGTTTTCAAATAAAGTGATGATTTTCTACTTTTATAAATCCCAGTTGTTGAGAATGCAGCCTGGAATTTGGTTTTCTAGAAATTTGAGGTATGTCTCAAACAATTGCACAGCCCTATCTCCCAAGATGGAAGAGGCATACATAAATTATTATTATTATTATTATTGGAAATTTTTTGGGTTTTTATAAAGGAAAATATTAAAAAATTAAAAATAAGATCTAAGTTTATTAGGATGTACCCCGTGAAGTGGTCCGGCTGTTTCATTCCAGGATTTCAAAAATTAAAAGTTCTTCTACAAGACCTAGAAGCAGTTTGGCTAAGAGCCTTGATCAGAGTGGTCAGGAGAGTCTGATCTTCTGGGTCAGTGTGCATATTTCTAAAATTTGTTGATCTACCTCTGGTTTGGGAACCAATAGAAGAATCTTGGGAGTATGTAATTTTTTCAAGGGGGTTTTAAAAGGCTTTGTGATGGTTCCCAAGAGACAAAGTTTTGTAAAGGTTTCCAGCAGATGCATATCAAGAAGAAGGGTCTTGATCTAAGGGCCTGTTCCAATGAGATGCTTTGTCTCCATACCCTATTGATATTCTCATTTTAAGGGGAAATGGAAGTATTCCCAGTCAAGCTAGTACATTAAATCAATGAGAAAATGGATTAAAAGAGTTTGAAAAGTTTTTTAAAATTATTTGGTTGAGTTAGTTAATTAAATGCAACACACCCACCCCATTCACTAAGAAAACACCCACCCAATTAACTAAGAGGGGAAAGGATTAGATGTATGTGCCACAAATGAGAGAGACCAATGCTACAAGGAATCCCAAATTTAGTAAGCCTTTCCTTCAGATTTTGAACTTAATTTTAAATGTAAAGTGTGAGGCAGTATAGGGATTTTTGAAAGATGTAAATGAAACAAATCTTGATTTAAAGGCTTAAGCTCAGCAAGAGTGAAAAAACCTGTTCAAGTAACTAACTGAGGAAAAAAAATTCAGGTAAGGGTTTTTGCCTTTTAAGATAATATAAATTGTAATGGGGATGACTACATACCACCTGATATATTTCCTCTCTATCTAGGTACAGAAAGGATGAAAAAAATGTATTTAAATTCAAGGCTAAATGAAGTTATTTTATCCAAGGTACAAGCAGACAGCAAGAGATGATGAAATGCAAATATGAGGAGAAAATGATGCAAAATTTAAATGTGAATGGTTGAGTAGTAAATTTAATTGAAGTGAAAAAAGCACACTGATTCCTGGGAATGGGAAGGATTTGTGGCATTTATGATTAATCAGATGATTGACTACACCAGGTGTGAACTTCATTTTCAAAAATCACCAGAATTAGATTGGAAATAGTAGCTAATCTTGTTCAAGGTCTGTGGCTGAACAGAGATTTGATTTGAAGGTTTCAAACCCATTTTCAGATTTTTAATAAGAAATATTTTTAGATGGTACTGCAAATTGCAAGTGCAATTGTAAGTTATGGCTGATTTACCAGAGATGGAAGATCAATTCTTAATGGCAAAAGTAGTAGTAAATTAAATTTTATTTCTGGAATGATTTTGTGTCATGCTATTAGACTGAGGTATATTATTCTGAGGAGAGGAGGATATGTAAAAGTGATGGTAGAAAATAAACCCAGATTTTTCAGCATGAAAATATTTTTGAGATAGCTAAATTTGGTATGGCTTCTCCTGAAAGTACTATTCTCATTCCCATCCAATTACATCAAAACTTTGATTTTACTGCCTACACATTTTGTGGACAGGTGTTTTATTGTGCTAAAAAAAGTGTGGCCAATCATGTGTATTAGGTAAAGCTTAATAAAGTGTCACCTAAACAACAACACTATCAAAATCCTCATCAATCCCTCAACCATCCAAACCCCTGTATTTGAACCATTATTTTGCATGATTTCACCAACATTTGACCAGCTTCAACAATATTTGACACAATCTGATATGGGTTGACCAAATTCAGTTTATTGACATTATTTTTGATCACTTGAGCCAAATTTGACCAGCTTTGAACAGCTTCAACCTGTTTTGAAGCACTTTAATGGGGCTTTAACAGCTTTGGAATTGCTATGATCAGCTTTAAAATGCCTTGAAAAATTTCAACCTACTTCAACCAGCTTTGAAATTGATTAAACTTGATTCAAAGCTCCCTCCAATGCAGTTTGAAAATACCTTGATTCTTCAAAATTATCAGAATTCTTCATTAAAAAAAATCCATTTTCCTCCCATTTTCATTATTGAAATACCAAAATTCTCATCCTGAGTTATATGCCCACTAGGACCTGTGCCAACTGTTTCTTTCAGGTTAGCAGCAATAGTGAAAAAAGGGCCTCAATCCTCAGTTTTAAGTTTAGCATTTTGAGATTAAGAAAAACACAAAATAATCATTGTATAACAACTTTTGAGGCTTTGAGATTAATATCTTAAAGCCATTGATTATAAGTCTGCCAATATATTTGTCAAACAATTTTCCAACATGGACCCTAAAAAAATTCAACTATCTCATTTTCTGTGTTTGGAATGGTTTTGAGCAACATAAACAACAGTTGAAAATTCTATATATTCTTTTGGGGGGATTTTTTAGAATGATTTTATGATTTCTGAAGGGTCAAAAGTTCTAAGAACTTGGAGGATGGTGTCACCAAAAATCCAAAAGAGAGGTTTTAATTTTTGGTGATTCTTTGACTTTGGATTCAAATGTTTTGGGTTATAAAGGCCCACAAAATTCCCCAATAGTTTTTTATTTCTTTGATTTTCTTCAATTTTCTTAATTAAGTAGTTAAAATTCAAATTTCCCCCCAAAACAAATCAAGGAAAAAATGGTTAAGAGTTGGCTGTTAAATGACAATTCAAAACCTTTTTTTTGATTTTTAAATGATTTAAGCCCCTTCAAGAAATCAGGAGAATTCATTCTGGGTCTTTTAGAACCCCCTCTGCACAACTGAAATTTCAAAAAACCAAGTTTGAAAATTAAGGAAAAAGAAAGGGAAAAAAATAAATAAATAAAAAGTACATCAAAGGCTGGAAAATTATGTATGGGATGGATTTCAAAGTGATGTAAATATACATCAAATTTTCCAGTTCAGTCATGTGGAAAAATTAATGCCTGTTACTATTTTCCTTTACCATTTTACCATTTTATTATTTTATTATTTTATTATTTTATTATTTTATTATTTTATTATTTTATTATTTTATTATTTTATTATTTTATTATTTTATTATTTTATTATTTTATTATTTTATTATTTTATTATTTTATTATTTTATTATTTTATTATTTTATTATTTTATTATTTTATTATTTTATTATTTTATTATTTTATTATTTTATTATTTTATTATTTTATTATTTTATTATTTTATCATTTTATTATTTTATTATTTTATTATTTTATTATTTTATTATTTTATTATTTTATTATTTTATTATTTTATTATTTTATTATTTTATTATTTTATTATTTTATTATTTTATTATTTTATTATTTTATTATTTTATTATTTTATTATTTTATTATTTTATTATTTTATTATTTTATTATTTTATTATTTTATTATTTTATTATTTTATTATTTTATTATTTTATTATTTTATTATTTCATTATTTCATTATTTCATTATTTTATTATTTTATTATTTTATTATTTTATTATTTTATTATTTTATTATTTTATTATTTTATTATTTTATTATTTTATTATTTTAATATTTTATTATTTTATTATTTTATAATTTTATTATTTTATTATTTTATTATTTTATTATTTTATTATTTTATTATTTTATTATTTTATTATTTTATTATTTCATTATTTCATTATTTTATTATTTTATTATTTTATTATTTCATTATTTCATTATTTCATTATTTTATTATTTCATTATTTTATTATTTTATTATTTTATTATTTTATTATTTTATTATTTTATTATTTTATTATTTCATTATTTCATTATTTCATTATTTCATTATTTCATTATTTCATTATTTTATTATTTTTTCTTATTTCTTATTTTATTATTTTATTATTTTATCATTTTATCATTTTATTATTTTATTGTTTTACTTTATTACTTTATTATTTTATTATTTTATTATTTTTTTATTTTATTATTTCATTATTTCATTATTTCATTATTTCATTATTTTATTATTTTATTATTTTATTATTTTATTATTTTATTATTTTATTATTTTATTATTTTATTATTTTATTATTTTATTATTTTATTATTTTATTATTTTATTATTTTATTATTTTATTATTTTATTATTTTATTATTTTATTATTTTATTATTTTATTATTTTATTATTTTATTATTTTATTATTTTATTATTTTATTATTTTATTATTTTATTATTTTATTATTTTATTATTTTATTATTTTATTATTTCATTATTTCATTATTTTATTATTTTATTATTTTATTATTTTATTATTTCATTATTTTATTATTTTATTATTTTATTATTTTATTATTTTGATATTTTATTATTTTATTATTTTATTATTTTATTATTTTATTATTTTATTATTTTATTATTTTATTATTTTATTATTTTATTATTTTATTATTTTATTATTTTATTATTTTATTATTTCATTATTTCATTATTTCATTATTTCATTATTTCATTATTTCATAATTTTATTATTTTTTCTTATTTCTTATTTTATTATTTTATCATTTTATCATTTTATTATTTTATTGTTTTACTTTATTACTTTATTATTTTATTATTTCATTATTTTATTATTTTATTATGTTATGATGTTATTATGTTATTATGTTATTATGTTATTATGTTATTATTTTATTATTTTATTATTTTATTATTTTATGATTTTATTATTTCATTATTTCATTATTTTATTATTTCTTCTTATTTTTTATTTTATTATTTTATTATTTTATTATTTTATTATTTTATTATTTTATCATTTTATCATTTTATTTTATTATTTTATTATTTTTTTATTATTTTATTATTTTATTACTTTTTCATGGACCAAATTATTGAATTATTTATTTCTTTATTTACCAGTGTGAAATGACATGGGGAGGAAAGGGATTTGCACAATGTAGATGAATGGGATGAATGGTCTGCATCCTCAACATTTGGAAATGAATGGACCATACACCAACTGGCCAACCAATGCCATTATTTCTCAAGGGTGCAGGAGGCCATACTTTTAGGATAGTAGATTTTCATTTCATTTCATTGTCTTATTTTTGTAATGTTTTCTTTTGTTTTTGTTTTTCTCCCCTTTATTTTATTACCTTTCCTTTTCTTCTTCCATTTTTTCCCTTTTATTTTTTTACCAGTCATCATCATCTTCTTCTTCTGCTCCTTCTTTTTGCTTAGCTCCCAACCAGGCCAGCCAATCTTTGATTTCAAGCTTGACTCCTGCCCCTCAGACATCATCACATCAAAATCCAAACAAAATTTCCTGGAAGCAGCTTGGTTCTATTTTTTTATTTTTTTATGGATCATGGTTTTAATATTGTGTGTTTGATGATTGGATGAATGGGATCATTGTCAGCAGTTTTCCTTTATTCCCCCCAGTCCTTCCCCTCCCCTTGGTGCTGGTAGCGGTCTTTCTGGGGTGGGGCTTATCGACACTGCCACATGCGTCGCAACCGCAACATGCGGTTAGCTCGACCGCAAGTTGGCAAGACTTGTTCCTAATGTCGACGGATGTCAAAGATTCTCGGCGCATCAAAAAAAAAAAAAAAAAAAAAAAAAAAAAAAAAAAAAAAAAAAACAGGACGAAGCCCAAGATAGATATCGAGCAATCAGGGGGTATATGATCTACCACGGCCACAAATACCGGCACACATATTCCGTTTGTAACATCACGGTTGTTGAGAGCCGTGGTCGGTAGAAATCGACAATGTTTTCCGTCCATACACAGGACGGTGAATTAGGTATGGATAGAAACCAAAATAAGCGATATCACCCTGCCTGGTTCGCCCGATGATTGTATACCCGTCCACGATGATCACCACGGCGATCGAATCGAGCCGACTGAAACCAAGCCGAATCGGGTCGAATCGAACGGTGATGATGAATGAATGAATGAGGTTTCTAATTAGGTCAGGGGCAAACTAGAATGGCCCTCATCAGACAAGATTTAGTTTGTGAGCATAATTCACAGGGGGGTATATGGTTTGATAAGGGTGGGCGTATACGTGAGCATGAACCCGTAAGTACGAAGATAGGACTACTAGAATGGAAACACCTAGGAAAACAAGTTAGACCAGCAACCAGAGTAGGAAGGCAAAGATACGCCGAGGTGTGGTCGTATCCAGTTTGGGATGGCGACGACCGAGGTGTGGGTCGGATGGACCAGAATCTAGGTTGCATGGCCAGACCGTGGGTGGGAAGGGCGGAGGGGAGCAGCCCGAGAGGGAAGGAGTGGGTTGCGGATTGAGGACCGGGTACAAGATCGGGTGGATGGAGATTATCGCAAGGAAATAAAAATAAAGAGGTATGTGTAATATATGGTATGCACGTATTTATTGACCTAAGGTATACATGTATATACGTACAACCGAATGTTTGAATGACTCGATGGTCAGTCAGTTACAGTATGATACAAGTGCTCCTCTGCCATCCATGTAACGGAAGGAGTGAATATCGATCTGGAACTCTGAGTGAGATGATGAGATGATTACTATGGCACCCTGAGCTAGTAAACAAATCAAACTCAAGCTGTTGTTATTCGAGATAGAGACGAGTCCCAGAGGATCTAAATATTTATTTATTTTTACTTATTGAAATAAATACTTGACCGTACGTGCTGTGAGTACTGACATGTATTAAGTGGTACTTATTTACTTATGTGCGTGCGTGCGTATCTACGTACTGATTGATTCACACACATACATCTTTGATAGATAGTTAGGCACCCACCTAGATCAGTACTTCCTTACAGTGTCATCAGTAGATAGGTAGGTAGGCATTAGCTCGCCTAGATCTATCATGTATTTCAGGTATCCAGTTGAATAGCTATAGATGTTTACCACGGCATCCGAAATATCGATCGATTCGAAATATTTTCCCTTTTCCTTAGCCGTCAAACCTACCGGTCTAGGTCCTAGGATGGCGGACTCGGATAGAAGAGAATAGAAAATGGAAACAATACCGCATGTGCCATGCGCACCCATCCATCCATCCATCAATACACACACCCACACACACACGTAATATTGATGGACCAATAGATAAATAATACTTTTTTTTTTCTTTTCTTACCCTAGGCTTACATAGTGGTTAATTGGTCAAGATAATATGAGATGTCGTATACATTCACATACAAATTTCTATCTTGCTAGGATTTTACATAAACGTGTTCATTGATACTTTTCCTTTTTTTTTTTTGCGCTCCCTTGAAATAAGTAAATATGTAGATATATACTTACGTACATTGGGTCCGTTGATCCTAGTAATAGGGTAGCAGGCTCTTCTAGCAGACTAGTGAGCCAAGTCAAAAGAGTTCAGCCGTGTTGTCGGTTCGATTCACCGAATAAGACCTGATAAATCTATATCACTTGAGTCGTCGTGATTGCAAGCTCTAGTGTTTTGTTTTCATTAGTGTACATACATACCTAGTACACATACATACATAACCCTTTTTAGACTTACACTTTCACCGTACACTCACACTTCTCATCCAGATTCTATTGAGAAAGACTGACCGAGAGAGAGAGAGAGTAGGAAGGAGGGAAAAAAAAAAAAAGAAGAATAACCATAAAAATCAGACCAATAAAAGTCATAACAGCAACCATAATCAATCCTATTTATTCTGTTTATCATTTGTATATTGATATTTAAATACTTATTTATTTACACCTACAAATCGACCCAATTCAAACAATAATAATAATGATCATAATCCCACTTCAGTCTGGCTTCTTTTTACTTTTTTTTTTTTGTATGTAACTAACTGTACATCCTCATAGTCATCCTCATCCTCATAGTCATAGTCAGTCATAACCATTCAATTTCATCCATCTAACAAACCCTTCCCCGCCCTTCCTCCCCTTCTCTCTTCCCACCCACCCACCCCTCCTCACCCCCCCCCCCCCCCACGGTATCTAAGAGACCAACCGACCACCACCACCACCACTTCCAGCAGCTTACCATACTATCCTTCTCTTCTCCATCTGAGACTTAGCATTACTACTTCAACCAACCCATTCCGCTCTGTGGGTAGACCATCGAAACCATTCTCCCCCACTCTTCCAGCTAGGGTACTTCATCATCCTTCTCTTCCATCGATGCCCTGCCAGCCCGGCAGCCCTACTCTAGAAATGCTTCATCTCGCCCAGTCCCATCTGTTGCCGTCTAAGCCTACGTACTAATTATCTCGCTACATACGATCTCTCCTCATCGTAATCTACTTCCCATCCCCCCTCCCGTCACCAGTGTTGCGTTGTCCTTGCCCCCGAGCTCCCTGCCCCCCCTTCCTCTGCCCGATATCCAGTCGGTCTCGCCTCTTCGTGTGCTCTCTCTCTTTGATTGACCATTGTAGGGAGTGTCCTCCATCTCCCGATTGTTTCTTTCATCTTGTTCATCTCGTGATCGCTCCAATGGCCCATTCACCCAACGATGCTCTCCTGGCTGCCAAGGAGGACGTGAGTCGTGCCTCCCCCTCACTCCCCAGGATGCATGGCTGCCAGTTGGATCTCCCTCTGACGTTCCTCCTCCTCCATCTCCGATTCTCCTCCTCCCCCCCCCCCCCCCCCCTGTGTGTGCAGCTGTTGGCTGCCTACAGCTCGGTCCACAGTTCCCTCGGGAGATTGATCAACCTCGTCCATTCCTCCGAACCGCGTGCCATAGCTGATGCTCTCGGCTCCGAGTTCGACCGCCCCTCTCAATCTCCCCCCCAAGACCACCACCATCCCCATCCCCATCATCGTCGGCCTGCTCACCTCAACGGGCTCTCCCAGTCTGCGACCACGCCCTACCCTCCTCGCTCGCTGGCCTATCCCGAGGCGCCCAAGTATTCTGCCTCGGCCCCCCTCTATCCCGCCCCCCCTCCGCTCACCCAGTCCTCCGCCGTCACCACGACCCTTGCTGGCTCCGCAGACCCTCGCCAGGCCCATCATGCCCCGCCCCCCGCCTCGAGCCTGGCGAACACCCCGGCTGTCGCCCGCCAGCCCACCCACCCCCACCACCACTCGATCCCCCCCCACAAATCCCGTCAGCGCAAGTCCCTTCCTCCTCCAGCTGCCCATCCCAGCCACGCCTCCTACGCCTCCCAGCCCGTGCAGCCTCTCGAAACCGACGAGGAGGAGGATGAGGATGACGACGCTGAGGAGCCGATGAGTGATGAGGATCACTTGCATGAATCGAGCAGCGCCGCCTACTACCCCAACCCCCCTCGCCAGTCCGCCACCATCCCCACGCCTCCCGGATCGATCCCCGGTGGCGGCAAGAAGAAGCGGGTCAAGCGCGAGCGTGATCCAAACGCACCCAAACGCCCCGCATCGGCCTAGTTGAGTCGCCCGTTCCCTGCTTGGGTTTTCCCATCCTCTTCCATTCAACTGGCTCCGAATGCCACTATTGAAGCTCGATTCCCTCTCTTTCGTGGTCACGATGATAGCATTCTGTTCCAGAATGCCGTCAGACAGGAGATGCGAGCCGCGAACCCCACTGCCGACTACAAGGAACTTGCTCGGCAGATTGGTGATAGATGGAAAAATCTCAGTGAGGAAGCTAAGCGAGTGGGTCCCAGTTTTCAACCTTGAGTAGTCAAAAAAACCCTCGACCCAATCCGAGACTAGTTCTAACTTTTGCACCCACGATCCACCAGCCGTGGTCCGAGGCTGGCAAGTTAGCCATGTCATCATGGAACATACAGAACAAGGAGTACAAGACCTCTCACCCTGACGCCATCTCACCTCCCAATCAATCGAACCACTTTGGTGCTAGTCAGGCACCTGGCTCACGCAAGAAACGATCTCGCGTGATTGAAGTCGACGAGCATGGTAATCCTCTCCGCAAGAAACGAGGTCGTCCAAGTAAAGCAGATAAGGAGCCCGTCATCATCGATCAACACCATCATGTTCACCATCCTCAACTAGCCGCTCCATCCCTGCCGACGTCCTCCAGTGTGCGAATGCAACCCATCCATGGACACGGCCTCCCCATAGTCCCGCCCTCCGCTGCTCCCGATGTTCATAGTCAAGCCAACCACAGTGTTCCTCCTCAGGTGTGTATCCTCCGGGTGAATTTACTCCGCTGCCACATGCTTCGTCCTGATGTTTGCGGCTTTTTTCACAGGCTCCCCCAGAAGGGTATTCGGAAGAGGAGGAAGAAGATGAAGGTGAGGGTGAGGGTGAGGTTGAGGTTGAGGTTGAGGTTGAAGGTGAGGAGGAGGAGGAGGAAGAAGAGGAAGAAGAGGGGGAAGGAGAGGGGGAGGCGGAGGGAGATGAGGAGGAAGAGGAAGAAGAACAGGCGACAGAGTATCCTCATTTACGCCCTCAAGCTCGGCAAGCTCCTGCGAGTCCAATGCAACCACCCCCATCCAATGGCACCCATACAATCTCACCCCGGCACCAAGCCACGACCGATAGTGAGCCGGAAGAGGCGGAGGATTACGAAGGCAGTGAGGCCAGTCCGAACGAATCTCACAATCACATCGATACCAAAATGAGAATCCAACCTAGTGGGATACTAGCTTGACCAAGTCATCTCAAATCTCCTATCCTCTAGTCCATTAGGTGTTACAACTCTTTCATCATTCCCCTCCGGACCCTTCGTGAAGTATTAGCCGGTCCCAACCTCTCTCAAATGCTGTTCGTTAAACCAACCATGTGTGGAATGAGGTCCACTCGAGCCGTCCCCTCAGTGAAGCACTGAACGATTATGAAAGTATCTCCCTCACCCAAAATTGCAAAAGATGTTTTTTTTTGCCGAAGGAGGGAACACCTTATTTTTGCCTGTAAATAGCAGTGCTTGAGATACGATGGCCTTTGGTTCTCGCCGAGAATCGATAGATAAATAAGAAACACAAAATTAGAGCACCGATTAGAATTGTGGTACACGATCGGCTTGGTAATATTCGTCGAAGATATTGTCGGTCCATGAATGATGAAATCAACACTACTTCTGTTGAGAATCATCACTCTTATTTCCACACACCCCCTTCTCCCCCCTATCTATGAATAATAATTCTTTGGAGATCTACCCTACTCTTTGCATCTGTTTACTAGGCCGCCTTTGTGTCTACCTTGACCCATATTCCTGTGTTTTGATATTTTTTTGTGTATGTGCACGCTGAGAAATCTCCACTTTTGTTTACTTTTTTTTTTTAAAAAAAATGGTCATGATAACTTCTACAGTCAATCAACCGAGGTAGCAGAAAAAAAAATCTTCAACGCATCCGTTTTTTTTTTTTTTTTGGTGGTGGTTTTCTATCTATTGCCTCTCGCTGCCTTCCTTGCTTCCCCGTTTTCCTTTTGAACATTTCCTACCTATCATAGGAAGTGAATTTTTGAGAGGTCCGGCTGCCGCTGGGTTTCTGGACTCTTTTGCCCGCCTCGTCGATCGATCGTCCGAGCACCCATCCGAGCCCGCCCACCCATGAATCATTTGTGGCGTGATATGGCGCATGGATGTGAATACAGTCAGTAGACAACAATATTGGGACTGATGGACCTCAGAAAATCAATTAATGTTTGGGCATGTGTTTCAAGCTAAAACCTTCGTTCGAATAGAGGCATGTATTTACTTTGATTCATGGGACTAGATACTTGAGCATCTTGACTTTTTTTTTACTGACAACCACCTGATTGAAATTTCAAAAAAAAAAAAAAAAAAAAAAAAAAAAAAAATCAAATCATCTTTTTTTTTTTTTTTTAAAAAAAAAAAAAAAAAACCAAAAATCCCTTAAGATGCCCAAAACTCTGAGAAAACATGCTGGAGGAAAAAAAAAAAAAAAAGTGTACCGTCAATATTTTTTTTCTTCTGTATGAGGGGAGGGTGTCAGTGAGGATCAAAAGAAATGGTGTTTGTGAAAGAAATGGCAATATTGAAAGTTTCTAAAAAAAAAAGTGAAACTAACTTTGATTGCCTTGGTAAGATGGTGATGATAATTTCAAAACAGGTAGGGTCAGAAGTGATGGGAACCTTTGATGAAAGCTTTTATCCCAGCTCTTTGGGGGATCTCATGGTCATATTGTCCAAGTTTTCTCCATCTTGTCCACTTTGAGGTGCCTTGATTGAGGTCATATTGGTCTTGTGAGGTTGAATTGGAGGTTTGGGACTGGGTTTCAGAGTTTTGAAACTGATTCTGGTTGGTGTGATTGAACCATTCACTGATGGTTTGATCATCTTTGATCTTGAGGGAAAAAAACCTGATTTCCCAAAAGGAGAGTAAATTTCAACAACAAGAACCAAAGATGTGAAGGATAAAGGTTTAAAAGGATTACTTAACTGAGTTGGTTTGTTTAAGGAATCAATTGGGGTAGTCAGAAATTGAGATAAAAAAAAAAAAAAAAAAAAAAAACAGTTGGTGGTGATGTTGCAATCCATCAACTTGAGTGGGAGCCAGAAGAATGGGATGGTCAACAACTGAAACAAGGCACCTTAGGCTTCATCTAGGTTGTTTGAAGTACCCAGGTGTGACTGATCCACAGTCCCAGAACTTTTGGAAACCCAGTGTATATGAGTACCATGTTACCCAGGTGCTCTTGGCCAGTGGTAGGTGGAGACCAGGGAAGCAGAGGATCTTACCCCAGATCCTCACAGGTCTCAAGACCCCCCCCACCTACCTTCTTGTTCTCCAAAATCATCCATCCCTCCAACCATCTGGGATCCATCTGGGTCTGTCAGAGTTTCAGGACAAAGACTTCCCAAATGATGATGATATGTATCTATGTTCCTAGTACAGACATACCAGGAAAACCATCTACAACCTTTCCAAATCAAATATCCACTCCCCTCTCTTCCAATCAAAATTCATCCCATTTCAAAAATCATTTATCCATTCCACTTTTCAACTTTGAATGGATGCTTGTACATACACACCCTTCTTTCCAGTTTCTTGTATTCCCTCCAAGAAAAAAAAAAACAAAAAATAAAATTAAAGTTATCTACTAATTATTGGCATCATCTCAATTATATTTTTCTTCTGTCTCCTCCTTTTCACTCACAAGAGTGATCATGATATTAGATCTCAAAAAAAAAAAAAAAAAAAAGGGAACAAATTGATGGTGATTTTTTGGGGGGAAGGGAGGTTACAATTTTTTGTTTCTTCAAGAGTTTGATGTCTGAGAGATAAAACATGATATATATGAAAATCTAGTTCAAAAATGAATCATCAGTCTTGTTTTTTGAACAAAAAGGTGTAAAGATAAATGTATACAAAATATGGAAGAGTAAAGAAAAAAAACAAAAAACAAACGGAAAGGTCTTCAATTGATTCACACTGAGCATCTATCATATTTTGAACCTAATGGTGATTGAATTAGAGAATATAAAATCTAAGTTGAAAGACAAAAAAAGGGGGGGGGAGGAAACTCCCCAATCCATGGGATAGGAATTTGAGATGAAGGGGAAATCCTGATTTCCTGTCCTTAGTTTTCCAATTTTGACTAGGAAACTTATCCAATTTTTCATCAATAGACAATCAGAAAAATCAGATAGGTTTATTTTCATGATGAAAAACCTGAAGTTTGAGCGTTTGCAGAGATAAATTTAACCATTACCTCAGTTTTGAAGCTTGATTAACTTTTGGAACCAGATGTATGGATGACAAATTTAAGAAATCATACTAATAAATCTGTGAAATTTTTAGTTTGAAAGCTCTGGTTGAAGGATATAGGAGATGATGAGGAGGTGTCTTATATTTCCAAGAGGAGGGCGGATCCAAGGAGTCAGGGGATGGAGCACTCCGGTTCAAGGTAAGGGAGAATGGATGATGTTCATTTAATTGAGGTTCAGCTGACCTTAAATAGACTAATTACAAAGGAGGCTGAGAAGTGGTTGAACAAAGAATTTGAAATGAATAAGAAATATTCAACACTGGGCCATCAGAGACCGCACAAGGAGGAGGAATACAAGACAGGTTGCACTCAAGATTCAGGCAACACTAACAGTAGAGAAAAATTCTAACAAATTCTAACAAAATCATCACATTTTACTGATCAATTTTTAATCCCATCCACAAAGATCAAAGGAAGGGAAGAATTCATGTTTCCTTGGATGGAATTTAGCTCTTATGATTGATCTGTTTGAATCTACCCCCTCTTTCACTCACTCACTCATTTGAATCATGAACCATGGAATTCAAATTTGGTCATCCAGAAGGACTCCTTGTTAGAATCCAAAATGTAGTTGTGCACTATGGGATTTGAACCCATGACCTCAACATTCATGAGTGATGCTTTGACCACTAAGCTAAGTGCACCATTGCTGGATAGGAAATTGTTCCTGTCCACTCAACAAGGGTTTGCTTGGGTTTTAGATGTAAAGACCTGATGTAGTACCAAGACTTAGAATCCTTGGGTCGCAATCTGCATAAGAGCAGATTTGACTCCAACACACCCCCTTGCTCTGTGCAGGGTGAATACAGCTATTCACAACTCAAGTTGGTTCTGGTCATCTTGTCTTTTTCCACCTGTTAGGGTGCGCCATTTGGCTGAAGACTCTTGCTACCATGTTAGAATCCAAAATGTAGTTGTGCACTATGGGATTGGAACCCATGACCTCAACATTCATGAATGATGCTTTAACCACTAAGCTAAGTTCACCATTGCTGGATGGGCCATTGTGCCTGTCCACTCAACAAGGGTTTGCTTGGGTTTTAGCTGTAAAGACCTGATGTGTTGTTTGACAATTCTGTTCAGGCTTTCAGTAACAAGACTTAGACTCCTTGGGTGGCAGTCCGCATAAGAGCAGATTTGACTCCAACACTCCTTCCTTCCCATGATTTCATTAGATTTCATCCAGGGTTAAATTTGCTCACTCAATTTTTTTTTTCAATTTAACAATCCTGATAAATCCCTATAATTCTTCCCTCTTGCAAAGGTTCAAGGAACTCAAAAACCTCCTAAAAATAAATACATTCTGCACTTAAACATTCTTTGACTTGAATTACATTCCATGTGGGTATGTGGGGGGGGGGTGGGGTGCATGCATTGGAATTACATTCACTAGCCATCTTTTACTTTCAAGCAGGATTAATACCTCACAGTTCATGTTTTATTGAAATTGAAAGATTGATAATTACCATAGAATTTCTGTAAATGATTCAAAATCACATCAATTTCAAACTAGAATGGAAATTCAAGAGTTTTTACTTTTTCAAAAGATCAAAGAGACAAAGCTCTGTTTTGATACAATCACAATAACTTTTTTCACTCCCAATTGTGTTGTTTCCTAATTTAGTTAATTTCATACATTCCTGCATGTTTTTTTTTTCTTTCTGTGTAAAAAAAAAAAATTGACAATGAAAATTTTGGGATTCTGCCAATTTTCCTTTTCCCCCATTTTCTTTTTCTTTTTTGTTTTTTAATCAAATGATCTCTTCACCATTCAAAACCCATATGGATTGCAAACAGAAATTCACAGTGCAACAAGAAGCAAGCTAAGTTGCTTCCAACTTGCGCATCCCCCGGGGGGGTTTCAAGCACCCAATTGCAACTGATTTTAAGTTGCAACCTATAAAGGGTTGCAATTGGGGGCTTGTGACCCCCAGGGGATGCACAAGTTGTGTTTTGGGGTTGCACATGTTTTCATGCCCCAAATGGGCCATTTGGGGTACCTAGGCACCCCTGGACCACATTTGAGTTCTGTCAACCCAAATTTGGGGATCTGGCATACTATCTGCAACTATTATTGGACCACAAAAAAAAACTGTATTCTTTAAACTTTGAAACCAAACTTGAAAACTTCATTCTGCCTATTGGCAAAACAACTCTTGACACAAACCGTGTACACACACAGCACACCTGTTGGATAAATTAATTTTTCTCAACCCAATAAATTAATTTTTCTCAAACCACAAGTGAGAAAATCTTTGGAGTTGATCAATTGAAAATTGAATTGAATACTAAAGTGCTGTTAAATTTTGTTGGTTTATGGAAACAGTGGAAAGCCCAAGGGCTCCCAGATTGAACATGGAAAATTTAAAGGACTTAGTTAAAAGTGTAATTAACAAAGCTTTGGTGGAATCTAGGGATTTGGGTAGGAATTTGGAAAAGAAAACATTGGAGGCACGAATTGCATCCTCATCTACATTTAAAATCAAGGGACAAGATATTTCTTCAAAACTTGAAGAAGATGTTTTGTCACAACGGGAATTGACTAAAGGTGATGGGTCACATTTCATATGTATTTTGAATGAGAAGGATTTGGCTTTATCAATACACTAACCTAACCATGTGGGGGATAACTATAAAACTAAGTGGTTCAAGACCTGCTTGACCCTCCTCCTGTGAGAGCCTTTGCTAGTAGGAAAGAAGTCAAGATTTGTTGTCAAAAATGGGCAGCCATGCATGGCTATGCATTGAAAACTTTCAAGTCAAGGAAAGATAAATACATTGATCTAGCATGTGACAGATTTGGGGTTTATGAAGGGCCGTCCCTCACCAAACATCAAAGGCCAAATCACACTAGGAAGGTTGGGTGTCAATTCATGATCTGTGCAAGTCAGAAAGTAGAAGATCCCACATGGCATCTCTCCATTAGAAATAGCCTGCACAATCATCAACCATCTGAAAGCCCCTCAGTGCATCCTCAACTGAGGAGAATCTCTGGGAAAGCCTTGGAACTACTTAATGAAGGCATGGAAGATGGGCTCAATAAAATTAAACTAAAAAGGAAATTAAGAAATATTTTTGGTGGAGAATTCATTGAAAATAGAAAAATATATAACACTAAGCAGAAGTTAAAGCTAGCGGATCTGGAAGGGAAAGGTGTTATGGACGTTCTGTTGGAAATGCTCCAGGAATCCCAGTGGGTTTCCAGGTTCAAATTTTGTGGAGAGGTTCACTTAGAGGCCCTTTTCTTTGCTCATCCTGATTCTATAAAAATTTGCAAAAAATACCATCATATTGCTTTGTTGGATTGTGCTTATAAAACAAATAGGTACAACATCCCTCTATTTCATGTTCTAGAAATGACTGCCAACAAGAAACCTTTCACAAGGGCTTTTGTTTATATAACAAAAGAAATGTATTAGTTCTACATTTGGGCCTTGAATGTATAAAAGGAGTTGGATTGTGATCCCAAGAGGCTTCCCAAATTCCTTGTGATGGACCATGAAAAATCTCTGATTTGTGCTATTTAACACAGTTTCCCTGAGTCATGCAGACAGTTTTGCTCCTGGAACTTGTCTAAAAACATTCAATCAAACCATAAAGTGCACTTCATTAATGAAAATGAAGGATGGAAAAGTTTCATGACTCTGTGGGAAAAGTATGGGGCCTGTAAAACCAAGGGGGAGGCAGAAGTCAATGATGTGGAACTTGGGGTATGCAAATTTACTGATTTTTTTATTGATCTCTGCTGAGATTTCTTACTTGGAAACTTGTATACAGGGTTTTTTAAAAGACTGAAAGGAAAATCTCAAGTATATGGAAAAGAATATTTTCCCTATCAAAGAGACTTTTTAATGGCATGGACTAGTTTCAAACCTGACTTGGGAAATAAAACAATGTCTCAGGTAGAAGGGGACCATGCTAATTTCAAAAAATTACTTGTGGGATATTTGGGGAACATTTTGGATGTTTGGAAACACCTTGAAGGAACTATTGAAAGCAAAATACAATCAGTCCATGCACCAACAAGAAAACTTTTACAAGGGCTTTTGTTTTTATAACAAAAGGAATGTATGAGTTCTACATTTGGGCCTTGAATGTATAAAAGGAGTTGGCTTATGATCCCAAGAGGCTTCCCAAAGTCTTTGTGATGGACCGTGAAAAATCTCTGATTTGTGCAATTGAAAACAGTTTCCCTGAGTCATCCAGACAGTTTTTCTCCTCAAACTTGTCTAAAAAAATTCAATGAAAATGTAAAGTGCACTTCATTAATGAAAATGAAGGATGGCAAAGTTTCATGACTCTGTGGGAAAAGTATGGGGCCTCTAAAACCAAGGGGGAGGCAGAAGTCAATGATGTGGAACTCAGAGTATTCTAATTTACTGCTTCTTCTATTGATCTCTGCTAAGATTACTTACTTGGAAACTTCTATACAGTGTTTCTTAAAAGACTTCAAGGACAATCTCAAGTATATGGAAAATAATATTTTACCTATCAAAGAGACGTTTGTAATGGCATGGACTTTTTTCAACCCTGCCTTGGGAAATAAAACAATGTCTCAGGTAGAAGGGGCCCATGCTAATTTCAAACAATTACTTGTGGGATCTTTGGGGAACATTTTGGATTTTTGGAAACACCTTGAAGGAACTATTGAAAGCAAAATCCAATCAGTCCATGCAGCAATTAAAAACTCTCCAATAAATTTAGGAAAATGTCTCCCAACAGAACTTTTACCATTGGGTTACAAATTGTCAGTTGAGGCAATTAAACTCATTGGGAAACAGTTTGAGAAGTTGAAGCGCAACCATGATGGAAAGGTGTGCTCAAAGTAATATTTGAAAACAATGGGCTTGCCTTGTTCCCACATTTTAGGTGAAATACTAGCATCAAGAGGATCCGTTGCACCTGAGGATTTTTATCCTCAGTGGCAGTTAGACTATGACCCTTCCAATGAAGTAAGTGGGTTTTTTTGAAGGGTACCAATTATTGGACTGATAGATTAATTATTGGATTGACAGATTAATTATTGGATTGTAAAATTGATTATTGTTTTTGTTTTTGAAATTTTGAAAAAGATCCAGGGCTTGATGAAGAATATCGAATTTTTAAAAAGTGGAATTCCATGTATAGGGAACAACCTAAAGAAGTTAGGTTAGAGATTATAAGGTAAATGCTCAAGGGTACAGCCACTTTGATTTCCAAGCCAAGGCTTGAGCCAAAGATGTAAAGTTCTAGCCCCAGTTAACCCAAATTGAAAGCAACTTGTTGCAAATTTTCAAAATTTGAACATATTGAAAGAGCAATTAAGAGGGAAGAAAGGGTTAAAAGGGGGAAAAAAAAGACAAAAGGTATTAGGTCTTTTATTTTGAGAAATGTTCATTTTTATGGTTTAATGAACTGATGGGAAAATGATTTCTGTAGTTCAAGCAAGGCTCTTCATTTGAATTCATATTTCAGTGGAAGAGACTGAAAGTTTATTAGAGTCCCTTCCATTGGAATCAGAATCATTTTTGGGGTAGGATGAAGAATAAATGGCCAAGTCAAACAGAAGCTCATCTTTGGTGATTTTTGTTTACTTTAATGAGATTAGAATTTTGACTAAGTAATTTTTAATTTTAGGAAGCAAAATTGAATTACCTCAATCAAATACCTGAGAACTTACATAGGTTCTTGGGGGAGATTTGTGATCCAGTTGGTGATGGAAATTGTGGATTTAGAGTCATTTATAAATCAGTTGGGAATGATGAGAATGGATGGTTTAAATTAAAAAAAGAAATGATTGGAACACTGAGGAAAAATAAAACATCCTATTCTAAGATCCTTGGAGGCAGTAAAGATGTTGAAAAGATAGAACAAAGACTTGATGTTGATTACATCAATGAAAAGATTCCCTCTTCAAAATGGAATTCAAAGTTGGAAATGGGTCAAATAATTGCTGATAATTATTGAAGACCAATATGTTTCATTTCATGGTTTTCAAGCTGTACTTATACTCCTATAAAAATGGGTGTAAAAGCACAATCAAATCTTATGTTCATTTGCTTTGTTAACAATAATCACTGGGTTCATATTTTACTTGAGGGAGAAATGATTCAAATCACACCCATTGTTTCCAAACCTGCTTTGTTGACTTCTAAAAAAGCTTCTGTTTGGGTTGAGCATTTAAAAGAAAAAATTAAGTTGTATTCTATTTTAGAAACATCATTTTAATTTCATCATTTGGGTTTGGGTTCTGATGCTGATCTTTTAATTCTATTAATATAAAGGCTTACCACATTTGGAACATAATTATGTTGAGTTTTTTGAGTTTACATCATCATGTTGAGTTTTTTGAATGAGATTTTATTGGTAAATCAGTTAAACTTGTGTTGGGCTGATCCCATCATAAGTAGTATTTTGACTTCTTGTAATGGGATCAGCTTAACACAAGTTGAACTTTTTTCTCTTAGTGTTTTTACTTTAGGGAAAGTCAAGGGGAACTTGTATTTTTTGGCACTTTTAATTTATTTTTTGGCACTTTTAATTTAGGGATATTCAGGTTGAACTTGTATTTTTGGGCACTTTAATGTTAGGGCTGCTCCATAGACTCTTTCATGGTTTATTCAATTTTTGGTGTTTTTACTTTAAGGCTATTCAAGTTGAACTTACTTGCATTTTTTTATTTTTTTCCCTTTTTTGGTGTTATTTTTAATGAATGAAATATTTATTTATTTTATTTATTTTTATTTATGTTTATTTATTTCTATTTATTTATATTTATATTTATTTATTCATATTTATTTATATTTATTTTTATTTATTTATATTTATTTATATTTATTTATATTTATTTATATTTATTTATATTTATTTATATTTATTTTTATTTATTTTTATTTATTTATATTTATATTTATTTATTTATATGTATTTATATGTATTTTTATTTATTTTGAATTATTTTTATTTATTTAAATTTATTTTTATTTATGGGCCCTTTGAAGATATTTTTTTTCTAATAAATAAAAATAACTAAAGGGCCCATAAATAAAAATAAATAAAAGTAAATAAAAGTAAAAACAGCTGTTCACACCTGAGATGGGTTGCAAACAGCCATTCAAAACCCAGATGGGTTTCAAACAGCGCCACAAAACCCATTTTGAGTTGTGAACAGGTAATGTAGGGTTTCATATTTAAAATTGCCCAAATATAAAATAAAAGGGCACTGTTAAATTTGAGACCTCACAACCTCTGTTCACAACCAAAAAAGGGTTGTGTGGCACAACTTGCAACCCATTTTGGGTTGTGAATGGCTGCTCAAAACTCATTTTAGTTGTGAGCAGCTTTTCACAACTAAAATGAGTTTTGAGCAGCCATTCACAACCCAAAATGGGTTGAAAGTTGTGCCACACAACCCTTTTTTGGTTGTGAACAGAGGTTGTGAGCTCACAAATTTAAAAGTGCCCTTTTATTTTATATTTGGGCAATTTTAGATTTGAAACCCTACATAACCTGTTCACAACTCAAAATGGGTTTTGTGGCGCGGTTTGCAACCCATCTGGGTTTTGAATGGATGTTTGCAACCCATCTGAGGTGTGAACAGCTGTTCACAACCCGGATGGGTTGAAAAATGTGCCACACAACCTGTTTTGAGTTGTGAACAGGTTGTGTAGGGTGGACAATTTTTTTATTTTTTTCTTTATTTTTCTTTATTTTGTATTTTTATTTTGTATTTTTATTTTCAATAAATAATATATATTTTTTTGTTTTGTTTATTTAATTATTTAATTATTTAATTATTTAATTATTTAATTATTTAATTATTTAATTATTTAATTATTTAATTATTTAATTATTTAATTATTTAATTATTTAATTATTTAATTATTTAATTATTTAATTATTTAATTATTTAATTATTTAATTATTTAATTATTTAATTATTTAATTATTTAATTATTGAATTATTTAATTATTGAATTATTTAATTATTTAATTATTTAATTATTTAATTATTTAATTATTTAATTATTTAATTATTTAATTATTTAATTATTTAATTATTTAATTATTTAATTATTTAATTATTTAATTATTTAATTATTTAATTATTTAATTATTTAATTATTTAATTATTTAATTATTTAATTATTTAATTATTTAATTATTTAATTATTTAATTATTTAATTATTTAATTATTTAATTATTTAATTATTTAATTATTTGATTATTTAATCATTTAATTATTTAATTATTTAATTATTTAATTATTTAATTATTTAATTATTTAATTATTTAATTATTTAATTATTTAATTATTTAATTATTTAATTATTTAATTATTTAATTATTTAATTATTTAATTATTTAATTATTTAATTATTTAATTATTTAATTATTTAATTATTTAATTATTTAATTATTTAATTATTTAATTATTTAATTATTTAATTATTTAATTGTTTCATTATTTCATTATTTAATTATTTAATTATTTAATTATTTGATTATTTAATTATTTGATTATTTAATTATTTGATTATTTAATTATTTGATTATTTAATTATTTGATTATTTAATTATTTAATTGTTTCATTATTTAATTATTCAATTATTTAATTATTTGATTATTTAATTATTTAATTATTTAATCATTTAATTATTTAATTATTTAATTATTTGATTATTTAATTATTTAATTATTTAATTATTTAATTATTTAATCATTTAATTATTTAATTATTTAATTATTTAATTATTCAATTATTTAATTATTTAATTATTTAATTATTTAATTATTTAATTATTTAATTATTTAATTATTTAATTATTTAATTATTTAATTATTTAATTATTTAATTATTTAATTATTTAATTATTTAATTATTTAATTATTTAATTATTTAATTATTTAATTATTTAATTATTCAAGTATTCAATTGTTTAATTGTTTCATTATTTAATTATTTAATTATTTAATTATTTAATTATTTAATTATTTGATTATTTAATTATTTAATTATTTGATTATTTGATTATTTAATTATTTAATTATTTAATTATTTAATAATTCAATAATTTAATAATTTTTATTTATTTTCTTTATTTGAGGCATTATTTTTCTCATGCATCCAACCCTTTATTTCATGCATTTCAACATTGACGCGCAGTTGTGCCCCTTTGGTATTTCACACAAAAATACTTTATTTCACGCAACTTTGAAGAATTCATTTTTTTCAAATTCTGACTGCGCAACCCCATAGCAAGGGGTTCTTGAACCCCTAACAAAAATCTTTGGTAATTTTGGAGCCATTAAAACCCCTTCAAAAATGCAATCAAAGAATGGAAAAATTGAGTAAAAACAAATTTTTGCGTGGGGTTTTAGATCATCATTTTGGCTATTTTCATTTTTTTTTTTTTTTTTGGTTATCTCAGCTGCCATAAATTTCAAAACCATTCAAAGAGTCTTCTAATATTTTTTTCATATTTTTTGGATGTATCCTTGCACCTTTAAAAATTCCTTCAAAAAACACAAAAAATCAAAAATCAAATTTCTCTTTGGACATTTGAATCCTTTTATTTTCCTTTTTATTTCATTTTTTTGGGTAATTCACACTATCAAAAAGTTAAAAAAAAATTTAAAGAGAATCAAAATATTTTTTCTAGATTTTTTGGATGTATTATTTTACCTTAAAAAATTCCTTCAAAAAAGCAGAAAATTCAAAAAATTCAATTTTCTCATTTGATTTCTGGATCCTTATGTTTTACCTTTTGACTTAGTTTTTTTGGTGTTTCAAGATTTTAGAATTGTAAAACAACTATTCAAGAGCTTTTCAATTTTTTTTGAGGATTTTTGGATGTCATTTTTAACCTTTAAAAATTCCATCAAAAAACCAAAAAATTTGAAAAATTCACTTTTCTCACTGGATTTTTGAATTATTTTGTTGGCCTATATATTTTTTTTTGGGTAATTCAAGATTTAAGAATTTTAAATGTTAAAAAACAAAAAAGCACTTCATTAATAATTTTTGAAGATCATCTGCATCTTTGCATACACCTTACAAGCTTCATTCAATAAACTAAAAATAAACAACAAATATGGATACAAATATTAAAATTTGATTCAACTGTGATTGTTTCATTTTTCTACTTGATTTTTGTGTAGGGAACAAAACCTCATTACCAAGATCCAAATTTCTCTGAAAAATGGTTTTCCAATATTTGGAATAATTTTTCTTAAAGCTTTTCCAAAGTGGATCTAAGCTGGGAGCTGGTCAATGATCACACTGGAAATTGAATGAGACTATTGTAAAAGGTTAATATGGCATTAAAACCTAGACCAGGCTGAGAATATAATTGACAAATCAATCAAGAAATAAGTTCAAGGAAGAGAATAGAATAGAGAATAGAAACAGTAGTATAATTGTCACCAACAAGGAGAGTGGTTCTACAACATAGGGTTATGGCCTATAAGTAGACTGAGTAGAACATAGATATGTATTGGAGTGACACTATCAAAGGGAGGACACTTGAGTTCTTGAGGCTGATCCAACTGGAACAAGGATTGATCCAAGGAGGTCAAAGGGAGTTCTTCATGAGTCTTGATGTAGAGGTGAAGAAAGCTAAGTACCTACAGTTTTGACAATAGTGGTGATTGAGTCTTGTGAACAGGGTTGAGGTCCAGATAGAGGAGTTCAGGAAAGTTGAGAAATTTGAGTAAGAGGAGAGACAAGAAAGAGATCAGAGACTAGTAAGAGATGAGAGACAAAGGAGACAGTGAAAAGACAATAAGTTGAGAGATCTCTACCTAGCACAAGTGAGGTTTCACGGTGTGGTGGTCTTTTATGGACACAAGCTGGAATGGGCTGCGGGCTGCGCGCTCAGCAGTGGCAGAAGCTCAAAATTGGGTGCGCCTTTGCCACAGAAATCTCAGCAGCAGTTGAATTGGGCTTGGCATTTGGAGACACGGGGTGTAACGGATTGGATTGGACAGACTGGATTGGATGGATTGTGCGCAGATTGCGCGGATATACCTTGGATATCTGGAATGGCGTGTTGGGCGGATGAGGACATGCCCGGGGGGCTCAGAGTTGGATGTGGCGCAAGGGCCGCATCATGAGAAGGACAAACCGGGTGGACGTAATGGCAGGCGGGCGGTATGGATGGAATATGGGGTATGGGATATGGTATGTGGATTATGGGGTGGAAGGGAAGGATTGGGGCTAGGGTTCTGTCCTTAGGGGATGTATTTCATTATTTTTGTTTGCTTGAAGTTGTACTTAGGTTAGGGTTGAGGGGAAGGTACTTAAACCACACCCTCAACCCAGAAGGGAGGAGGAGACATCAGATCACAGAGTATCACATGGGATCATCATAGGTTTTTAGAAGGATCTTTCCTCTCATTTCTCTATCTCTCAGTCAAAGGGTGAACAGTTGCACTCAGGGTTCACAGATGCAAGGGATCAATAACTTCCAAACTTGGGAACCGTAAAAGGAGGAGTTTTCTTCTGAATTCCACGTCTGGGGATCTGGCCCAGAAGTAATCTTTTGTTCCTTGTCTCTTGAAAATAACAAGCACAATGTCCCAGTACCACCCATTGACCATTGCAGGGTTGTCTAACATTACCCCCACTCCTCTTCCTCCTCCTCCAGCTTCTCGGAAGAAACCCTCATAAGGGGAAGGATATGGTGTCCCTTGCTCCAACAATGGCGCCAACCACAAGCCCATTTTCATCAGGCCGCGGGACTATCCACATATCCGGTTCAACACTGAGGACTTTGAGCAATTCCTTGTGCAATACAAAGGAATTGCCAACGCAGAAGGTGCAATGGGTTTGGATAAGGCTTGGCTTGTTTTCCTCTTCATTACGGACAAAGAGAAGCTTTGGGATGTGGAGGAGATGGAAGGGTATGAGGAACTTGATTGGCCAAAACTGAAGGCGGAAATCTTGGTGCAGTGGGGAAGGCACCAACCTTGGTTTTGGGAAAAAAACTTTGAGCAAGCCACAACAGAAGCAAGAGCAAATGGCAGAGTCCGGATGTGGGCGCAATTGGGGGATTATGTAGCAATGTTTGATTGGATCTATTGCTAACTGGAAAAGAACAAGGTGATATTGGGGCAGAAGGGCGCAATGAAGAGGGCATTTTTTGGAGGACTCAGTCCCCAACTCTGTGGGAGGGTGCAGCGGCACTTCTACAACAACAAATTGGTAAAGAGGTTGTTGGATGGGAGTATGGTGCTTCTTCTGGACATCCTTGTCATTTGTTGGGTGGTGGAAAGCAAGTTGGACTTGGAGGAACTGATGGAGGAAACATCAAGGTTTTTCCTGATGGGGTCAATGAAGTCCACTTCCCACACTCCGGCAGCGCCAACACAAGCCCCGGTTGCAGGCCCCTCAAAAATAGAACGCGCCCTGGCAAAATCACTGACAACAGGCCTGGAGGTTAGCAAGATGACGGAATTGATGAAGGATTTATGGGTCTTCCTGAGTCAAATGTTTTCAGGGACAGGCAATCCGCCTCCTCACATTGGGGGACCACTTCCGCCGTTGAATCCGCCCTCATTGGGGTTATGAAATTACTGCGGGACAAGGGACATTGGCGGTTGGGGTGCAATAACATGAAAAAGGACCTCAAGGTGGGATTGGTTCAACTGGTGGGAATGGGATTCATGTTGCCAACAGGCAAGCAGATCTCCGCCAAACCTGGGAATCCAACTGTCATGGAGCAAGTGCGCGCGCAAGGACAGGAACCGGTTTTAACTGCTCAAGCTTTGCTGGGGATTTTCACTGGTCCTGGGGTATGGCAACCACTGCACGTGGAAGCGGAAGTGAGGGTATTAGCAGCAGAGGAGTTGGCGGCAGTGGACAGGATGGATGTGGATGTCAAGGAATGGGTACCGCCAGCAGCTCCTAAGCCAATTGCGCGCATTCCAGAAACAGATGGACGTCAGGTGAATCCGGTGGGGAAGAAGGCAGTGGAAATTGTGCACAGGATGATGGGGAATGAAAAAACTATTCCCTTGACCTGCAAGGAGTTTGCGGCGGTGTTGCCGGTGGTAGTAGATGAGATGCTTCAGGCGCTGAAGGATTGCGGACACAATAGGATCCCTCCAACGGTGCAGCGGGTGAACTTGGCTTGGGATGAGGCAGAGTGCAACCCAGCAGGGATGAAATCTGTTTCAAATCTGCTGGCTTATGTTCCAATGAATATTTCTGGAAGGAAAGTATGGGCGCTGGTGGATAGTGGTTCCATGGTGAACCTTCTTCCATCTAGGCTGGTTGATGACATGGGATTGGTTTGGCGGAAATGCAAAATGGGGCTTTGCGTGCTTAATGGCGGGGCGTGTTGCGTGGATAGGGTTGTGGAGGAGGAAGAGGTTGAGGTTGCAAGGGGCTGTAAACCACTTTCTTTTCTATTGGTTGATTTCAGGGAGGCTATTTTAGGATGGCCATTCATGTTTGGGTTGCAAGAGCAAATGAATTTTGATCCAGAGGGGGGGGACAGAAGCATTGACAGTGGAAGATTTGTCGGGCAGGTGATTTGAAACCACAATCTGCAATAAGGGGTTGGGGAAGTGGATGCGGGATTTGGCAAGAGAGGAGGAGGAGGACCCCGGCGCAGAGTTGGTTTGCAAGGGTGGGCCAGAGGCGGATTTTGAATAGTCAGCCAAGGTTACCGCACGGGGAAAGCTCCAGCTTTGTGCAGGCAGTTGACCAGTGAGGAGCAGGTGGGAAGTAGGGAGGAAGTGTGGGAGGCGCGGGTGCTGAAAGTAAGTCCCTTTCCTCAGTGTGCAGTACTGGGAGGTACTTTGAAAAAACACTATCATTGTGCCACGCTTGTGAGCAAAGGCAAAAGCCACGGTTTGGTTTTGACTAGGACCTATGGTAATGGATGCGTGCAGATGGTGCGGTGAAATTTTGGGAAGTATAAGCCGGTTGGGCAAAAGGTCTGTCCCCAGAACAAAGAAATTCCGCAGGATCTGAATGGACCACTCCAACCAATCCCTTCGAAATCTCTGCTGAAGGTGTCAGGATGGGTAACGCAATTGGAGCAGATTACGGATGAGCAGGTTGCGGCCCTTAACTTTGGAAAGCCATACTGGTTAAGCGCGGAGGAACGGGATTTGCTGATGTAAGTACTTGTCCTCCAGGAAAGAGTGCTTGCGTTTGGACCTGAAGAGCGGGGACTGTTAAAGAGCAAGATAGGAGACCCTTATGTGATTACAATGGTTCCCCATGAGCCCTGGAAGATCAAGCCAATTCCAATTCCGCAGGCGGTTTGGGGGCCCTTCTTAGAGCTGGTGCGCAAGCGTGTGGGGAAAGGCCTTTACAAGCAATCAAAATCAAGTTACTCAAGTCCAATCTTTGCAGTGGTTAAGAAGGATGGGAAGTCTTTATGGATTGTTCATGATCTTCAGGGGCTCAATTTGTTTACAATCTGAGACGTGGGATGACCTCCGCGTGTGGACAAGTTTCTGGAATCTATGGCAGGGAACACGTGCTAAGGGTTGGTGGATGTGATGGATGTATACAATCAGTGTGAACTCAATTGGAGTTTGCAGCCAATGACTTCCTTTGAAACTGGGTTGGGCAGGATGCAACTGACGCGGCTGCCGCAAGTTGCAACTAACTCAGTTGCAGTTTACCAAGTGCAGATGACCTGGATTCTGAAGGATGATCTTCTGGAGGGGGTGCAGATTTTCATTGAAAACGCAGGCATCAAAGGCCCAAACACGGATTATGGAGGGGAAAGGCTTGTAGACGCTCTGGAAATTTGCCAATTTTTCTGGGAGTACGCGCAAAGGCTGGAACAGATCTTGTTCCGGATTGAGGAAGCAGGGCTTACAGTGTCAGGGAAAAAGTTAGAAGTCTGTGTACCTGCGCTGGAGGTTCTAGGGCATGTGGTGGCTTCCAACAGAAGGCGGATTGCAGATAAGAAATGCAACAAAGTTCTCAAGTGGCCAACACCAAAGACTGTATCGCACATTCTCCATTTCTTGGGATTGTGTAGCTATGTATGGATGTTCATCAAGCGGTTTGTGGAGTTTTCTAGTCCATTGCGGGAACTAGCGCGTAAGGGCCTGGAATGGACCTGGGGTTCAAAATTTGATGACGCCTTGGGAAAACTCAAGGAGATTGTTGGATGCAATATTGTACTGTGGGACTTGGATTATGACGCCGGAGGAATTAAGTTGGCCATGGATTCAAGTGAGCTTGGGGCGGGGGTGGTGCTGACACAGGAGGATGAGGGGAAAGATTGTCCAGTTCTTTACAAGTCCATTACATTTATGCCAACGGAGAGCCAGCACTTGCAGCCAAAGTTGGAGCTTTGCAGGGTCACTAAGATGGTGCAGAGGTTGCAGAATTTTCTATGGGGGATTAACTTCATGCTTCTGGTGGATGCAGAGGCTCTGGCACAAATGATCAATTTGCCAATGCTGCCAAACAGGCCTACAACCAGGTGGGTTGCGCTCCTTCAGTTGTTTTCTTTCATGGTGGTACTGTTCCAGGGAAGGCCTTTACAATGCCGGATGTGCTTTCCCGCTACCCACGCAATGATCAGTAAAAAGGAACAGAACAACTGGATGTGGAGGCTCCAATGGTCAAGGTGGGAGTGGTGAAAGTAGGTGTGTGACTTCTGCTCCAGCAGTCTGGGAGGTACGCAGTCCTCAGTTTTTATTTGCGGGATCTTTGGTTTCCAGATGATATGCCAGCCAAGATTGTTAGATGGATTTGGCAGAGAGTGGGAAATTTCTACCTGCAGGAAGGACAGCTGTGGTGGCAGAGTGAGCCAGTACCGCTTGTGGTCAGCACATCAAGGGCGGATCAGGAGGTAATCCTAGGAAGTCTGCATGACAATCTTGGTCATTGTGGCAAGCTTGAAACATGGAAGCAGGTGAGGGCAAGGTTCTGGTGGCTGGGTGTAGTACGCATGGTGCGGGAGTGGGTAAGGTTGTGCAAAGCGTGTCAGAAGCAGAGCGCAGCGTTACCTTGCAAAGTAGGTATTCCCACTGGGGAGGATGCCTTGTTTGGGAGGGCTTCTCTGGATGTTGTGCACATCAAGGCAGGTACGTTTGCGTACCTCCTTGTTGCGCATGAAAGTCTGTTGGTATGGGTGGAAGGGCCACCACCGGTGAAGCTCTTGGTGGTGAAAGTTGGGCAGTTTCTGGAGGAAGATTGGTTTGTGCATTATGGATCACTTTGCCTGGTAACAGTTGATGGGGGTGCAGAGTTCCGGGGACGTTTGGCAGAGTTAGTAAAAATTTGTGGAGCAAAGTTTGGTCAAGTGACAGAGTACTATCCGGAAGGCGCAGGAATGATTGAGCGCAGTCACCAGCTGATCAAGGACACAATGGTGAAAATGTGTGGCAACAATGGCAAGCAGTGGCAGGAAACCCTTCTGGTAGTTCTTTTTGAGGATCAGATTTTGGTGAAGAGATCAACAGGTTTTTTGCCTTACAATCTACTATTTGGGCAGCAACCCATGCTGCCAATTGAAATTGAGCTTGAAACCTTTCTGGGTATTGATTGGTGGAAGGTTAAGACAGCCGCAGATCTAGTCAAGTCCTGCGCCAAGCAAATCCTGCAATGGGACAAGATGTTGGAGAAAGAGGCTGGAAGACCGAAGGCAACCTGCACAAGGTTTGTCTGCTACAGGGACAAGCGGTGCATGCATAAACTCTGGGATCCGTTGCGGAAGGGGGACTTGGTTCTGCTTTAAAACCAGAGCCTGGAAACTTGATGGGGGAAGCTGTTTGCTAATTGATGGAACAGGCCTTTCCGCGTGATGTCCAAGTTCACTGGAGGTAGCTACCAGTTGGAGGAATTGGATGGGACTCTGCTCAAACAGAAGGCCGCGGCTTTGCACGTGAAGCAATTCTTTGCACAGGGATCAACTTCATTCAACAAGATTTCTGGTTTGGAAAGAAAAGGGGAAAACAACGCGGATTCTTCCTCCAAGGACAAGCCCGCGCGCGCTTCGCGTCCTGCGGAGTAAACGACTACAGACTGCCGGGGACAGCAGCCAAGTTGGGGGGAACAATGGATGAATAGGGGATATGATTGGATTTGGTGAGGGGGTGCTCTAGCTGGTTCACAGATGGAATAACTAGACACCCCAGAATGTTTTTTTCTTATTTTGTTCTCTCTGGATTGGCCTTTGGGATTATTGCTGGCTGGGGGTAGTTTCTTTTAGGTACGCGCATGGGGCAAAGCTGGGTCTGCCAACGCAAGGATGAGCCCCGCATTCTGAAATAAAACGCATGAACAATTTCCAATGGATGATTCAGGGAACTAGGAAAGCACGTGGCGCGGAATGGATGTGGGTCAAAGAGCAAGGCGGGGGCTTGGAAACAGGTTGGTGCTTAAAAAAAAAATCTTTTAAGTTTTCTTTGGTTATCTTATAGATGGAAGGTGTGGATGGGTTTGGGCAGATACTTTTTCTCTTTCTCTCTCTCAAGGATGTGCCCCCATGGCTGGTTTTCTTTTTACTCTCTCTGTTCTGTAGATGGGTATGGGGAACTGTGTGGCAGTTTGTCTGGGGTGGTCCAGGTACCTTTAGTGGATACTCTCAGTGGCACGGATTTCTCTCACTCTTGAGGATTGCTCTCAAAGCGCAAATCTTGTGCGCAGCTCTTATTTCTCTCTCAAGGTTCTCACAAAGCCCAAAGGCTACTCAGGATGGCGCGGAAAAATTCCTTTTCTTTGCAAATAGGCGCGGGGATGGAAACAAGAAGGAATAGGAAGAAAAGGGGGGGGGAGATTCGCCTACGTTTGCCGGGTCCTCATCAATTCCTCCGCGTCTGCGCAAGCCTCTGCGGCTAGGGATTGGAAGGCCTCCAAAAACGTTTTTCGCGCATTGGCGGTGCGCGCGTAAGGAAGCGCTAGAAAACGCCAGAGTAGCTTGTCCATGTTGCTCACCATTGTGTCAAACCTTTCCAAGGGAAGTGCCGGAATAAGGGGAATCTCTGGGATCTTGGGAGTGGTGGCTGTGGGTTCCTGCAACAATTTGATAACCACTGGAGTTGGCAAGCGTGTGGGTTCCAGTGATGACCTAGGCACTGGTGATGGAGATGGCGGTAGAGGAGTTGGGGTTGGAGGAGCTGGTCTTGGAGGAGTGGGGGGATGCAGTGGCGGCAGAGGAGGAGCAGGTGTCGGTGGTGGTGGGGGAGGCGCGGACGGACGGTTAAAAATCCTTGGGTCCGTTGCTGGTACGTTCATTTGTACCCGCGCGGTCCACTTGTGGGAGGCTTTCCAAAATGCCCCAAAGTCTGGAAATTCCTGGCGCCTTGGAGGTCCAGCCCAATTCATGGCTCTTGCGCAACAGAGGGTTTTGGGCAGCGCATTACAGCCGGTTGCAAGGTGAGCCGGGCGGGATCCACTTGTTGGTTGAAACCTCCTTGTCACTTGAAAACACAAAAGAGTTGCGCTGGGTCCTCTTGCGCAGGCGACCTTGAGGACGGTCACGGGACATACCATCCAATAGGGAACAGCAGCGGTGTCCAGCTTGGAACGGGACACAGGCGTCCCCGCCTGGAAGGATAAGGCAAGAGAGGCCATTCCGGCTGCAATACATGCAGGAAATGTTGAAAAAAGAAGGGGGATGGGGTGTTTCTTTTTCTTTGGTGTGATGAAGCAGTGCAAAGAGGAAGGAGGGAAAACTAGGGAAGGCAAGGGTGGGTGAGATAGTGGTGGATCTCTGGGGACAGAACTCAAGTTGGGGGGGATGTGGTGGTCTTTTATGGACACAATCTGGGATGGGCTGTGCACTGCACACTCAGCAGTAGCAGAGGGCTTGGCAATGGGTGCAGCTTTGCCGCAGAAGGCCGGGCTGCGGGATCAGCAGAAGTCAAATTGTGCTTGGCATCTGGAGACACAGGGTGGAACGGATTGGATTGGATGGATTGCGCGGATATACCTTGGATATCTGGAATGGCGCTTTGGGAAGATGCGGACATGCACAGGAACTCCAAGTTGGACGCGGCGCAAGGTCCGCTTCATGAGAAGGAAGAAGCAGGTGGACGTAATGGCAGGCGGGGGGTAGGGATGGAATATGGGGTATGGGGTATGGGATGTGGATTATGGGATGGAAGGGTAGGATTGGGGCTAGGGTTCTTTACTTAGGGGCTTTATTTCATTATTCTTGTTTGCTTGCGGTTTTACTTAGGTTAGGTTTGAGGGGAAGGTACTTAAACTGCACGCTCAACCCGGAAGGGAGGAGGTGACATTGGATCACAGAGGATCACATGGGATCATCATAGGCTTTTGGGAGGATCTTTAATCTCATTTCTCTATCTCTCAGTCAAAGGGTGAACATTTGCACTCAGGGTTTACAGATGCAAGGGATCAATAACTTCCAAACTTGGGAACCATAAAAGGAGGAGTTCTCTTCTGAATTCCACAACAGGAATTGTGCAGGTTGAATCTTGAGGTGTTAGACATGATTATTATGTGACACACAATTGCAGAGAGAGAGAGAGAGATGGAGTGAAAGGTCTTAGTAAAGAAATAGAAATGAAAATAAGAAAGAGAATCAGTATAAATATCAACACACCGGCGCAACTCTACATCAAGATTATTTAAGAGCCAACATAATCTGCTAAGCAAATCACAGCAGCAGTGCTTGCAGACTTAGTCAGAGCATCTGCTAACATTTCTTGTGATGATATTAGTGTTACATTAATTTCTTGATCATTGAGATCATTTTGTAGACTTTTTAATTTGATGTCTATGTGTTTGGCATGTGATTTAATGCTGAACTTCTTCAATTTATCATCTAGTTCCTTGTTGTCTATGAGGTGGGACGAAGGATTGAGCTTCTTTTGCCATAGTTTGGATAGAAGGTGGTGAATCCATTTTCCTTCTAAATGGCTGGTTGAAAAAGAGTTGCACTCTGATTCTGTAGAGGAATGAGCAATGCAGCGTTGGCGCCTGCTGTTCCAATAGATAGGGGAACCTTTGAAGATACATAGAAAACCAGTTTGAGATAATGGGGTATGAGGATCGTCTCCCCAGGTGGCATTGCTGTAGATTACCAGGCCATTACCCGCTGCCTTGTTTCTGATTATTATTTTATAGTCTATGGTTTTTAGTAAGTAGCTCCAAACTTGAGTAAATTCTTTCCAATTTTTGATACTGGGTCTTTCAGAGAAGCGCTCCAAGCTTGACACCGCAAAACTGATATCTGGTCTGGCCAGATTAGCAATGATGTTGAGCTGGCCAATAGGGGATTGTTAATTGACGCCTAGGTTTTTGAACTGTTCAACTTCTTCATCAGTGGCCGGAAGGAGCTGCACACTGGCTGTACAAGGGTTATTCATTGGCTTGGAATCTGTTAATTTCATTTCTTTGAGACCTTTCTTGATATGGTTGGGTAGAGAAAGACTGATAGATTCTTTGCCTCTTTCAACCTTCATACCCAAGAGGGTGTCTATTTCATGCGCTGACAAATCCTTGAATTTTTTCAAGAAGACCTTTTTAAATCAATCTACATTTCCCACCACCACCAGGTTTTCAACATGAAAGAATAGGCTTGTAATCAAATCTTTGTGGAGATATAAGCAAGGGTCGGAGTCACTTTTGCAAAAGCCTTTGCTCTTGAGACGGTTGATTAATGTTTTGTAACAATTTAATGGGGCCTGCTTCAAACTGTAAAGGAATTTTTTCAGTTTAAGATATTTTCAAGTCCTTTTTGATCCAACAGGAGTCTTGATGAATACAGTCTCATCAAGTGGAGCATGAAAGAAGGCTCTCTTGGCATTGAATTTCAGGAGAGGCAGTTTTTTGTCAACCAAGTAAGCTAGAAGTGCTTGGAGAGAAGCAATTTTTCCTGTTGGAGCAAAAGTGTTAAAGTAATCTATTCCAAACTTTTGATTAAATCCTTGAACACAGACTTAGGATTTAAGAGTTACAAGTCTGGTGTGAAGATCTTTCTTATGCCTAAAATTCCAGGTTGTGTACAGAGGGTTGGTAACTTCTGATTCATCAGCTTCTTCCCATACGTACAGATCTTTGGCAGTGGTTAGTTCCTTTTCAACGTATGGGGTCAATTCAGGTATTTTCAGATCCACGTGAATGTTGGAGGGAATCTCAATTGAGTGGTGGAAGCCGTATCTATCAGGGGCCTTTATCTGTTGTCTATCATGGAGTACAGGTCTGAGAGTGTTTTGAACGGTGACCTTGGAACTGTCTGATTCAGAGGAGAAATCCTCAACCAACTTGTTGATTTGGCTTCTTTTTTTTGTCTAGATTGGACATGGGTTCTTTCAATGATGATGGAACCTCTGGGTTGGTGGAAACAGCAGTAGGAGGTGTGATTTTAGCAGCAGTTGTAATAACCACAATGCTATCAGAGAGATTTAAGTATTTGATTTTATTTTCTAGAAATTAAACATGTTTAGTATCTATTATTCTTCCAGATTTTGAGATTAGTTTGTAGGAAAGAAGTCTAGGATTATAAACAATCAAGATACCTTACTCGCCTTTCTCACTGAATTTAGAATTAATTTTTCTGTCATTGAGGAGATATATGGCGGAGGAACCCAGAGGCTTGAGGTATGTTTCAGGAATGATGGTGCGGTGGAGTTATTTCCAGGGTGATTATTCATCTTGAGAGGCAGGAATTTGATTGAGTGCAAAGAAAAATCTTTGAATCACAGCATGCCAATAAGTTTCCAGAATTTTAGAGGCACTTAAAACAGTTCTGAGGGACTCAATTATGGTCCTATTGGCACGCTCAGCCTTGCCGTTATGTTGAGGATGATATGGTTTGCTGATTATGTGATTGATAGACTTGGTTTTGAGGAACTTGGACAATGTCTCATTGACAATTTCCCTGCCACCATCAGTGACTATCTCTATAGGATATTGATTCAGTTTCTCAGCTTTGTTCTTGATTATGAACATAATGGTGGCAGTGGCTGCATCCTTGGAAGGAAGAGGGAAACTAGACAGATAACCGGAAAAGTTATCTAAAACGGTTAGTGAATACCTCATGCCACCCTTGCTGGTAGGTTTTAGCAGTCCCATTAGGTCCATATGGAGTCAATCAAATATGCGTTTGGTGGGATTTTGTTCACTTTTGAAGGAAGATCTTGAGATTTTTGGCTTCTTGCAAGCAACACATTCAATTGAGTCTTTGGAACTTTGATTTAGGTGATATCCAAGATATTTTTCCATTCTTTCAAGACTAGCGTGACCAAGTTTTTTGTGAAATTCCAAAATATCTGACTGATTTAATCAACAATTTTTTTGATTACTCAGAGAAGGTCAATTTAGTATCAGGAGGTTATTTTTGATGTGTCCATCAAGTATTTTGAGCCCTTTTGATTTCATCCCAAAGGTAGGAGGTGATGATTTGATGTTCAATTCTAGTATGTAGCCTTTCTTCAGCATTGCTCCCATTGAAATTAGATTTACAGTGGCATTGGGTACCCAAGCAAAGTTCTGTAGAGTTATGTGATTATTTTTAAACTGTAGGTTTGCGGTTCCTAGTACTTTTATAGCTATGCCGTCTCCCTTCTTTCCAGTTTTGATTGTTTCATCTCCAGATTGGTCAACCAGGTTACTGAAGAGCTTTTTGTCTCAAATCATGTGTATGGAACACCCGCTGTCAAGTATGAACCAATCTTCATCAAGGTTGCAACTGTGGTTGAAAGAGTTAAAAAAAGAATAGTAATGAGATTCTTCCTTTTTATTATTTGAGCTTCTTCTGGATTTACTGAGAGGATTTTCAGGTCTCAGTTCAGGAAATTTGACCCAAAAGGAAGAAGGAGGGTGAGACTTGACAGCTGGATTGTGTTTACCATTCTTGCATCTAGGAACATTTGAGTCTCTGAGTCTCTGATGGTAGAAAGCAGCAGAGGTGTTGTTGACTTCTTGGTTTTTCAACTGAACTTTTTTCTGATGTTGGATTAGGTGATTCAGAGCCATAGTTACCGTCAAGTTTGCACCATAGTGCATGATTTGAGAGCAAATAGTTTTCAAAGATTCAGGAAGTTTGAATAGAATTAGGTAACTAAGAATATCAGGAGGTAAGTCAATTCCAACTGCATCAAGCTTTCCAAGGTGTTCCTTGACAGCAGTGACAAATCCATCTATATTATTCAGGTTGAAACCAAGATAGATAAAATTAAAAAACATTCTGGCACCGTTGGTGGCTTGGATTGAGGCAAAGTGATCCTTAGCAGCCAGCCAAATTTGCTTGGCAGAGTCTTTGTTTTGGTTATTAATGATGTTGGTGTGAGTGGCTGGTTCCAGTTTGGACATGATTTATCTGGCCATTTCATCATTGTCAGGTATTTCCTTGTGTGGGTTGTCTAAGTTAATTAGAAGGAGAATTCCTTGCATTTTGAAAAGCCTCTCCATTTTCTTCTTCCATATTGAGTAATTGGTTTTGGAGAGTAGTGGAGCGGATTCCATAAGTGATTTAAGTTCCAGAGCCTTGAATTTTCCTTCTCCTCCTGGTCCAGGTGACTCTGTTTGTCTATCCATGGTGAGTTAGCAATTTGAGTTTGAATTTGGCTTTTAACCATGTAAAAGGTCAAAATGGTAGTAAAACCTAGACCAGGCTGAGAATATCATTGAAAAATCAATCAAGAAATAAGTTCAAGGAAGAGAATAGAATAGAGAATAAAAACAGTAGGATAATCTTCACCAAAAAGGAGAGTGGTTCTACAACGTAGGGTTATGGCCTATAAGTAGACTGAGTAGAACATAGATATGTATTGGAGTGACACTATCAAAGGGAGGACGCTTGAGTTCTTGAGACTGATCAAACCGGCACAAGGATTGATCTGAGGAGGTCAAAGGGAGTTCTTCATGAGTCTTGATGTAGAGGTGAAGAAAGCTAAGTACCTACAGTTTCAAAGATAGTGGTGATTGAGTCTTGTGAACAGGCTTGAGGTCCAGATAGAGGAGTTCAGGAAAGTTGAGACATTTGAGTAAGAGAAGAGGGAAAAGAAAGAGATCAGAGACTAGTAAGAGATGAGAGACAAAGGAGACAGTGAAACAAAAATAAGTTGAGAGATCTCTACCTAGCACAAGTGAGGTTTCACAGGAATTGTGCGGGTTGAATCTCAAGGTGTTAGAAATGATTATTTTGTGACACAAAATTGCAGAGAGAGAGATAGATGGATTGAAAGGTCTTAGTAAAGAAAGAGAAATGAAAATAATAAAGAGAATCAGTAAAAATATCAACAACTATACATTTGGATTCTTCTAAAAGAATGAAGAAAATAGGAGAAGTTTTGGAACTTGGAGTGTGAGGGGAATTCAGAGGAAGATGAGTGAAAGGCATTAAAGAAGAAAACAGAACCACTGGAAACTTATATCTTTCAGCCAGAAGGAAACCATGGCATTGAAGTTTCATCCACATACTTATGGGAGCTGGGCCATAAAGGTGGTTCAGTTGCCTTCTTGCTTCTTGGAAAGTTTCACCCCAGATATCACAAAGTAATCTTGTGTCCTTGAAGATTGGCCTTGACTCAAGCTCTTTCACCATTTATTTCCTGACTTCAATCCAGTCTTCTGAGATCCTACCCAAGAAAATGGCTGCTGCTCTAAAGCCACAATTCCCATCCCCTATGACATCTTGAACATGAGAGATATGTGGAATGGCTGTTTTTGGGGAAATGGAATCTTTGTGTTGGAACTAAAACCAAAATCAGAATTTTTTATAACATAAAATATGGACTAAAGATAATACTCACTTCTTTAATTGATACTTGGTCAAATATTCCAGAAGAAGAATAAGATAATGTGCAGGAAACCTAGAGGAAAAACCCAAAATAAATCAGACAAAATTAAAAAATGAGAAACTACCAAATGTAATCACTTTCTCACTTGTTTTTGGGGATGCTAATACCTTCCCCCCAGGAGGATGGTAAGGAGCATCACCATCTTCATTGGATACCTTTAGTCTATTTATTCTTTTCTCAGAATTGGTTTCAGGAGAAGAAATTTCTTATTCACAATGGTTCCAGACCTCTGATAAAGGTTTGAATGAAAAAATTAATGAAAAATAATATCCAACAAATTAACCAAAAATAAAAGAAAATGAAAGCTCACCATCTTAATTACATCCACATCTGGAAGCTATTCATCTGCTGAATCTTCCCCTTCTTCTAAATGTGGAAACTCTTCATCTTCTGAATATTCCTCTTCAGTCAGAAATTTACTCTATGTTAAAAAAATGAGAAGGACTCATCAAAAAAAAAATAACCCATTGCAGAAAAAATAAGTATAGTTATAAAATTAAATCTTCCTCTGATTCCTCCTTTTTTTTTTTTTACCTTCCACTTCCCTTGGATGGCCTTGAAACTTCTTGAAAACTGAACACATAAGAAAAAAAATAATTATGAATGTTGATATATTTTTTTGTGCAAAAAATTAGTGACTGACCTTCAAATTTGCTATGAGTTTCTTCTTTGGCCTTCTTCTCCTCTTGGGTTCTTCTAAATATTCAAAGCCAGATGTATCTCTTTTTCTTGAGTACTGAGATATATTCTTAAAATTATTGGCTGCTCCTTTGGGTCTTCCTCTAACTTTGGATCTTTGAGTGGAATTTGGCTCTTCAATCAGGGTAAGTTGATTTCTTCCACTGCACAGATTCATGCTTTCACCCAGATAATATAGCTTTTCTCCAGGTGGCAAATTTCTGAATGCTTCAAAAATTTTAGTGAAATATAGGTTTTCATTACTTTCTTTGGTTGTAAATTCAAGTTTTGCTGAATCTTCAGTTGATTCAGGGTTCACAGTTAACTGGAGAAAGGAAAATTAAAATCAATCAGGACATTATTAATTTGAGCTTGAATCCCCCCCCAAAAAAAAGAGACAAACTTACTGAGATGGGAGCTTTGAAATGCCACTTAGGATGAAAATCATCAAGTTGGAATATTTAACCCTTTCTGATGGCCAATTTGACTTTGCAAACGCATGGTATACCCATGTATGAATAGTAATCACAGTTGTTTCAATTGGTGGAAGAATCAGGAACTTGATGAGATGAATGAATGATTTTGAGGGCAAAGTGGCTGATATTTCCAGAAAGATGAGACACACAGTGAGGCAAACCAATGAGATGCTTGAATTCTTGCTGATAGGCTTCAATGGCTCTCTCACAGGTTTGGATGGTGATGGAACTGTAAATTTTTTGAACTGCATTATAGAAAGACCCAATAAAAGAATTGATGGACCTTTTAATGTAGGAGTGAGAATCCTCTATTCTTGATGTACTTGTGCTTCCAAAGAGAAAGTATTTATTTTCAAAATAGGAGACAAATTTTCTTTTTAGAGGAATCCAGTTTTCAAGAAGGTATTCAGAAGTGGGAGGATTCCAGACCAGAGAAAGTTTTGTGAAGTTTTTTTGATAGCTTGATTGTGATTTTGAATGGAACAAATGATGCCATTGTTTCTGGAATAGCTTCCATTCATCTTTAGATCTAAAGTGCTTCCTGCAATGAGTTTTAATATTCTTGAAAATGTGCCAGACACAGAGAAGATGATTAGAGGAAGGGAAAACTGATTAAATTGAGCTGATAAGTGCTTGTTCCTTGTCTTTCACAATCAAACTAGGTTCTTTATCTTCAAATATTTCCCAAAGTTGAGTCAGGGCCCAATAATATTTCTGCTTTTTTTTTTCTTGAGATAAGGAATGGAATGCAACTGAGAAGCTTCTAGCAGAATTGTTTATCCCAAGAATATGAAGAAGGGGCATTCCAAATTTTTTGGTTTTATATGCACAGTCCATCATAATGAGAGTAGGGAATAGGTTGAGAATTTTCATGGAATCAGGGGGTGAAATAAGTAATTAAGTAATTTGACCATCCACATTGTTCATTTTTTAGTAAAAAGAAGAATTCCTGAGTTCCAGTATGAGTGCCTCCCCAGGAGTTTTGCCATCAAGGGCATTTTTTTTATTTGGGATCTTTTGTTGTAAATTGTAGGAATATTTGTATGGATAGGTGATGATGAGTTTTATATAAGAGAGTTGAGAATTTTTAAAGGGGGAACTCCTGCTTTGGATAAATTTTCAACCACCTCCTTTTGATCCCCTTGGATTCTTCTGTGGATGGGATGAGTGGAAGGATCAATGGAAGGTGGATGGTTGTGCTCTGGACATATAACCTTCACCACCCAAACACCCAATCTTGTTGAAAAATTCCCTGATAACCTGAAAGTACAATTGGTCTTTTTTGATTTTTTTAATTTGGAAGTATCTTTTCTGGGTTAATATTCCCCAGATTTATCACATTGGTAATTGTAGGCCTGATTCTTTCAATTTGATACTCTGGTAGATATGGCATATGCATAGGAATTTGTCCATGATTGGGTAGCCTCAACCAGCTCCTCCTTTTGATTATGTCATAGCTCAGGAGGAGGGGCCAGAGGAGTGGAATCAAGAGTTTGAATAGATGAATAAGGAGCATGAGGATTTGAATCAATATTTTGATTAGATGAGATAATGGAGGATGGGCCTGGTGAAACAGTTGAAACATTTCTGAAAATTGGGTGGATGTTTTCTTGAGCCATTTCAAAAAGAGATGTTCTTGTTTGGAAGTATCTGGAGTGTTAAGTTGTTTTGATGAGTGGTTGTTAGTGTGGTGTGGTGTGGTGTGGTGTGGTGTGGTGTGGTGTGGTGTGGTGTGGTGTGTGGTGTGGTGTGGTGTGGTGTGGTGTGGTGTGGTGTGGTGTGGTGTGGTGTGGTGTGGTGTGGTGTGGTGTGGTGTGGTGTGGTGTGGTGTGGTGTGGTGTGGTGTGGTGTGGTGTGGTGTGGTGTGGTGTGGTGTGGTGTGGTGTGGTGTGGTGTGGTGTGGTGTGGTGTGGTGTGGTGTGGTGTGGTGTGGTGTGGTGTGGTGTGGTGTGGTGTGGTGTGGTGTGGTGTGGTGTGGTGTGGTGTGGTGTGGTATGGTGTGGTGTGGTGTGGTGTGGTGTGGTATGGTATGGTAGTGGGATGGTGTGGTGGGGGGTGATGGGAGGGTGGAACAGGTCAAGGGGGTGATTTAAAAGATAATTGGGGCGCTCCAAGATGAGTGGTGGTCCCAGGAAAATATTTTCAGTCATATTGAATGTATGCATGTGAAGGGCTCAAAGAAGAGTGAATTTTTCAAATTTTTTGGTTTTTTGATGGAATTTTTAAAGGTCAAAAATGACATCCAAAAATCCTGAAAAAAATATTTAAAAAGCTCTTGAATAATTCTCTTGCAATTTTCAAAGCTTAAAACACCAAAAAAAAAAATAAGTCAAAATGGCAAACATAAGGATCCAAAAGTCAAATGAGAAAATTAAATTTTTTGCTTTTTTGAAGGAATTTTTTAAGGTAAAATAATACAGCCAAAAAATCTGGAAAAAATATTTTAATGCTATTTTAATGTTGTTTTAAATTTTTAATATCTTGAATTACCCAAAAAAAATGAAATAAAAAGGGAAATAAAAGGATTCAAATGTCCAAAGAGAAATTTGATTTTTTTGATTTTTTGTGTTTTTTGAAGGAATTTTTTAAGGTGAAAAGATACATCCAAAAATATGAGAAAAATATTTGAAGACTCTATGAATTTTTGTTGAACTCTATGGCATTTAAAATAACCAAAAAAAAAAAAATGAAAATAGCCAAAATGATCATCCAAAAACCCATGCACAAATTTGTTTTTACGGAATTTTTTCATTTTTAATTGCATTTTTGAAGGGGCTCTAATGGCTCCAAAATTACCAAAGATTTTGGTTAGGGATTTAAGAAACCATTCTACAGGGCTGCAAAGTCAGAATTCAAAAAAAAATGAATTCTTGAAATTTGCCTGAAATAAAGTTTTTTTGTGTGAAATACCAAAGGGACGCAACCACGCCCCAACATCAAAATGTGTGAAATAATGGGTTGGATGTGTGAGGAAAATAATGCCCTAAAATAAAATTAAATATAATATAATAAAAGGGTAATGTTAAATTAATGACTCTTTGAGTTGTGTACACGACTCAATGGGCTGTGTGGCACCCTACACAACTCAAATGGGCCGTGTGGCAAGCTACACAACACCAATGGGCTGTGTGGCATGCTACTTGTCCCATTTGAGTTGTGTGGCATGCTAAACAACTAAAATCAAGTTGTGTAGCCTCCACTAAATAATAGATAATAAATAATAGATAAGAAATAATAAATAATAAATAATAAATAATAAATAATAAATAATAAATAATGAATAATGAATAATGAATAATGAATAATGAATAATAAATAATAAATAATAAATAATAAATAATAAATAATAAATAATAAATAATAAATAATAAATAATAAATAATAAATAATAAATAATAAATAATAAATAATAAATAATAAATAATAAATAATAAATAATAAATAATAAATAATAAATAATAAATAATAAATAATAAATAATAAATAATAAATAATAAATAATAAATAATAAATAATAAATAATAAATAATAAATGATAAATGATAAATAATAAATAATAAATAATAAATAATAAATAATAAATGATAAATGATAAATGATAAATAATAAATAATAAATAATAAATAATAAATAATAAATAATAAATAATAAATAATAAATAATAAATAATAAATAATAAATAATAAATAATAAATAATAAATAATAAATAATAAATAATAAATAATAAATAATAAATAATAAATAATAAATAATAAATAATAAATAATAAATAATAAATAATAAATAATAAATAATAAATAATAAATAATAAATAATAAATAATAAATAATAAATAATAAATAATAAATAATAAATAATAAATAATAAATAATAAATAATAAATAATAAATAATAAATAATAAATAATAAATAATAAATAATAAATAATAAATAATAAATAATAAATAATAAATAATAAATAATAAATAATAAATAATAAATAATAAATAATAAATAATAAATAATAAATAATAAATAATAAATAATAAATAATAAATAATAAATAATAAATAATAAATAATAAATAATAAATAATAAATAATAAATAATAAATAATAAATAATAAATAATAAATAATAAATAATAAATAATAAATAATAAATAATAAATAATAAATAATAAATAATAAATAATAAATAATAAATAATAAATAATAAATAATAAATAATAAATAATAAATAATAAATAATAAATAATAAATAATAAATAATAAATAATAAATAATAAATAATAAATAATAAATAATAAATAATAAATAATAAATAATAAATAATAAATAATAAATAATAAATAATAAATAATAAATAATAAATAATAAATAATAAATAATAAATAATAAATAATAAATAATAAATAATAAATAATAAATAATAAATAATAAATAATAAATAATAAATAATAAATAATAAATAATAAATAATAAATAATAAATAATAAATAATAAATAATAAATAATAAATAATAAATAATAAATAATAAATAATAAATAATAAATAATAAATAATAAATAATAAATAATAAATAATAAATAATAAATAATAAATAATAAATAATAAATAATAAATAATAAATAATAAATAATAAATAATAAATAATAAATAATAAATAATAAATAATAAATAATAAATAATAAATAATAAATAATAAATAATAAATAATAAATAATAAATAATAAATAATAAATAATAAATAATAAATAATAAATAATAAATAATAAATAATAAATAATAAATAATAAATAATAAATAATAAATAATAAATAATAAATAATAAATAATAAATAATAAATAATAAATAATAAATAATAAATAATAAATAATAAATAATAAATAATAAATAATAAATAATAAATAATAAATAATAAATAATAAATAATAAATAATAAATAATAAATAATAAATAATAAATAATAAATAATAAATAATAAATAATAAATAATAAATAATAAATAATAAATAATAAATAATAAATAATAAATAATAAATAATAAATAATAAATAATAAATAATAAATAATAAATAATAAATAATAAATAATAAATAATAAATAATAAATAATAAATAATAAATAATAAATAATAAATAATAAATAATAAATAATAAATAATAAATAATAAATAATAAATAATAAATAATAAATAATAAATAATAAATAATAAATAATAAATAATAATTAATAAATCATAAATAATAAATAATAATTAATAATTAATAATTAATAATTAATAATTAATAATTAATATGGTTGTGTACAGGTGTAAAAAAATTAAAAATGCCCATTATGGGGGGTATATTCCCTGCAGGGGTTGCGCGTTTCAGATCAACCCTTTGGAGTAGTGTACGGGCCCTACATAACTCCAACAATTTGTGTGGGGCCCTAAACAACTCCCACATGACTGGAGTCTTAAATTTATCATCACCCAAAATAAAATAAAATGAAATGAAATGAGATAAAATGTCCAAGGCTGAATTCATGCCTTCAAAATTAAAAAATCTATTCCTCCTTATAAGGATGTGTCATTTCAGCAATATGAGTTGCTAAAATCTTGTGTTTCTTTGAAGAAAGGCATTATTTTGGTAATTTTTTTATTAAATTCGTGCTTTCCTGTAATAAAAGAGGGCATTGATTTAGATAATTAAGGTTTGGAATGGGTTTTTCAGGTTTAAAGGAGGGTCTAGAGTGGGTAAGGACACCTTGTGAGGATGTGTTGGGCCCCTCAAGGGGTAAAAAATTAATTGAGGCCATGAGGGTCCAGAATGAGACCTCAAGAGGGGTGTTTTTTTCGCACCCCAGACCCTACTTTAGAACTCAAAAAGGCATTCCAAACCTTAGTTTTGCAAATTCACAACTTTTGCTGTATTTAAGGTCCAAATGCAGACCTGGGGTGGGAAAACATGCCAGAAGGTGTGGTTTTAGTAAATAATTTCTACAATCATTCCTTTGTTTGAAGGAGGGCATTGATTTTTCAATTTAAGAAAAAAGAAAAAAAAGAAAAAAGAAAAAAAAGAAAAAAAAGAAAAAAAAAAGAAAAAAAAAGAAAAAAAAGAAAAAAATAATAAAAAATAAATAAAATAAATAAAAATAAAAAAAATATAAAAAATATAAAAAATATAAAAAATAAAAAAAATAAAAAAAATAAAAAAAATAAAAAAATAAAAAAATAAAAAAAAAATAAAAAAAATAAAAAAAATAAAAAAAATAAAAAATAAAAAAAAATAAAAAAAATAAAAAAAATAAAAAAAAATAAAAAAAATAAAAAAAATAAAAAAAAAGAAAAAAAAGAAAAAAAAGAAAAAAAAGAAAAAAAAGAAAAAAAAGAAAAAAAAGAAAAAAAAGAAAAAAAAGAAAAAAAAGAAAAAAAAGAAAAAAAAGAAAAAAAAGAAAAAAAAGAAAAAAAAGAAAAAAAAGAAAAAAAAGAAAAAAAAGAAAAAAAAGAAAAAAAAGAAAAAAAAGAAAAAAAAGAAAAAAAAGAAAAAAAAGAAAAAAAAGAAAAAAAAGAAAAAAGAAAAAATAAGAAAATAAGAAAATCACTTGTGGAACTCAGTATGAAATCTAAAAAATTCAAAAAATAAACAAACAATGCAAAATCTTCCTCTTGGATATTAAAAATTAAAAGCAAAATGGAAATAGATGATAAAAAAAGAGCAAGTGTCACCCAGAAAGTTGAAAAGATACATCTCAGACACCCCCTGCCACCCCCACAACTCAAATTAAAACAAAAAAAAACAAAAATTGAACAAGAAGTAGATTTTAGAGCCCCCTTCCTTCCCCACTCACCTTAATAATGGAACTTGAAAAAAAAGTGCAAAAAAAACTAACATACATGAAATCAGAATGATAATAGCAATCATTATTAAGGTGACACATACCAATTACAAAAGATGGCCTGGGATCCACTCAACACTTGAAACTTGATAATTGAAGGCTTTATCAGCCTCCAGGATTTTGAAAACATAACTTGCCATGGTTTTACAGGCCTCTGGAGCCATCAATGAGGACCTACAGCCCCCCCCATAAATCATTTCAAGGAAAGGGTGGTGGTATATGAAATGTGTTTGGTCAGGAGAGTTCTTAAACCCTTATTTCAATAGAAATCAGCTTTTTCTAAATTTTTTAATTGATTTAAGTAAGTTTTTTCACACAAGCAACAATGACAAAATCATCACCATCCCAAACAGAGGAGAGAGATTTGTTGAACTGAACTATTGTCCTGACCTGTGCAGTACAACTGCATGCTTAATGCTGTTTTTGACTTGAAACTAGAAGGATTTTTCTAATTTTTTCAATTTTTTTTTTTTACTTTTTTTTTATCCTTTTTTTTTACACTTTTGTTTCTACTTTTTTTTGTTACTTTTCTTTTTTTCCCTTTTTTTAATTTTTCTTCATTTTTTGTGAAATTTTGAACTATCAGATTTTTTTTTTTTATTTTCAATAAATGTCAAAGAAAATTTGAAATTTTATTTTTTGTGTGGTTTTTTTTCAGTTCAGATAAAATTTAATAGGGGAAAAATTTCCATCCTTCAAACTTAAATTTCCAGAATAGAAAACCCCAGTTGCTTTGAATCCTTGAAAGTTTTTTTTTTCAAGAAAAAAAAAACCTGGACTATCTGGTTGGGGGTGTTTGGGGGGCTATAAGATAGTTTTCCAGTATTAAGAAAGTGGCATACTAGTTGGATAGTGTAGTAAAAGTCAAACCAACCATGTGAATTTTATGGATTAGAGGGAGGATGTACAGTGGGTAGACAAAATTCATGGAACTTTTAGCACTAAACTGAATGCTGTACTTCCAAGTGCTTGATTCAAGCTGTATTAAACCCAAAAAAAATAGCATGGAATTATTTCAAATAGTATTTTTAGATAGCTTAGCATCTGTTTTTTACTTAAGAAATATCAAAATTTTTTTAACATTACATTCAAAAGTAATAAAAAAAGTCAAAACAGTAAAAATACTTGGGAAAACAGGTTATAGTAATAAAGAAATGGATAAAGTTTGCCATCAAAATTCCTTCTCATTGAATATCTCTCAAAGCAGGATGAAAAGGAACACATTAGGTGAAAAAAGGCTATATTGGTTGATTCTAAATGTTTTAAATGCTAATTTTGATCATGGTTGATTTCTTGACATTCAGTTCAAATTCTGATTGACTAGCTGAAATGGGAATATTGCAATTCCTGAAAAGCACTCAGATAAGCTCCTTGAAAGGCAAATTTTTGTATTGTTATGTATTTCTAGCTCTGGGGGATTTCTTGTGTCCTTGAAAGGTTTGAGGACAGATTTTTTATCTTTTGGTTTTGGAGGGAGATCTTCAAATCATTCTACAATCCATTTGAACAACTGCCATTTTCCAAGGTTGTGGCTGGTTGAATCCCTGGATCTAAAGGATGGGATGATAGTCAGAAAAAACGTATTTGAAACAAAAAAAAAGGAAAAATAAAGAGTAAAATCAGTATATTGTATTTTAAAAAAGTTACTCAACAACACTCTTTTGGTGATTGATCATGATTAATTGGATCAAAATGTCAAAACTGAGACAATGATGTTGTTGACCAAGATCAACTGTTGAGGGAGCCCAATGGTGGAATGGTCAATATGAACCATGATGCTTTCTGGGCTTTATCCAGATTGTTTGAAGTGCTTGGGTTTGGTTTCTTTGACAAACAGTCCCACAACCTTTGTCTACCCACTGTACAACAACAAAAAATGAAAATTATACTCCCTTTTTTTTCTTTGTTGGGGATGAGATGGTTTATTATATTTACCTCAAAGAAATTGGTGACAGATTGATTTTATGAGAGTTATAGAAATCAATTTTTATGATTGATCTGATCTAATAACTTTGGATTGATGTTTTTTTTTTTTTGGATAAAGGATTCTATTCAACTTTTAAAAATAAAATTAGTTAGGAAATTAGGGCTGGTTCAAATCTTTCCCCACAAGATCTTGAACTAAATCCCCCCTCCCCCCAACAAAAATAAAGAAAATAAATATATTCAACCCATCAATTTTTTTCAGTCATTTTTGTTGTTTTTTTAGCCACATATACTATCAGTTGCCAGAAAACTGTCCCCAATTTTCAGTGTGCATGTCTGGCTGGACAAGTGGCTGAAAAATGCAGACAGCCTTGGGCAAAAACCAGATGCACACAGTTAAAATTAAGCTCACAAGATTTCCTGTGACAGGTTGCCTGTATCAGGTTTCCTGCCTGGGCTTTTCTCAAACCGGTCAGGAGGCTGGGCTACTGCTCCAACTCTATCAACCAGCCTCCATTGCCCCAACTTGATTTCTTCTCCTTTGCATCCTTGTTGGCCAATCAATTCAATTGGCTCACTCAGGCTTTTGAATATCAATCTAAACCCTTTTTGATTCAAAATCTTCAAACCAGAAAAAAAAGACAATGCTTAAAAACAAATGTCGAATTCCTCGCTTCCCAATGCACTAAAGAGGAGACCCAGAGGGTCAATTGCATCAGAGTGACATTGGATTTTCAACCAGTATCAAAAATTGAGTTTACTCCGTGCACTTTTGAAAGTAATCAACAACTGCAAGGACTTCAGAAAAGCAAGCGCAATGGGTTCTGCGCTTTAGTTGAGTTTTTTTTTTTGCATTTTTGCTTTTTTTTAAGACTACTGTAATTCAATTATCAACATGTAATTAATTTATCAACAAAGCATGCTCAACTTTTCATAAAATGAATTACAAATTTTTTGAGGCCTCTTTTTTTATTAAATTCTACTTTAAAAAATGTTGTCCTCCAAAATTAAAATGTGGACAAATTATGGTTAAAAATAGGAAAGGAAAAAGAAAAAGCCAGGCAGCTCATTCTGAATGACTGACTGCTTTAAATTAAATTGAGGACAAAAAAAAGGAGGTCAAAAACAAGAAAAAAGATGACAAAAAAAAATGACAAAAATTCTGAACAAGAGGACAAAATCCATGAAGAATGTGGACAGTTTTCTGCCAACTGATAGTACTAATAATCACACAAATCTCCATCAATTTTGAACATAAAAAAAATGATTAGAAACAGAGTGAGTAGGCTTTCAATTTTTTTTTTTTTTAAGAAAACCAATTTCAAGATTTTGTTTATTTGAACTCCAAGTTTCTAAGACATCACACCTTGGTTTTATTCACTTGAAGTGCCAATTGATTTCACATATTTTACTATGATCTGATAATGAACATGCAGGTCATCTAATTTTTTTGGGGAGTTACAATGATGTGACTTACCATATGCTAAGTTTTTGAGACAGTAGTGAATAAGGCAGGTTGATTTGGACCATGTTTCAGAGCCAGTCTTTATTGGGTAACAGGTATTTAAATCTAACACTCCATCTACATAGGTGCCAAAGGGCTTGCTACCAACAGGTTTCAAAAGTGTGGAAGGGGTGGTGGGTGTAGCCAGCCAAGGTAGAAGGGGTAGTGGTTGGGTCTCCCAGGATTCCAATTCCAGAAGAAGGATGGATGAAATTGGTCAGACTAAACTTGATGATTGGAATGACTTTGAACTGATCCAAATCTCAAACCTAGATGCTTCTTCAAGTGATAAAAAAAAAGTTTGATTTCAATCAGTTTGAAAGATTATTATTTTTGTGATTGATTTGAAGTCAAGTACTCAGATTGAGTTACTTAGACCATGAGGAGTAGGATTCTAAATTTTTTAGATATAAACTCTTTTTTTTTTTTTTGGTTGTTGTTATTGTTGTCCTAAATTCAAAATACATGTTGGATTCTGAAAAATTCAAGTTTGAACACCTCAAGCTTTATTCTATCTTAATTTATTTATTTATTTTTGATAGAGCATACTCATATGTGAGTTTAAAATTAATCAACAAGTTCCAAGATTCATATTCTTCTTGTTTTTGAAGCTCATTTACTTTCTCCTCTTTCACATTTATTCAAAGTTTCATTCATCTTGATCTAGTTCTTTTCAACTTTGGGAGGGATTGGGTTTTGTTTTTCTGTTTTATTATTGGTCTATTTTCCTTTTTCAAAAAAAAAAAAAAAAAAAAAAGAAAAAGAAAGAAAAAGAAAAACTTCTAATCCATCCATCCCCCTCTTCTTTTTTTTCTCTCTCTTTTTGAAATCCCTTTGAGAACTCTTTGGTTTCTCTTCCAAGTTAAGTCTCTAAATCCCATTGAATTAGGAATTGATCGATTTGATCAGGTTGAAGTAGTTCGAGTACTCGTTCAATCTTCTTAAGTTTTAACCTCAAACCTTAGGATTTAAAAATGATCTATGATTGAGCTTGATGGTAATTTAGTGTAAACTTGTTAGATTACATGAACTCCAGTGTTATTATTGCTCATAGTTGGATTAAGTTCTAAGGTTTTAGGTATGTATACTAACAGTTAGGATTCTGGCTCACTGGGGATCTCTGTGGCTGGTCCTGCCACCCAGTCGAATTCGAACTCAGTTGGGGTCTTGAAACTTGAGATTATTAAATTCATCGAATTGAAGACTATCTATCTCCATCTCTTCAGCCAGTCAGTTGTTTGTTCTTATCCAGCTTCCCATCATGCATCCCACCCCTGATACATCTCATCTGACTTCGATTGAGTTCGAGGATGTTTATCCACCAGCAGGTCGGTCTGCTGCCTTCATCAGGAACGATAATCTGATCGAAATCTCTTTCGGAGTACTCTGCGACTGACTCAGACTCGTCAATTCTAGAGGATACCTTCATCCTTCTCGATGCCCTCGAGGCTGATAGCGAGCGTCTGAGGAAGCTTGGTCCATCGATTGGGATTGAGATTGGGAAAGTAATCTCAATCGATCGAGCTTAACGAGATCGATCGATTCGTCTACTTCGATCCTCATCGAGTCCTTAAACTTGCTGTCTGTCTAACTATCCATACCTTTCTTCGATCTAAATCGGTCTTTGTTCCCGACAGATCTGGTAGTGGATGTGTTTCGGTGTTTGTTCAACAGCTCCTTCGTTCCATTCCTACTGGTTAGTTTACCATCCCTTTCCTTCTCATCATCCAACCCGGCTTGCAAGATCAGTGAGCCCAGCACGAGGTTGAAGAAGAAGAAGAAGATTGATGAGATGAAGCGTACTGACCCACTCGCCATCGAATCCCATCATCCTCAGTTCATTTCTGTGTAGACATTAACCCGATCGCTCTCAAGGCTACCGGGGTGACCTTCGAGCGTAACCTATTAGACCGACCTAACGTGATTCAAGCCTCATTGGTCGATTGTTTTCGAGAGGATCTGAGGTTCGAACTCTTATTGTTCAATCCACCTTACGTTGAGACCGAGGATGAAGAGTACCAAGATGCTAGAAGCGAATCCAAGCTAGCTGTTAGTTGGGCCGGCGGTCGTCAAGGTATGAAACTTACCGATCAACTCCTCAATCGATTGGATCGAATCTTACATCCTCAACGTGGTGTACTCTATCTCGTGGCTGTGAAGGAGAACAAACCGGAAGAAATCATCGAAAGGATGCAACGAATCGGTTTTGTAGCCACGGTGAGAGTCCCCTTCCTACCTCCTACCGTTTTATTTCTTAAACTCAATCGAATCCCAAGATGTCAACCCAAATTAATTATCCAAAACTGATGCGCGGAGTGATTCATAGGTCGTTCTAAAACGACGAGCTGGTCGCGAACACTTACACGTCTTAAGAATCTCTCGTCCGATGGCCCATACGATCCTGATCGGGGATAACTAAACTAGTCAAAAAAACCTCGGTTGAATGATTTAGGAACGAAGAAGTAAGAGAAGAAACCATCATGGAGCTTCCCATTCCCCCTGACCGATCAAACTCATCGATCGAGTTGACTTAGTTGCCTCTAACCTAGTTCTTCTTTAAATCGAACATTAAACCATCCTCCATCTTCATCACTCGATTTCCTATGGTATCAGAGTAATCGATTCGATTCGAGAGCTGTTTTTTTTTTGTAATAGCAAAACCTTCCATTGAGAATGTCGATGATGAGCCAACCATCTATAGACTCTTCACTCTACTAGATCCTTTACCCCCTCGAGCTCGGAGGATGAATGAAGCAGGAAGTGAAAAGGTTGAGAAGATGAAGTGTTCTCGCAAGATCCGTGTGAAGTATAAGAAATAATCAAGTTATCGATCTCTTCTGAGGATATTTTTTATTTTTGAGAACTATTGATGATAATGGATTGTTTTGTTTTGACGATGAAACCCTATGTTGGACCTATGTTGATCAAAAGAAAAAACCATGATGATTAAATCTTTCTCGGTCAATTTATTATACATACTTGATCCTTCCGATTCGTTCAACAACCCATCTACGCTTTCGATCTGATCGAATACTTACAATGCTTCCATCACAGCAACCTCTTACCTACTCTAACTACTTTATCACTATCACACAACCAGTTCAAAGTCTCGATAGCCGTCGAGCAACTTTTTCCCAATTGCGCCATATCTTATTCTTACTTCCCTTCTTCAACCTCTCTCTCATTCTTCCTCTACCCTACCCTAATCTACCTCAATACCCAGTCCTTAAGCCCTCCAAATTATCTTCATTGGAGCAGGGGGATTCAAAATCCACATCAAGATATCATCCTTGATCATCTAGGGTTATGACTTCTCCACCTCCTTCCAACTTATCAACTAGATACATCTCTCTCTCTTTATCCTCAGATCACAACCCATTCGTTCTTGCTCTTCAAGTCCTTATCATCACGTAGATAATTGATCGATGTCAACCCTCGCTTAGCTCACAAGGGATTTCAACGTGGTTGATCGATGAGCCTCAGGTGTGTGAAGACTATAAGAGGGTAGAAGGCCTGGAGGGGGGGGGGGCAGTTATGTAAGCAAAGGATCAAAGAGCTCGAGGGATCAAGGTGCAATAGCTTCAGGTGTAGGATGGATGGACATCACGAGTGAAACGGCACTAGGATCAGGTGGCTCCAAGATTCAGAGGAACGACAGCCGACGAATTAAATCGGTTTCAACGGTGCCACGCTTAACTGAACTAAACTAAGAAGACGAGATCGGAAGGTGTGTGAAGATAGGCAAAAGGGTCAACCTGCCACTAGGCCATCCGGGTTGGCGTGTATACTCTGGCGCACGCAGTAGATCGATCCTTAACGAGGTGGTTGATTATTGACAAAGACTTGAGGTCATGAATAGGCCAATACTCACTCACAATGATACTATACTGATGATGTCATGCGCAAAGAAGAGGTAAGAGTTTATCTCTTTGTACTAGTGTCTTGAGTAGGGCTGGACCCCGATTAGCCGGGTAAGGGTTATACCCGATACTCGACCCGACAGGGTCGAGTGCCGTTCTTGTATTTAGCCATCGGGTATGGCTCGGGCCATTGTCGGGTCGGGAGTCGTTCTGGGTCATTCTGGTTATCGGGTATCGGGTATTTTTTTTATTTATTTTTCAGCACGTGGTGTATGTTTTGTTGGAATATTGAACCACCACGGTTTCATGTTTCCTTTTTACTCCATTTCTTTGATCTATCTTCTTTTCTTATTTTGTTTTATGTCTAGTTTTATGTCTTGTTTCATTTCTGTTTTCATCTCCTTTTATCTCTATCACACGCGCTTCATCTAGTTCATTTGCGTGTGCACTTTTTATCTCAATCACACACTTTGTGCGTGCAATGCTATTATGGATCTTATGCATATTCATTATAGTCTAAACTTGATCCACGTAAATACTACTCAGAGAGAGTCTTCTCTTTTTTTTTTTTTTCTCCTGGCCAAACCTTCTTTATAATTTCTTCTGTCTATCCTCAAGTTCTTTCATCTGAAATAAAGCAACAAGGACTATTCCAATCAGAAGGTTTTTGGCCACCATGGACAACATATTATAATTTGGTGTGATGACCTGCTACATTCTCTGTAGCTTGATTCTCTGTCTAATCTCTTTGTCCCTGTCATCCTTACTCTTGAAGTTTTATAATTTCTTTCTTAGCTTGTATGTGTATGGTGGTTGTCCCCTGAATCTATAATCTCAAAGTGCCTCAGAGTCTTCTCATTTACATCAGCTTGGGTATGGTTATCTTTAACTCTGGTTGTTTTATCTTGATTGTTGTCTAACCATCCTGTTTAGTTTTCTGGTTTTAAATTATGAATCCTCTGATAGTTGAAGGTATCAATTCAACACAATTAACAGTTGAAAAGGAATCAACCAGAAAATTTAACAATGACGGACTCACTCACGGCCACTATTCTCAAAACCGCCATACAGGCCATTCCACTCTTAACTCCAGATAATTTTTTGATCTGGCAAAATCAAATTGTGAATATGATGGACTTACAGGAAGATCTCTACTCCAAGCTCACAAAGCAAAAAAGAGACGCCAACAGTAATCCAATTGGGCTCAACCATAGCAAGAATGTGAGAATCCAGACTATTTTGACCTCCAAACTTGACTTAACTGTTCAAGCCAATATTATCACACCCAATAACAAGAAGGATGCCCATCAAATTTGGGCAGACATTAACAAATATTTTGCCTCAAATCATGCGTCCAATCAAGCTAGGATCTTCAAGGGGTTTCTGCGCACTCCTTTCACATTTGCAAACATTCCTGGATTTATCACCAATACAAAAACTGCTCTATCTAGACTTCACAAGATTGGTATAAATCTTCCCACCAATATTATTGCCTATCTGATCTTAGAAAAACCACCAACAAGCATGGATATGGTGATTCAACAAATTACTAATTCTGATAAGAAGATTTTGCCGGAACAAGTCTTGGATCACTTACAAATGTTCAATAACAACAGATTCTTGAACAGGGACTTACCCGCTGACAAGTCTGAAGAGAGCTCAAACTTGGTCTCTTTTCTTACCTCCAGTATCAAACCATGCAATGACAAATGGCACAACCCCAAGGAGGCTCACCCTGAAGGAAGATGTTGGAAATTATATCCACATCTGAAACCCTCCTTTCCCAGAAAAAAGAAGAATGGCATGGAGTCTACAATGGAGGGAACCTCTGTTAGCTCTTTTCTCACAAGCTCAATTTTCTCTTCCGGCCACTTTGTGGTTGATTCAGGTTTGTCAAGACATATAGTGTCTGATTCTCAACTCTTCTCTCATTTAGACCAATTGTTGATTGGACTGATTTCAACCACTTTGGGAAAGAACTCTCTCAAATATGAAGGTGTTGGGTCAATGACTTTGTTGGATGATCTAAATCATGAGGTTACTCTATCTAATGTGTTGTTCTCCCCTAACTCCACCATCAATTTGCTGTTGATGCAATGTCTTGTTCTTGATGGATTCATCATTGACTTTGGAAGAGACAATATTGCATTACAGAAAGACAAATGGAAAAAGATTGGATTCTATGACTGCAATATACCAATTATTGATTTCTCTGATTGTAAGAAAACTCAGTTAGCTCTCCTTACTTGGGACAAAGTCCTTCATAAATCTCTGGGACATGCTAGCTACGGAAGAATTTGACAAAAACTTGGTATACCAATTAAAAAGCCCTCAACATGCAAAGCATGTGCTATTAGTAAACTGAGTCGGAATCCTTTCAACAAAAAATGCACTTGTGCCAAAAGACCTTTTCAGGAACTAGATTGCAATCTAGTCAGGCCTATTCACCCTTTGAGCACCAATGGGGATTCATATTTTTTAACAGTTGTTGATGGTTGTACCAGATACTTCACAGCGATTCCTATCAAACACAAAAGTGAAGCAGTGAGTACACTGGAATTTCTTATTGAGGTCAAATCCCAACAATTCAACTACAAGCCTATGATTCTCCATTCGGATTGCGGAGCAGAATTCTGGAATCACAATCTCTCCAGTTACTGCAAAGACAACAAAATCAGACAGTCATTTTCTGATGCATATTCTCCTCAGCAAAATGGGTTGGCAGAACAATTCAATCTTCTTATTCTGGAATCTCTTAGGAAAGTTATTTTCAACTCAAAACTGAATAAATACCATTGGAATGGAATCATTAAGTCTTGAGCATTAGCACTCAATCAGATTCCTGCTCACAAATCAAAAAAATCACCTTAAAAATTGTTTAAGGGGAAAATGCTGAATATCAACTATTTTCATCCCTTAGGAAATCTTGTTAGTTATATTCTCAAGAATAGACCGTCATTCTCAAAAATAGAACCTTGTGGCCTAGTTGGAAGAATGATAGGATACAACAACAAACTCTTATCGTACAAAATTTTAACAGCCAACAATAAAGTAATCAACACAAAACACGTAACTCTTCTCAATTTCAAATCTAATTTCAAGAAATTAAACAATGATGTAGATGTTGGAGATTGGTGTGTAGAATCATATGGGAAGGAGGAGTCTTTTGATGAAACAGGTATGGATTTGACTTCTCATTCTGAATCTCCTGGTCAAGGTTCATCCACCAAAAATGTCAGTGCAACATCACCTCCTGTGGAATCTACCAACAAAAATGAGGGCAATCAGGCTCAAACTTCTCAAACGGATGACTTGCGCAAGTGAATATCTTCAATCAAACCTCCTAAATACTCCTATGGATCCATTGCAAAGAACGAAGGGTTGGACTACTCTCACAAAAGACAAAATGAAATCAACAAAATCAAGACTCAAGACCTTTGGGAGGATGCTGATATTGAACCAGATTGCTATCTCAGAACAATGTGGGTTGACAAAGTTAAGCCAGCAACCAGTCTTTCTCCGGAAAAAATGAAATCACAACTGTGCATCATGGGGAATCTGAAAACTCCTGGTGTAGACTTTGGAGACACCTATGCTCCCACAGGGAAGTTCACAACTCTTCTTCTTCTTCTGTTAAGCGGCCTGGATCTTAATCTCAAAATCAGACAGTTTGATGTTAAGGCGGCCTTTCTGTTTTCTCTGTTGGATGAAGATATATATATTCTCAAGCCTAAGGAAAGTGCAAGGTTGTATAGATTTTTGAAGCTCAAGAAGTCTCTTATGGGCTCCAACAAGCTCCTTCAAACTGGTATAAAACTCTCACCGGATGGCTGGAAGACATTGGTTACTGTCAATCCAATGCCAATCCCTGTCTCTACACTCACAAGGATCAATGCTTGTCTGTGTTCTTACACATTGATGATGTAATTGTCTGTGGAGAAGTTGAATGATTTGAACAAAAATTCCTGGAGAAATTTCCACGTTCCTCAGCACAAAATCCAGATACAATCCTTGGAATGGAAATTTCCAAAACAGAAAACATTATCACTCTAAATCAAAATAAACTTGTTCAAAAAACATTATTGGAACTTAAGATATCCAAGTGCAAACCAGTTATTACACCTCTCACTCCTGGGATTCAACTAGTCCCAGCTTCCCATACGGAAATTTAGGAATTTAACAAACAAGGGATAAATTACAGGAAGTATACAGGTTTACTTAACTATCTCACGTGCTGCACTAGACCAGACATAGCCGCAGAATCCTCAATTTTATCTCAATTCAACCAAAATTTGGGTTTGTCTCACTGAAAGGAGGTCCTTCACGTTTGGAAATATCTTGCAGGGACGTCTTCCTACTCTCTCACCCTGAAGCCTGATGCGTCTGCACAAAATTTGCTACAAGTCTATACTGACTCAACCTGGGCAGATGATCCTCACAGTCAGAAATCTCAAACTTGTTTCATTATCTTCTGGAAATTGACTCCTATTGCTTGGAAAAGTCAAAAACAGTCCAACATCACACTCTCCTCTACAGAAGCCAAATTAAACGCGCTAATTGATGGGGCACAGGAATTGCTTTTGATTCAGTCCATTGTGGATGACCTTTGGAAATGTTCTCACATTCAGCATTTGAACTTCTACGTGGACAATAAAGGTCTGGTTAATAAAATCAGGCACTTTGGCTCTAATTCCAAGACCAAGTACATTGACATGAAAATAAAGTGGTTGCAGGACCAATCAAACTCAGAAAATATTCAAGTTAATCTCATCATCACCAGTGCAATGGTTGCCAATTCACTCACAAAGGTGGCAAATAAACAGACTCTACATCTTCTAACCTCCAGGTGCTTTTAACTTACATTGCAATGAATTATGGGGGGGGTGTTGGAGTATTGAACCACCATGGTTTCATGTTTCCTTTTTACTCCATTTCTTTGATCTATCTTCTTTTCTTATTTTGTTTTATGTCTTTTTTCATTTCTGTTTTCATCTCCTTTTATCTCTATCACACGTGCTTCATCTATTTCATTTGCGTGTGCACTTTTTATCTCAATCACACACTTTGTGCGTGCAATGCTATGATGGATCTTATGCATATTCATTATAGTCTAAACTTGATCCACATAAATACTACTCAGAGAGAGTCTTCTCTTTTTTTTTTCTTTTCTCCTGGCCAAACCTTCTTTATAATTTCTTCTGTCTATCCTCAAGTTCTTTCATCCAAAATAAAGCAACAAGGAATATTCCAATCAGAAGGTTTTTGTCCACTGTGGACAACATATTATAATTCTGTGAGATGACCTGATACATTCTCTGTAGCTTGATTCTCTGTCTAATCTCTTTGTTTCTGTCATCCTTACTCTTGAAGTTTTATAATTTCTTTCTTAGCTTGTATGTGTATGGTGGTTGTCTCCTGAATCTATAATCTCAAAGTGCCTCAGAGTCTTCTCATTTACATCAGCTTGGGTATGGTTATCTTTAACTCTGGTTGTTTTATCTTGATTGTTGTCTAACCATTCCTGTTTAGTTTTCTGGTTTTAAATTATTAATCCTCTGATAGTTAAAGGTGTCAATTCAACATGTTTATATCATGTTTGATCAGACAAAATTGAATAGCTTATTACATTTGAGCAAACAAAATTGAATAGCTGTAAACTAAAAAAAAAATCAATGAAGGAAGTTAAGATCAGATTTTAAAATCACGCCATCTTTCCAAATGTGCCATACCACTCCTTCAGGCCCAAAAAATTCTTAATGGATTCTGAATCAAGGGAGGCATGTTGAGGCCCAACAATAGATTTAAATTTAGAAAAAATGCATTTGGAAGGGGCACTTGTGGCAGGAATGGCTAGGTAGTGCTTTGTAATCCTAGAAAGAGTGGGGTAGATTGAAACTTGGGAGCTCCAATAAAGAAGGATGTCAGTTTCTTCAGGTTCTTCAAGCCCAGATAGGTATTGGTGGACCTTGGACTAAATATCACCTTTTACACAATTAGAATGGAAAATCTTGCTTTCCAATGAACTTTGAACCTTAAATTTTTTATTAATACTGGAACCTTCAGTGGAATCATAACAAGGCTGGATTTTTTGGAGCTTGAGACCTTCAGTCCTAAATTCTGTGAGGAATGTTGGTGGACTTCTATTTACATTTAGATTTTCAAGTATCATTTTGTGATGATTTGTGAAACAAGATAGTTTGATCCATGGGTCCAAGATCATGGCACAGGTTGGAGCCACCTTGGCCAATGAATGGCACAAGTACTTCTTCAGCTTGGCAATCATATCATTTGAAAACAGGATAAGTTGCTCAGATTCATATTTTAATTTGACCTTGCAAATGTAACCAACCAGAGCAATGAAGATGGGAAGGGCATAACTGAGGGTGGGGTACGCAGTTGAGAAGAGGAGTTTGGTAGCATCATTCAGTGGTTTGAGAAAGTTGATTATTTGTTTGGCTTTCTCCCATTCAACTGGGTGGATCTTAAACTTCTTGGTCTCTGATTGCTCACAAAAAAGGTTACATGTATTCTTCAGCTCATGAGCACGTTTTAACATCAGGTATGTTGAATTCCAGCACATCTTGACATCAAGAATCAACATACTTGCCAAGTTGGTGGTGATGTTTGAATTTTCACACAGTTTCTGGCAGGTTTGAAACTGATTGAAATGTTGAGGTGATGACCAAACCCAAGTTGAAAGTCCATGGATGAATTGCAGGACATTTCCAAGATTGAAAAATGCCCCATCTGGCTGGTTGACAAGATTTGAAATTGAGAGGGGATTGGGATCTAAATTGATCTTTCTGTTTGTCTCAAAATTGTATCCGGAACCAAATACCTTGAGGCCATCCTTTGCTCCAAGGTTGATGGTATGGGCCATACAGCCCAAGAGATCCATCTCATTGTCAAATTTGTGATCCATGAGCTCCTTGATTTGCTTTGCCATGGTGAGGTTGTTTGATGCGTTGTTGGCCATAATGACTGAGACCTTGTTGAGAAAACCAACCTTTTCAAGGGAACCACAAAAGACTTTGCCAAGATTTGCACCAGTATGAGATCCTTGAAAATGGGATTATTTGGGATTAGTTTTTAAAAAATAATTAGTGATCAAAAATAAAGCTTACCGGATATTGTTGGCATTCCAATGGCAATTTCAATCAGTTTCCATTGAGAGTCAATCACATGGGCTGTTATACCCAAGAAAGCCATACAGCTTGGGGATGTCCATGCATCAACAGTAAAAGCAATGGCAGCCACTTCTTAAAAAAAACCTTGATACGAGAAAGGTGGGTGGAATACAGATTGTGTACTTCATTTGATATTGCTTTTTGGTTTGGTATCATTGGCTTCATGTGAGAATTGATGAGGCTAAGGAGTTTGATGAATGAAGAGCGCTCCATGATTGAAAATGGGAGGTTGGCATCAGCAATAAAATAGGAAATCATTTTCTTTAATGATTCTGGGTTGAGTTCCATCTAAAAAAGCATTGATCAGTGAAAGAAAATTGAATCATTCAAATAAAAACTGTAATACTTACCATCTTTTCAATGCTTTCCCCTTTCATGAAGCCATCAATCATGGTTTGGTTGTTGGATACTTTTTTGGGATTGTGGATCTTGTGAATTTGCATGAGATGCTTGGCCATTGACTTTTTGCTTTTGTATTTTTCTTGAATTATTATTTTACTACAGGTATGTCCATTTGAAAGTGGGACAATACACATAAATTGCTTATTGTTTCCTTTGTTGATGAAGTAGGACCATACCCAGCTTTTTGCGCCATTTGAAGAGGCATTCAAGTAAGTAGAAGTTTCAGTGCTTGAGGAGGTTTTGACATTGTCAGTTGAAATTTGGTGGCCTGCCTTGTGTTTTTTGGGGCAAGGAGGTGGTTGAGATGGCATAATGCTTTCAGTTGAATCTGAGTTGTTGTCAATGGTGATGGTGTGCTTTTTGAGGCTCTGCATGGTTCAAACTTCAAATGGAAAGATGGGACTTGGGAGGGATGGCTAATGAGAGGGATTTGGTTTTGCAAAAAAGCTTGCGGATATTTAAGGCTGTGAAGTAGTCTAATTGGGAATTGGGAAGGGTGGGCCCGGGAAGATGAGCTGAAAGAAGAAGATATCAAGGATAACACCAATAAAATAATGAAAACTTACTGTGAGGATATCTGAACACACGCTCAATCTGGTAATCAAAGAAATCAGTCAAACAAGAGATAAAACAGGCACATAGGTCAGTGAATGGGTATGGTGAATGAGTCACAAGTAGCTTGTGGAGAAAAACATCAACATACCAGGGAAAGCCAATCCAGATCTTGAATAGACTCAGGGTTTTTGGAAGGGTGTTGAGCAGGTGGTTTGTAGATATGAAGGAAGATGCGGGGGAGGTAAGGGGGTGATATTGGTGAATAGATTGTTTCTAGGTGACTCACAAGTGGCTTGAAGGGGATCAAGTAGGTGGTTTATAGATATGAACAAAGATCTTTGGGAGGTAAGGGGGGTTATTTGCAAATGGAGTGGATTCATGTTGGGCGCTGGGTATTTACCCAATATTGGCGGGTATTGGGTTGGGCCATCCAAGATTGATACCAAACAAGCAGGTATTCCTGTGGGTTGGATATTGGAATTTATTTTTGGGTTGGGTACGCCTTGGGGTCCAGCCCTAGTCTTGAGGATACAAGGGTTGTGAATGGTTTTTTTTTTATACTGGGAATTTGCATTTCACATGGGCCACTTTGAATATGAAAAGCTCTGGGTAAAGTGTAAAAATTGTCAAGGGGCCCAGAGGATTTCCCTATTAAATGACTGCAGAATGTAAACAGCAAAGAAAGGGAGAAAAATGAGAGAGAGGGAAGGGTAACAGCAGGTGTGATAAGAAAGGGGAAGTGGTCACATGAATAGGGGAGAAGCAGGGAGTGGGGGTGCGGGGCCAGGGAGGTTGGCCTGGTTGAGTAAAGAGTCAGAGGCATGAGAGGGTGTTGAAGGGTCTAGATGAGTCGGCAAGTGACTGAAGCGGTTTGTTGCTTGTAAAAAGACTTTGATGATTGGCCATTCTTTCAGGTTATGTAATGCCAAGCTTAGGTTGCTGGGATTATATCTAATCTTCTCCAACCACAAGCTCCTTAGAAGTTGTATTTGGTGGGGTAAATACTTTGGGCAGAAATGGAAGAAGTGAGTTACCGTTTCTTTGTGATAGTTACATCCAGGGCAAGAAGGGTCTTCCACTTTCCTTATTTAAAACAGATAGCAATGAGGATAAAACTTCCTGAGGCAAGTTGGCTCAAAACCGCAGATGCTTGAATGCTGATTCAAGGAATATGTTGTTTGAGGCGGCTGTTTGATGTGATGTGAGAGTCAAGGACCATTCTCTTGGCTTTGGGAAATTTACTGTATAATGGGAAAGGTGTTAACTTCCCTCAATTCACCCTGTCCTTTTCTATCTTATCCAAAATTTTGTTCCCTTGGATCCACAAATGTCCCAGGCACCATATTAAATTAATCTGTATGATTGGGTTGAGACACAACCACTCATTAATCAGCTCCTTATATAAGTATTGACCTGGCTTTACTATAAGAGGGTTCCTTGTTCTAAGGATGGCCCCTTGGTTGTCAGTGAACACATTGAATTGATGAAACCTATTGGGTCCTAGATCCTCAATTAATTGGAAGGCAGCCAGAAGGCCTAAGACCTTGCACTCATGGTTAGAATGTGATTTCTTATTCCCCATAGTAAGGAGAAGGGATTTATCAGTATTAAGGCAGATAGCAGCCACGCCACCACCCTTTTTATCCTCAAAAGAGCCTTCGGTGAAAATGAGGGCTTCATCATGGTTAGCTTGCTCAATAATTGAATGGGTGGAATCTATGGCCAACTGCTTTGATGACTTTAGCTTGATTTATCCCAGTCAACATGGGGGTAGCAATGGTTTTGCAGTCAGCTTGACTTCAATGGGTTTGGGTCTCAGTCATACATACACCTGGAGCAATTCTTTACATATGGAGCTGTTGATGGCAGAATGATCAGCAGGGTTGGCATTTAGACGTCTTAGTAGTTTCTCTTTACCACCAGGAATAACCCCTGACTGGGTGAGCTTCCTTGCAAAGAAGAGAAACAAGGATTTCTTTATGGCTTCCAGTATGGGTCTGTGAGAGGAGTTGCGCTCAAGCCACTTGGTCTTAGTGTTTCTAAATACTCCTTTGATAAAATTAGCACATGAATTATCTAATTTTTCCATCAATGCCTTTAGCCTTGATAAATTCTTTTGATTGGCCCATATATGTGCTGCATAGGTGATTCTGGGGAGAAGAATAGCGTGGACAAGTTTTGATCTTTCCATTTCTGAAAAACCCCATTGTGAGTTGCCAAGTCTGCTTAAAGATTGCAAAGTTATTTGTCCCTTTGGGAGAAGATAATCAATGTGTTGGTGATACAGTAGCTTGCTTTCAATTGTGATACTGAGCCAATAGAAAGAGGGGGAGAAAGGCAGAGGCATTTCCCCAAAGAGAAAGGGGAAGAGGGATGTTGGTGGAGTTCTGGCTTTGGACAGTATCATGATTTGAAATTTGCCTTTATCAAAGAACACTGCATGGTGTTGGCCCTAATTAAGGGAAGGCCTAGCCATGAAATTCATTAGCCCAATGGATTCATCCAGTGATTTCCCTGCAGCTAAGTGTACAATATTGTCTACATATCCTATGGATGTTGCATTTGGGGGCACTGGGTTTACCAGTTGTAGTAACTCTGAATTGTATAAGATACATAGGATTAAAGAGAGAGGAGAGCCTTGAGGTAACCCCTGACTAATTTTCTTGGTGTTGGATGTGTAATTGTCCAAATCCATGGTCATGTTCCTCCCCTTTAGGAAGTCACAGATAATAACCCATAGGTAAGCTGGGCATCCTTTCATGAGGAAAATGTGGATCAGTCAATTGGGGTGAACCGTGGGGTAGGCTGATTGTACATCCAGGAAGATAGAAACAAATGTTTTCTTCTATGTCCATTGATCTCTAAACCAAGTGTAAAGTTCCAGGATGGCTTCCTCAGTTCCTACCCCTTTGTGGTGTGGAGAAAAGACAGCAATACTCCCCTAAGTTGTCCTCAAGTTTGGAAGTTATTGGTCCAAGTGTCTGTAAGGAGGTTGAGTGCTGATGGGTTTTGAGAAAGAGAGAGATAGCTATAAGAAAATTATGTTGTATATTCCTGCCCTTCAATCCTTCCCTGATCATTCAGTGATAAGATATATGATGAGATGATGTGATGCCATGATCCTACAACCCAGAGTTGAGAGTGAGGTTTTAAGTCCTCCCTCCCAACACTAACCTAAGTAGAAGCACAACTGAAAGCCTAAAAACAAAATTAATAAAGAACCCCTAAAATCCAGAACCCTAAACCAACCTTAACCCATACCATCCAATCCCTCCCAACCCTTCTGCTGTTACGTATGTCCAGTTTGTCCTTCTCATGGCACAGCCCTCTGCCTGACCCTACTTGGAGCTCCCCGTGTTTAAAAGTCTGCATGCGTCTGCGGATCCTGTGATCCTCAGATTGGTCTGGGCCCATGCTTGCGCCAACCTCCCCAGCGTGTATAACCACACAATTGCTCCGCTCCTGCTTTGAAAAATAGCCACCAGAAAACCTGGTTGGGTTGGCTCCATTACTTGGTCCGCTTCATCCAAGTGGGTTGCAAGCCTACCATTCCTGGAGTGGGCCCAACCCAAACCAAATGCTGAGCCTGACCTACCCAAATGATGATTGCACAGCCCGCAATGCAGTTCCCAATCCAAGGTTATAAATACAACACCACATCCCCCCCCAAGTTGATTTCTGTCCCCAGAGGTCTTCCAATTGCTTCCTAGAACATCCCTGATACTCTCCAAGTTTCCCACCAACCAACCCCCCTAGTCACCCAAGTCCCACCCCCCCCACTTCCATCTTAACTTTGCCATGGTACCGCCCTGCACCTAATGTGCCCAGAACAGGTTAACCTGCACCCTCATCTCTGGTCATTGCGCATGCTCATCCTGCAACACTGGCCATTGTCTCTGCTTTCTTGGAAACACTATTCCACAAGCCCATCCCATCCCCAATCCTCCCTGTCTGCACAAGAGGGCCCGCCACAACTTGTTTGTGGTTTCAAGCAACAATTCAATCTTGGAGGAATTGTGGACTCCGCCTGGCTTGCCATCCTCCTGCTGCCTGCAAGCTCCACCACCCCCAACATTGGCCAAAAGCCACAACTGGGCCTCCTCCTTCTGTCGTGCCAGACCGCCACCCAAGGAGGACTTTGAAAACACTGCGGAATTTCAAGAGGCCCTCTGCTACTGGGCCAACCGGGTCTGCATCAACCAAGGCATTACCAACCCACATGTGGAGAAAATTTTCAGACGGTGCCCGGCTCCCCCTCCAGTCCCCGGCCCAACTCCTGGTCCTCCACCTCCTGGAACTCTTCTCCTGGAATCTCCATCAGAATCACCATCCCCAGCCCCGTGATTGTCACTGGAGCCTGCGGGATGCGCCTCAACTCCAGCGTCCCCAGAATGCGTAGTGATCACATATTTTCCCCTGGCTTTGCCTCCTCCCCGCGCAACCAATCCAGAGATCCCATACATCCCAACTGGGCTAGCACTAAGGGAGGCGTGCTTTGAGGACTTTGAGGCCAAGTCAGAAAACCTCCTCCAGCAGTTCCTCTCAGCTCTGGGAGCTCATGGAACCAAATCCTGGCTCAAACTGTTGGAAGACTTCTGAGGACTTCTGGACATGGCGCAGTCAGAAATGGTGGAGGTTATGGACCTGATTTAGGCGGATTTACCCCTCCCCATTTTCCTTCTTTCCTTCCTTGTTTGTATCCGTGCAATTGTGTATTTTCAAAGAAAGACTTTTGACGTGCTATCCTTGAGTGAGAGTGAGAGTGAGAATAAGAGAATCACAACCCTGTTTCTGCAAATGAGCCCCGCAAGCAACCTTGAGCCTGAGTAAGAGTGAGAAACAACAAGGTCCACGTCTGCGCCTGGATCCTGGAAGAGAAAGGAATCCTGAGCCTGAGTAAAGCAACCAAAAAGTCCGCATCCGCACGCAAGCCTAAGAGAAAAGAAAGCCAAAATCCGCATCCCATATTGTACGTCTCCACAAGGTTACCTGGACTGCCCCAGACAAACTGCCACACAATTCCCCGTACCCAGTCTAGAACAAACAAAACAACAACACACCAGCACGCACACACAACTTAAGAGAGAGAGAAAAGACACTGGAGAATGGAAATTCTGGGGTGCCTAGTTGTTCCAGCTGTGAACCTGCTAGTGCACCCCCTTACCAATTCAAACTATTGCCCCCATCCACCATTCCAATCCGCGCTTAAGAGAGAAAGAAAGAAAGAAACAGAGAAACAGAGGTTTTTTTTTTGAATGTCCTCCTACCAAAACCAACATTGGGCCTATGCCGCTGCTTGTGCCGCATCTCCCATCTGCAGGGCTTGTCCTTGCATTTGAAGACCCGGCTTTCCCCATGCCAACATCCCTAATTAGGATTTAACATCCAACACTAGCCCCCCCCAGCTTGGCCACTGTCCCCAGTGGCCACAACCGTTGTAACTGACGGCAGGTGCGCGCGTTGGCTTCAACCAATCCCACATGGGTACTGAGCGCAACTTGTTGTCCCAACCCCCCACAGTATGTTTCCCTCCACCAAGGCCCTCCTATGTCCTTCAGGATCCAATCCCTTGCACAAGCAAAACCCAAACCCAGGCAACCTCTCCAAGGCGGCCCTATCATCCTCCATCACAAGGATGAAACAGCATTCCAAACCCTTGCGTCCCCAATCACCTTGAACTCCACTCTGTCCACCCAACACTTCACGCTCCTTGCAATTTCTGTGGCCTCCTTCTTCCCTACAGAGTCTTCAGGCTGTACCTCCACCGCCAGACCACGCGCAAAAAGAACCTCCCCCTCCACCACACCATCTGGGCCACACTTCCCGCCCTCTGCAACTTCCACAGCCTCCTTCTCCCCTCCGGAGTTTTCAGGCTGTACCTCCACCGCCACACTACGCACAACCGCTTCCAGTGCTGAAGCCAATGGTTTCTCTTCTGCATCCACTTCCATCCTATCCTCCACCACAACCTCCTCCTCTGCCGCTATCATCCTAACCTCAGCCTCTACCCATGGCAGTTTCCACAAACCAGGCCCAATCTCAATACCAAGGAATTCTTGAGAGGTTGTAACCACTTCCTGGGACTGCAATTGCACCTGCTGCATTCCTTTTGGCTGCCCTGAGTCCTCCAAAATCCGGTTGCCCATTGGGGATGTGTATTCCGTCCCTGCATCCAAACCCTTTACCGGATTCTTGCATTCTGACCGCCACAATGACTGCACACTCAAGGCCCGGGAGCCCTGGGAGGTGGAAATAACTTGGCTGCATGCAGCGGCAGACAGCGCGTTTGTTGCAACATCCAATTCATGTATATCTTCAGACCCTTCATTAACTTGGTAAGTTCACTGACCATTGGTTGCGGGATTGGGACATGTATTATAACTATGGCCAGCAATTAGCTTAGGCAAATGAGCAGTATTTAAACCAAAAGAAATGCTGGACACCTTGTGTCAATAATTGCTTGATGGGATCTCACAATGGGGCAACACGTTGGATGATATTGTTGATGAATTCAATTGGATGATGAATGGATGGATGGAAAACAGCAGGGAGAAGAGCTCCTTAAGTAAAAAAGATTGGCCTCTTGTGAGCCCATGATACAACAAGCCAAAAGGCAATTTTTCCTCCCCAAAAGATCTCTACAGACTCTAAAGGCCTTGTTACTTGGTTTGGGCTACATCAGCCCACATGGCGTCAGTCCCTGAACCCTTACAACAAGCCTATTCTGGTCCATTCTGGTGTTTCCACCATTACAGGGCTGAACCAGCCCCTTTGCTGTTCAATCCCCTGGCTGGGTTTCCATTACAACCAGCCCATTTACTCTTATTTCCTTACTTATGGGCTGGTTGCCTCATGCAGCCAGCCCCTGGCCCCACATATGGGCCAGGTGGGACCCAGGACTCACCTGGGTCTGGTCTCAACCTCACTTGGGGGGGGTGGGGGGGGTTGTAACCGGCAGACATGCCGCCCCCCCTCTTTCTCTCAAATCCCTGGTGGGGGCAGTCAAATCCCCTCACCAGGGGCCCTGGGGGTCAATAACCCCAGGGCGTTGTCAAGAATAGTGGGCTGGGGGTGGTCAGATCCCCTCAGCCCATTGCTCCTCCCCCTTGGTAAAGGGGGGGGGGAGAGCGCCCCTCTTGCTTTGCTGGTGGGAGGGTGATCAGATCCCCCCCACCGCTGGTTGCTCTCTTTGTGGCTGGCATTGTCATCCCCTGGGCAAGGGGGTGATGGAATCCCCCCTGCCCTGACCAACCGCCTCATTGCGGCTGGTTGCTGGCTGGTTCAACCCAGCTAGCCACCCCCTCCCCCTTGCAATGGCAAGCAAGGGGAGGGGGAGGGAGCCGGGGCCGCTGGCCCTTGCTCCCGCAGCGGTGGCTGCTGTTTGCGACCGGCCGGGCCTGCGTGATGTTGCACTGCGCAGGATCCCTCAGCCGCTGGGACAGCCCCGCGTGGGCCAAACCAAGGGATAAAAGCGGCCTCAAGCAGGCCGCGGCACGGGCAGCAGCCCCAAGCAGGCTGCAACACAGGCGGCGGCCCCAAGCCCAAAACCTGAGACAAACACACTTTGGCAGGCCAGCCTGTCTGGCCAAGTATGTCCAAAATAAACCTTGGGCCCAATTATGTCTATACAAGCTTATCTGGATGTATTTGCCCATATCCCCCACTGGGCCCGTTAAGGCCCGTGTACCAATAGGCCTGTTTCACGCATTTTGAGGCCAGTTTCCCCAAATCTGTGACATCAACATGGGCCCGTATGGTCCTTGTATGGGCCACAGAGGCCCACATGCGCATCCCATTTTGATTATACTTATATGTAGCACACACGTAAGTGCATGCATATTTTAACAACATCTGCCAAAAGTTAAGGAGTGGCAGCCTGTTCAGGGGCCGGAATTGGAACCGCCAGAGGCCAAGGAGAGGCCCTCTTTGGTTCCACCAGACAGAATCTTGTGGTTTCCTCAATTATATCCTCTAGGTCAATCTTGTTTTCCACTGCGTGGCAGATGACACACAAATCAGGAAGGAGCCCAATTCTCCCATCCACCAATTGCTTAACCAGGCCATGATTTTACAAGTACCGCTGCACTTGCAACCGGAGCTGCGGTGAAAGTCTGCCCACAAAAGCCCCCTTCATTGCTCTCATCTGCCACGCCACCACCTGGTTCTTCTCCAAGTACCCATAGATCCATTCAAATGCCAACATATACTCCTCCAGGTCCCTTTGCATCTGTAACCCTCCGCGCGCACTGGCTTCTGCCGTGGCCTGCTTGAAATCACCTTCCCATAACCGGGGCTTGGGCCTCCCCCACCTTGCCAAAATTTTGCCTTTCAACCTTCCCCAATCCCAGGCCCAGTATCCGGCAATGTCCTCCATGTCCTGAAGGGATGCCACATCAGTGATGAAGAGAAAAATAGTGAGAACCTTATCTGCGCCCGTTGCGCCTTTGGAATCTGCAATCTCTTCAAACCTTGCAAGGAACAACCCCACATCCACCATTTCAAACAAAAGATGATTAAAGTCCTGCGGCCTAACCCATAGCCACTGTGGAGCCTTGCCATTGGATCCAGGAGTAGTTGACAGAAACATTGCACCCGCTAACTTTGAGAGACTAGGAAAAAAGATTACTTCCCGGTGTGGAAAGTAAGAGAGCAATAATCTCCTAGTTGTCCTTGATTTCCAAGTTTGATGGTCCTAGCTTCTGTAAGGATAAGGATGCTACATTAAAGAGAGAGAGAGAGATAGAGATGAATTTCCTTTCCTTTCTGTACCATTTGCCGTATCCTTCCATCCATATGTATATGTATATCAGTCTGTGTATCCATCCTAGAAGCTGGGGTTGAGAGCGCAGACTTTATACCCACCCTCTAAACCCTATCCTAAGTACAAGTGAAAAAAAAATAGAAAAGAAACCCTAGCCTAACCCTAACCCTTTCCCATACTGCAACCACCCTAAAGCCTGCCTACCATTACACACACCTGGTTTGTCTTTCTCATGACGCAGCCCTCCGCCGCGCCCTACTTGTAGCCCCCTGTGTTGTCCGTATTTTCCCGGCACGCCGTGTGATTTCCTGCCCCCCGGGTTGGCCCGCGCTTGCGTGTGCCCGGCCCGCTCCTATAGCCCCAATTTCCCCGCTCTATCCTCCCAAACTAGATGCGTGCAAACCTGGTTTGGCCAGCTCCATTCTTGGGTCTCCAATGTTCAAGAGGGCTGCAATGAGTGCACCAACTCCAATGTCCAAGCGGGCTGCAATGAGTGCACCAACTCCAATTTCCGAGCAGGCTGCAATGAGCGGGCCAACTACAATGTCCAAGTGGGCCGCAATGAGCACACCAACCGCGGCACGGTTCCAAATACAAGGCTATATAACAACACCACACCAGCCAGACCCCCACATGTGGAAACAAGAGAGTGATACTCCCCTAAGTTGTCCTCAAGTTTGAAAGTTATTGGTCCAAGCGTCTGTAAGGAGGTTGAGTGCTGCAGGGTTTTGAGAAAGGGAGAGATAGCTATAAGAAAAAGATGGATAAAGAAAATGATGTTGTATATTCCTGCCCTTAAATCCTTCCCTGATCCTTTGGTGATAAGATATACAATGAGATGATGTGATTCCATGATCCTACAACCTGGAGTTGAGAGTGAGTTTTTAAGTCCTCCCTCTCAACACTAACCTAAGTTCAAGTGCAACTGAAAGCCTAACAACAAAATTAAGAAAGAAACCTAGCCCAACCTTAATCCGTACCACCCAATCCCTCCCAACCCTTCTGCTGTTACGTACGTCTGACTTGTCCTTCTCATGGTGTGGCCCTCTGCCACTCCCTACTTGGAGCCCCCCGTGTTTACCCATCCGGGCGCATCTGTGGATCACAGGATTCCCAGATTGGTCTGCGCCTATGCTTGCGCAGACCTCCCTGGCGTGTATAACCCCGCAATTCCCCCGTTCCTTCTTTACAAACTAGCCACCCGCAAACCTGGTTGGGTTTGCTAAATTACTTGGTCTGCTTCATCTGAGTGGGTTGCAAGCCCAACACGCACCAAATGATGAGCCTGACCTACCCAAATTCTGAGTGCGCAGCCCGCAATGCACTCCCAAATCCAAGGTTATAAATACAACACCACAGCAGCCTCAAAAGTGTTTGATTTGTAGGGCTCCTGATTTGGAGGCCCACTCCACAAGTCTAGGCGCAATAATAAGTTCAAGGGTTTTTCCCAGTGCGTTTAGCAATGCTATTAGTCTGTACGCTCAAGCTTTTGTGTAGTCTGGTTTTTTTTCCTTTCTAATAATTGCAGTAAAAGCAGATTTCCACAGCATTGGATAAGTCCCTTGGTGTAGTATTTGGTTATAAAGGGAGATAAGGTGTGGACTCAGGGACATAATTTTTAATTTTAGTGTTTTTTTGCATATTCCATCCAGGCCCGGTGATTTTCTGTTGGATAGCCTGTTGAATACAAAGGCCAGTTTGGTTGGGGATACCTCCTCAAAAATCACTGCACTATTTGTGTCTACGTGATTCACGTTGTTAAGATCTACCTCTGTGGAAATATTTGAGGTGCCTTCAAATAACATATCCGCCTGCTCTTCTTTTACAATTTCAAATGATCCATCTGGTCTCTTGAGGGACAAGACCTACCCACATGATGAGGGTTTTATGCATTGTAGGGCCCGCAAAGCAAGAGACTGGCCAGAATTTTCTAGAAACTGTTTCCAGTGATTGAACTTTAATTTTTGGATTTTTTGTCAAAAGTAGGTGTTCCACTATTTGTAAAAAGCATTCTTCTGCTGTGCCAGTTCAGATCATCAACTGTTGCACCCGGCTTCTAATCTTCAAGATGGAGTTGAGGATTGTTGGGTCCCACCACGTTTTCAATTGGGTCTTGTTGACCTTGACGTATCTCCCTAGGCTAAGTTGGGTGGTTTGTAATGCATTTGTGAGGAAGGCCTAATTCATATCCACATTGGTCTCTGTTGCAAGGTTTCCAGATATTTTATCAAATTTACAAAAGAAATCTTCCCTTTTTATATTTTTCCAATCTGGTTTGGCCCATAAATAAGAATGCATACAACCCTTTAGGCTTAGCGTTCCTGATAAAGCCTGATGATCTGATCCATAGTTTCCCTCTGAAACGCGAATTGTGAAGGAAGGTGGAGGGCTTAAAATTTGCCCAAATCAGATCAATGGTGGTGCCTCTGCTTTTAGACAAGTAAAAAGTTGGGACATGTTTTGGAGAGGCTAAGCTAAAACCAGATTTTCCACAAAGGCCCATAAGAGTGGTTGCTTCTTGGTGAGAAGAAAGGTTTCCTATAGGGTTTCACATGCGATGATGCAAGTTGGCATCCATGAATATGCAAGTAGGCATGTCCCTATTATTATGCGTCTCTAGCCAGTTAGATAAGTCCTTCAGACCCTCATTTGATCTGGGGGGATTATATACATTGAGTAATTTTACTTTGTGTAAGGTAGAGATGTGCATTAGCAGGACTATTAGATGTTTAGAGTTGTGAGGTAGTCAAATCAAGTTTCCAGAGGGTAATGATTTGCAGATGTAGGTGCAGAATTTGTGTCAATATTGCCAGTTCTTGGGGTTATGTTCATATCCAGCAAACATATGCCAGTCAGGGTGTGTTGGGGGGAGGAAGGAGTGAGGGTTTACCCATGGCTCCTGCAGTATTAGAATAGAGGTTGTAGGGGAGTGATTGAGAAGGGTTAGGGTTATCTCTTTTGACAGGTGAAAATTGAGTTGAAAAAAGGGAAGAGAGTTAAATGAAGTTTCCTAGCATGGTATGTTATCATGATTGTGTCTGTGTTGGGTAAAAGAAGGAAGTGTATCAGTGTATGTTATTTGGGAAGTGGTGTGTACCATTGGAAAGAGGATACTTTTGGTTTCTTAGCCTGAATCCATGACCTCTTGAACAGGCATAGGGTACTGAAAACTGAATGAAAGGCATCCTTGATGCCTTCCTCATTATTTTGCATGCCTTCTTTGCAACGGAAAACTTTGTTGATATTGCCACTACCTGAAGTGCAATCTTTACTCATGTGAACCCCATAACATCTACCACATCTGGAAGGGTGTTGACACCATTTTCCAAAATGACCCATTTGTAGGCATTTAAAGCATTGGGCTGGGTACTGTTTGAATTTTGTGACTCTGTGATAGTTCTAGTCCAAGAAGATACCTTTGTACATCAATTTTTCCGCTAAATCTTTATTTGAAAGTGACATTATGATTGATCCTGCTTTTTTGGCCATTTTGATGTTTTTGGATAACCACCTCATGCAAACAATGTCTTCCTTTTTGATGTGATTAGCAATGGCTATACTTGACTTTCTGAGTTCTGAAGTTGGATTAAATTCCTTTGGTATTCCATGAACTAAAACCAACCACGTACTTGGGGTGGCCTCCAAGTCAGATTGAACCTGCTTTGACCAGATATGTTTATTTTCCATCAACCATTTTTGATGAATTTTGTTTTTGGTATAAAAGACTACATCACCGGAGTTCATGAAATGAGCGCCTGTGAACATGATCATCTCTCCCTGGAACTTTGCATTCATTTTGGCTAGGGATTTGTTTTCTCTTTGCACAAATAGGGCCTTGGGAAGCTTATCAATTTGATTTTTGAGAGGGTTGGAGTGTATTACAGCCCTGCCCTGTCTCAGCAATTGGAGTTCTTCTCTTGCTGGTGGTAGGATGGTTGGATGTTGGCCAGAAGGGCAGGCCTTCATTGCTGTGTGTTTGGCCTACATAGATCCTTGGGGTAATTTTTTGTTGGCTAACCACCCGTTTGCTGGGGGGCCTGCTTGTTGGATGGAAAGGATTTTTTTGATCCTGTTGGCCATTGCATCCATTTGGTCATCTTTTTTCTTGTCTGCTTCAATGCAATCCTTCTCCATTTGGACCAAGATTTGGATCAGTTCAATCATTGTTTATTTCATCAAGATTTTGCCATTTGAGTTGTAATTAGAAGGGTCTTTGATATGGAAAAAAGAGAGAGGAACTTCTCTTGTTTTCCCTAAATTTTGGAAGCAATGGTCTCAGCGTCTGTAAGGATAAGGATGACCCTTTGTAGAGAGAGAGAGAGAGAGAGAGAGTAAAAGATGATGATTTTCCTCCTTCTTCCCTTTCTTTCCCCCACCCATTTTTGGCGCTGAGGGAGAGTGCTTTTATGACCTCCCCCTCACCTCTAACTAGGTACAAACGCAAAGACAACCTGGAAGACAATAAAGAAGCAACAACAAGACCCAGAACCCTAGCTCAACCCTAACCCTTATATCCAATCCCTCAAGCCTGCCTGCCATTACACACATCCGGTTTGTCCTTCTCATGACATGGCCCTCCGCCGCACCCAACTCAGAACCCCCGCGCTTGGTGTATCCGCCCAACGCGCCATTGCAACTATCCCCCTGGGCCATGGGTCAGCCCGCGCTTGCGCATGCCCGCCTGCGTACATAGCCCCATGATTTCCTAGCTCTTACCTCCCCAAACTAACCACCCGTGAACGTGGTTGGGCCGGCTCCACTCCTAATTCCGTAATATCCAGGCAGGTTGCGGCCTCTCCCCCCCCTAGTCAAACCCAAACCGCAACTGGAATGCTGGTCCTGCTGCGCCTGCTGCTGAGCTTGCAGCTGCTACTTCTGAGAACACAAGCACCCCAAATGCTGAGCCTGACCTACCAAATGCTGAGCATGCTGGCAACAATGCTGTTCCCAATCCAAGGCTATATAATGACACCACATCTCCCCCCAACTTGAGTTCTGTCCCCAGAGGTCTTCCCATTGCTACGCTGACCAACTCCGCGCCTTCCCCTACCAAACAAACCCTTCCTTGCGCTCTTCCCACACTGCCAACCCTCTACTCATCCAAAACCATGATACCCTGCGACTTCTGTGCTTGAAACAGGTACAAGTGCTTGCTTATCCCTGGTCATTTCACATGCATTTCCTGCCGTTTTGGCAACCATTGCTGCTTTCTCAGCAAGGGAATGCCCAGGGCTCCTCCCCAATCTGGCTGTTGCCCTAGGCTGCGCAAGAGGGCCTGTTTGTGTTTTTGGAAAACAACACCATTTAGGAGGATTTGTGGACTCCGCCAGGCTCCCCTCTTTTCCAGGCTCCTCCAAGTGAGGCCCATGACTCCACTTTTCCCCTCTGCCACGCGGGACCTCCCCAGAAGGGAGACTACCTGAATTTTTCAGCTTACCAGACCGCCCTGCAATACTGGGTCAATTGCCTCCGGGTTAACCAAGGCGCAAGGGACCCATGCATTGAGGAGATACTCAGACAGCGTGCAGCTCCCCCTCCAGAACCTGCATCAAACCCTCAGACCACTCCTGCTCCAGAACCAGATCCTGAATCAAGGTATTCATTGGACTCAGACAAGGGGCCCACAACTCCACAGGCCACACCTCCGCCGCAATCCCCAATTTTGATTGCGTCATTGCCTCCTCCTGGACCAAGCCCCCCAAGTGGTCCTGCAGAATTCCCATCCTTGCCGCCAGCCCCCCTCTGCCTAGTCCACCCAAGATCCGAGACATCCCCACCATGATGGCTCTCCCCGCGGCCAACTTCAAGAAATTTTCTGAACGGTTGACCTCAATGTTACAGGCCTTCCTTGGAGCCCCTGGCGCTCATTGTTGGAGTATCATGTCTTCTGCTGATAGCCTTGATCCTTTCTGTCACAGAATACTATCACTAAATGTCACCTAGTGCTCTGTTAACTTATTAATTTTTCATTTGTTGTTTCTGCCCTGGGTTGATTAGTTGTCAAGTCCTTAGGCCCCCTGTGAGGGGCTCTCTAGTTGTCTATTTAAAGCGGTCTTCTCCAGGACCTTGCAATTTACCTCATCGAATTTGTTTCTTTCAACTTCGGTCCTCAACTTTCCAAGTTGAGTAAGAGTCCATGATGTGATCATCGACTCCAACAGGTTATGAGCCCAGAGCACCACCTATTGTGCTGTCTCTGTTTTTGCTTCAAGTAAATCCTCTCTGTGTGGTAGCTCTCCAATTATACTATTGTTAATTGCATCTATCCTTCATTCAGTGACCTTTGTTTGGTCATCCCTCAACACCAAGTAGCACTACTGTCTTTCTATTACTGACCGTATCTACCTTTTCATCCAACTGATCCTATTGATCACCTCAATTAGTCACCTCTATGGTCTTCCGGAGTAGCACTACTTTCTTTCTATTAATGACTGTATCTACCTCCTCATCCAACTGATCCTATTGATCACCCTCAATTAGTGAACTTCATTGGTCTTATTCACCCTTACTTCAACCCTGTTTGTTACCTCAGGCTTGATCCATTAGTTCCTTGATCATCCAATGCCATCACTGTCATCTTCATCCAGTCAATCGTGATGTTCCCTACATCTTGATTGCTCTCCGACTCAATCTGGCAACCTCAATTGCTCATCATATTGACCCTGCAACCTCCAAATGACCTCCTTTCCTTGCTTGGTCAAGACCTCAAGCCCCAATTCTGTGTCCTTGCCATCCCTCTATCTTATGTCCTTTGCACTCTTTTTTCTCAATCAGTCCGCCTTCAAAAGTCTTATCCCAATTACCGGTCTTTGACTCTCTTGGCAAGGGGGTGAGATGAGGATGAGCTTGACTATTAAGCTCATCCCATCCATCCACTTCAATGCTCCCTCCTACAATCCCAAATATTCAATCTATCAATAACAGCCACCACTTTGGTCGGCCTTCTTTCTGCAATCTTCCCTCTTCACATTGGAACCTTTTCATTTAGGTTACTCAATGGTTAACCTCCTCTCAGCTCATTGACCATCTTGATCAACTCAACCTGGGCTACTTCATCATCCGCCCCTCATCAATCCTTGGCTCATTCACTTATCCCCACCATCTCATCCCTACCAAGGACTTGGTCATCCTCCTCCATCTCTCATCCAACTCCCTCTCCTCCTCCACGGCCATCTCCTCCCATCATCTTGGTCCTGATCTCATCCTTGCTTGTCTTCTCCCTTGGCTATTCAATCGGGTCATCCAACGACCAAGTACACCATCCAATCCCTCAAACCCAACCTGCTCCCCTTGTTGTCATCTTGACCTGCTCAGGATGATGGTGATCACCATTGTTGTTCTTGAATTGCGTGCTTGTCCCAAGACTTGGTCCTCCTTCCGACCCTTCCAGGATCTTGACCCTCGTCATCTGGTCCATAACCTCACTCACGGTTCCCTCCAAGGTTCCGGCAGATTTGCCATCCCGCCCCTTGCTCTTATTGTCTGGCAACTCTGTTGGTGTTGTGCTTGTTTTTCTTTGCTTGGTCAAACAAATCATTCAATCCCATCAATTCTTTGATCATCTTTCTATTCGCTCCTCACTCATATCATCTTACAACCTGTGGTTTGATCGCTCCCTCAAAATCACCAGTTGATTCCCATATTGCTTGCACCCTCCTTGCGACTTGCATTTCTCATCCTGCAACCTCGATCACCCTCATTTTCAACTTTGCTCCTCTGCAACATCATGTGGCACGCTTCAATGTGATCGTTTTGTCTCCCGCTTTTGATCATCTGATATCAATCCCGGCACCACCTGCGACTTTGATTGGCCCCCCGTCCTCAACTTCTGCCCGCCTGCAACCTTGCCTTCTCAACTCAAGCCTGCTATTACTTACGACTGTCCCCCTGACTACCTCTCAACTCTTCAAGTATTGAACTTGCACTGTTGTCACTACCAACACCATCTATGTGCACAGCCATTGTGAGTTTGCCAGTCACTACCTGAAGTTATGATTGAAAGTCCATTGATTCATCATTTTCTGTTTTCTTATGTTATCCTTTACCTTTGGTCATGTCCTTTTTCATCATATTGTTAGACTGCGTTTGTCATACCTCCTTGTCTTCTCACCAAGTCTCAAGCCTATCAGCAAGGGGGTGTGTTGGAGTATCATGTCTTCTGCTGATAGCCTTGATCCTTTCTTTCACAGAATCCTATCACTACATGTCACCTAGTGCTCTGTTAACTTAGTAATTTTCATTTGTTGTTTCTGCCCTGGGTTGATTAGTTGTCAAGTCCTTAGGCCCCCTGTGAGGGGCTCTCTAGTTGTCTATTTAAACTGGTCTTCTCCAGGACCTTGCAATTTACCTCATTGACTTTGTTTCTTTCAACTTTGGTCCTCAACTTTCCGAGTTGAGTAAGAGTCCATGATCTGATCATTGACTCCAACACTCATTCCTTGTAATCCCAAAGAAAGCTTCTGAAGTCTTTTTGGGCCCTCTTGGTTTCATTGCAGGCAGAAATGGAGGAAATGATGAGGATGGCTTAGGCGCCTTGCCCCCCTTTTATTCTTTTCTCCACTCCTCTTTTGTATCCGCAATCTTCTTCATTCTAGAGAAATACACATTTCCTGCATGCGCATTCCTTCTTGAACTTGTATTCCTGTGAGAAAAACCCTGTGCCCTGAGTGAGTGTGAGAAAACCTGAGTCCTGATTTGCCCTGTGCACAATTGGGTGACCGCAAGTCCTGCCAACGTGCTTTGAGCCCAGGGCTTTGTAAGTAACCAAGGGTTCTGAGAGGTACCTGGAAAACCCCAGACAAACTGAAACACAGTTCCCTGTACACTTACTAAAAAACAAACAAACACCAAGCCACCAGCGCACGTGCACAACCAGAGAGAGAGAAGCAACAGGAAAAAAAATTCTGGGGTGCCTAGTTGTCCCGGCTGTGAACCAGCTAGAGCACCCCCTTACCAAAGCAAGCCTGTCCCGCGCGCACTACAATCATATATCCATCCGTGCCCATTACACAAGTCCATAGACAAAGAAACAGATAAAGAGGAAAACAGCCCAGACCAAAAGAAAAGGAAGGAAAAGTTTTTATTTTTTTATTTCCACACTCCTTGTCCTGTCCTCTGTTTGCGGGGCTTGTCCTTGCTTATACAGACTGAGCATTGTGCCACGCCCCTGTTCCTGCAATATTATAAACCAAATCCAGTACCAATCCAAGAACCCAATCCAATCAAAGAAATAAGGATACAAACATTCTGGGGTGTCTAGTTGTTCCAGATGTGAACCAGCTAGAGAAACCCCTCAACAAATCAGGCTTTCTCCCCTTCAGCACCCCCCCCCCAGATTGACAGCTTTCCCCAGAGGTTTGAAACCTCTTGATCCGCCGGAGCAGTATTTTGCACACGGAGCCTTCTTTGGCCAAATAGTCTGGACCATCAACTCTGTGCAAAGGCGCAGCCTGTGTTGTCTCCCGCCGTCTTGTTGAATGAGGTGGATCTGCGTGCAAAGAAGCGCTTCACGTGTGAGACTTGGGCCTTTTGCTTAAGAGGAATTCTGTCTAATTCCTTGAGCTGGTAGCTGCTGCCCATGAACTTGGAAGAAACAAAATACGGACCATTCCATTGGTTAGCAAAAAGCTTCCACCACTGGGACTCCAGACTCCAATTGTACAAAAGCACCAGGTCCCCTTTTTGCAATGGGTTGTGGAGGCGGTGTGAACAGCCCTTGTCCCAGTATTGTACTGATGCCGTTTGGGTCTTCCAAAGCCGCTCTGCAGCCTTTGCCAAAATTTCCTCACGCCTAAGGAGCTGCCTGGTGCGTGCCTCAATAAGATCCACGGAGGTCTTGACCTTCCACCAGTCAAAGCCAAAGAATGTTTCCAAATCAATGTCCACCAGAAGAACAGGCTGCTGTCCAAAGAGCAGCTCATAGGGTGAGTAACCTGCTGATTGCTTCACAGAGATCCAATCCACAAAGAGAACCACCAGAAGCGCCTCCTGCCACTTCTTGCCATCCTCCCCGGACATCTTCACCAGAGCATCCTTGACAGGTTGATTTCCCTGCTCAATCATCCACGCGCCTTCTGGATAGTACTCTGTCATGTGGCCAAACTTTGCCCTGCAACTCTGAACCAGCGCCATCAAGCAACCTCAAAACTCTGCGCCTCTGTCCACTGTGACCAGACAGAGAAATCTTTAGCGTGCAAACCAATTTTCCTCGAAGAACTGGGCAACCTTTTCTGCAAACAACTTCACCAAGGGGAGCGCCTCCATCCATCCCAACAGGTTGTCCTGCGCAACAATCAAGTACGCAAACTTTCCTGCTTTGATGTGCACCACATCAAGAGAAACTCATCCAAACAACTCATCCTCCAAGTGGGGTGACCAACCTCCTTGGGCAACCTCAAACTTTGCTGCTGGCAGGATTTGCACAAATTTAACAATTCTTGAGCCGCAAGCGCAACCCCCAGCCACCAGAACCGCACGTTCACCCTCCTCTGCATCTCAATTTTTAACCAGTGACCAAGATTGTCATGAAAAATCTCAGGATCACTTCCTGATCCGTCCTAGAAGTTGCAACCACAAGAGGCATGGGGGCACTCTGCCGCCACAACTTCCCCTCCTGGAGGTAGAAGTTTTCCGTGTGCTGCCTTGCCTATTGGATGATTGTATTTTTTGCGCCTTTGGGGAGCAGGAGATCCTGAAAATAGGAACAAAGGACCACGTAAAGTCCAGACTGACATAGCGGCAAGCAAACCCCCGCCTCCACCACCCCTACCCAAATAACCAGAGATTCCACATTAAAGGCTCTGCTCCTTTGTATGGTTCCTCCCAAGAATACCATGACAGTGGATCTGGCATTGTGAATGCTTTTCCTGGAACATGCACCATGTTAAAGGAAAACAGCTGGAGGAACACCACCCACCTGGTCATTGTCACATTGGGCAGCGTTGGAGAGTTGATCATCCGTGCCAAAGACTCCGCATCTACCAACAGCTCAAAATGAACACCCCACAGGAGAAGTTGAAGCCTCCGCACAATCTTAGTAACCCCACACAACTCCAACTTTGGCCAAGAATAGCGGCTCTCTGTAGCGGTAAAGGTAACCAACTTGTAGAGCACAGGCCAATCCTTCCCATCCTCCTCCTGCGTCAGGACACCTCCTCCGCCAAGCTTGCTGGAGTTGACCACCAGATGTATCCCTCCTGCATTGTAGTCAAGGTCCCGGAGTACAATTTCATGCCCAACAATCTCCTTGAGCTTTGAAAACACGTTTTCACACCCAGTAGTCCATTCCCATTTTGCACCCTTCCATGTTAATGCTTGCAGGGGACTTTCCACCTCTGCAAACTGCTTGATGAACATGCAAACCTAGCTACACAACCCCAGGAACTGGAGGTTGTGCAACACTGTCCGCGGAGTCAGCCACTTGAGAAACTTGTTCCGCTTCTTCTCTGCAATTTGTCTTCCGTCTGAAGCCACCACGTGACCCAAGACCTCCAGCGCCAGAACAAAAACCGCCAGTTTCTTTCCCAATACTGTAATTCCCGCTTCCTCAATCCAGAACAGGACCCATTCTAGCTTCACTGCGTATTCCCAAATGAACCATTGGATTGTTGGAGCCTCTGCCAGAACTGTGCCTCCATAATCTGTCCTTGGGCCCTTGATACTGGCGTTTTCAATGAAGATCTGAACGCCCTCCAGGAGATTGTTGCGCAGTATCCATTTCATCTGGGCTTTGTACACCACCACTGAGTTAGTTGCGCCTTGCCGCAGCCCTATTAGCTGCATCCTCCCCAATTGGGTCTCAAAAGCGGTCAGCAGACGCAAATTGTGATGAATTTCCCGCTGATTGTAACTGCCCATCACATCCACCAACCCGTAACATGTGCGCCCGGCCATTGAATCAAAAAATTTCTCCACACACAGGGGAAAACCTGCGTAACAGATAGTGAAAGAGTTAAGACGCTGCAGATCATGAACAATCCTTAGCAACTTCCCATCTTGCTTGAAAACCGCAAAGATCCGGCTGGAGTAACTTGAAGTGGATTGCTTTTAGAGACCCATTCTCAGGGGCTCAGGCACTAAATCCAAAAAGGGTTCCCAAAAAGTCCAGGGGATTGGAATTGGGTTGATCTGCCACGGCTTGTGAAGAACTGTGGGGATAACATACAGGTCACCAATTTTGCCTTTCAGCAGTCCATGCTTGTCCGGGCCAAAGGCAAGGGCCTTCTCCTGCAGTACCAACAAGGATGCCAGAAAATCCTTTTCCTCCACGCTTAACCATCCCATGGGTCTGGAGTTAAGGGCATCAACCCGCTTGTCAGTGATCCGGGCCAATTGTGTTACCCAATTGGACTTCTTCAAAGGCGCCTCCCATGGATCCTAGGGCCAAGCCATTGGGCACAAGGGTCTGTTAAGTCCCTGAAAATATCTCAACCCTTTCAACTGATATAAAAAATTTATGAGTAATGTTAAATTCACAGCTCATTGAGCTGTGTACACAACTCTTTACACGGCTCAATGGGCCATGTGGCACCCTTCACAACTCAAATGAGCCGTGTGGCATGCTACATGGCTCAAATGGGCCATGTGGCATGCTACATGGCTCAAATGGGCCATGTGGCATGCTACATGGCTCAAATGGGC
>CM062642.1:7548094-7808094 GCA_025617555.3 Puccinia polysora | reverse complement strand
ATTTGGAATAAGAAAAGAATAAATTATGGATTTCACTGTAACATAATATCTGAAGTTCATTACTGCCCATAATCCCCTTTTTTTGAAATGATTAAATTCAGAGTGAATAATTTAGAACTATGAGATTTTCTCAAGATTGAGTATCAAACTCTAGAGGCTGAAATTCCAAAAATTAACTCTGAAATAAAGTATAATATTTTTTTTTCTCCAGAATTTTTTTGCTACTAAAAATACAGACTATTATAAAAATACTGACTAAATATCCATTTTAACAAAAAAATATTTTTTAAAGTTTTTTTTCCAAATATATGTTTAAATAAAATTCCACATACAATCCTATTTCTATCCCCCCCTTTTTCTTCATTAACTTCCCCCATTCTCTCTATAAACCAAGGAATCCTCTTAGCCAATTATTCTCCTATTATATTTTTTTGAAACTTCCTCATATGGCTGGTTCTGTTGCACACATCCTGGAAATCCTTTCCTTTTGAATTCACACTTCCATTCCCACACATACTTCACACTTCATATTTTATTTCTCAATTTAATTTCACACAACTTCCCTGATCACCTTAAACTGCAACCTCCTCAAGTAGTATCTTAAACATCTCACTGGCTGTTCCACCCTGGTGAAACATTCCTCCCTTATTTTCCCATGGCTAATCTGGCATCCTTTCTTTCCAAATAATTCCCTGAAGAATTTCACAAAAATATTTCCTTTCTTTTAAATTTTCTTGGCTCTCACAGAAATTCTTTCTTTTACATGTTCCTGATTTCATTCTTGATTTTCCATATTGGTAAAAATTCTGAATCTAAAAATGTGTTCTTGAATTTATAAACTACCATTTTGGATCAGTGAAATTTTAAATTAACAATAAAAAATACTCAATGAAAACTCTTTAATCTTTGAAATATTTTTCCTTTAAATTCTGCATTGATCTTCCTGCCTTCTGACGCTACCATTTCCTTCCCTTAACATACCATATCCTTTGCTACATCTGAATTAACTTTCCTTTCTTCATTCCATGCCTTATGCCCACAAATCCTCACCACACCACACCTTAGTATGAAAATAGGAATGCATTATTGTGTTTTCTAAAATTTTGGAACAATGGGGTACCATTTATTGGGCTCAATCAAAATAGGAAATTTTTTAAATTCAGAGAAGGGGAATTTATGGGCTGATGCAGGGAATCAAAAATTCATACAGAATTTTACTATGAATTGAGGATATGATTGCATTGAGAAGGTGATTTTGGGGACCATTCAAAGGCAAATTTAAGGATGCAAAGTATTAAAGATTAGCTGGAGAATTGAGCAAGGGATTCTCCACCAAAGAAGATTTTAGATTAAGAATTCAGATGTTAAAAAAAATAGTGGCTCACCCTTAGGGGTATGATTGAAGGTGATAATATGGGGATTTTTTAGGAGGTAGAGGTGTAGTTGGACAGGAGGGTGTTATTTTCATTTCAAAATCTTATATCTTGGTTGTATTTAATATTCAAGCAAGTTATCTTGGGAGGGAGATATAAATAAATGGGTGATGTTAAATTCACAGCTCCAACCATGTGGTAGTTGTTTAGGGCCCTACACGGCTCAAATGAGCTGTGGGGGCCCATAGACAACTACAAAGGGCAGTTTCAAACATGCGCAACCCCCAGGGGGCTGTGTAAGAGCTGTTTAACCCCCAAACACGGCAAATTCAATCTGTGTACCGCTGTACACAGCTCAAAACCGCCATTTTTGGGGGATGCACAACCCCCCAAAAGTTGTGCCAGAATTTTGGGCACCCCCTGGACCACACTTGGGTTCTTTCAACCCAAATTTGGGATTAATGCATACTTTTTGGGACTGTTTTTCCACACCTAGAAATCCCAAAGAGACATTAAAGTGAAACCAAAGTGAAATTAAAGTGAAAAATGAAATCATATAAAATTCTGAAAACAATTCTTTCTCAACTCAAAAGTGAGCAAACTTTGTTTGTTCAATTGAAAGTTGGATTGAATACTGAAGTATACCATTGCATTTTTTTGCATGGGAACAGTGGCAAGCCCTCCTTCTTCTGACATGGCTGTGTGGAAGGTCTACATTGATAGTGCCATCAACAAAGCTTTGGAAAAAGAAAAAAAGGATTTGGTTAATGAAAATTAGAAGCCCCAATTTCGTCCTCATCAAGGGTGACAATTGAGGAACAAAATGTTTCACAGTGGGATTTGACCTCTGGTTGTGAGTAACATTTTATGTTACTGGTCTTTGCCGGATTTAATTTGATTGAAACTGATGGAGTGCATGCCATCAATATAACTATGTAACTATGGCAGATCCACTTGACCCACCTCCCTTGAGAGCTTTTCCTACTAGGGAAAAGGCAAAAAACTATTGTCAAACATGGGAAATGAAGCATGGTTATGCTTTAAAAGTTTTCAACTCAAAGCATGACCAATATTTGAATTTATCCTGTGATAGACATGGCTTCTATTCAGGAAATCTTCTTACCAAGCAGTCTATACAAACTCACACAAGGAAGATTGGGTGCAAGTCACACAAACGCAGACCCCTTGTGGCAAATCTCCTATAAAGAAATGCAACATAACCATCAACCATCTGAAAATCCCTCTGTGCATCCTCAACTGAGGAGAATCTCTGGGCAATCCTTGGATCTCCTTAAGGAAGGAATGAAAGATGGGTTAAATAAATTAAAACTTAAGAGAAAATTGAGCAAGATTGATGGGCAGGATTATGTTGATGACTGAAAAATTTATAACACTAAGCAGAAGGTAACGCTTGCAGAACTAAAGGGAAAAATTGTTATGGAGGTAATCTATGAACAGCTTGAAGAAACAAGTTGGATTCATCAGTCAAAGTTCAGTGGAGATGGTCACTTGGAGGCCCTGTACTTAGCAAATCCAGAGGCAGTAAGGCTTTCAAAAAAATTCCATCATATTGCTATATTGGATTGTACTTATAAGACAAATAAGTACAAAAACCCACTATTGCATGTTGTAGGAATGGCAGCCAATTGGAAAAATTTCACAAAATCTCTTGTTTTTATAACAAAAGAAATTTTTTAGTTCTACAGTTGTTCTGTAAATGCATTAAAGGAGTTGGCTTATGATCCTGAGAGACTTCCAAAAGTCTTTGTGACTGACCGTGAAGAAGCTCTGATTTGTGCTATAGAATCTAGTTTCCCTGAGTGATCAAGACAATGTTGAACTTTTCACTTGTCTAAAAACATACAAGCAACCTGTAAAGTGTGCTTTGTTAATGACATTGAAGGATGGAAAATCTTTATGGCTATGTGGGCAAAGTATGGGGATGCAAAGACCAAGGAGGAGGCAAAGGTCAATGATGCCAAACTCAGAGTATGTCCAAGTCACTGCTTCTTATTCTTCCTAGTTTTGGGTTCTGACCTTTTGACTTGTATAGTGTTTCTTGAAAGACTATGAGGATGTACTTGAGTATATGGAAAATAACATTTTCCTTATCAAAGAGACGTTTGTAACAGCTTGCACTTGTATAAACCAAGATTTTGGAAACAAAACAACATCTTTGGTTGAAGGGGCCCATGCAACTCTGAAACAATTTCTTGCAAACTGTTTGGGAAACCTGTTGGATGTTTGGAAAAGCCTTGATGGAACAGTTTTGAATCAAATTAAATCAGTTCATGCATCACTTAATAGCTCTCAAATTAAGTTAGGGACAGTTCTTCCTCCTGAACTGTTACCATTGGGTTACAAATTGTCTTTAGAGGCAATTCATCTTATTAGGGAACAATTCAAGAAGTTCAAATGTGATCATGATGGCAAATTGTGCACCAATTTGTACTCCAAGACTATGGGTTTGCCCTGTTCCCACCAAATAGGTGACTGTCTGGCATTCAGAGGATCCGTGGTACCCAAAGATGTTCATCCTCAGTGGAGGTTGGACTATGACCCTTGCAGTTCTAGTTCTGTAAGTTGGATTAAGTTGGATTGTTCAAATCACTATGTGATTAATGCTTTTTGATTAATGATTCCTAATTCACTAATGGTTGGTCCTTTTGAATTTTTCAAGTGCAATGTCAATGTAATGCTAAGCATTTGTCAGTTACGTGAAAAATTGAATGCAATGATCTTGGAATCTCCAGATCATGAGCAAAGCGGACTATTGAAGTATATCATTCAGAAGATTACAAAATATCAATTGAAGCCAAGACTTGAACCTAAAGTCTTACAATCAAGTAGGGGCAGGCCAAAATTAACAGATGCACATCAAGAACCATCTTGTTTTGAGCTGTTTGAAAAAAAACTCAAGGGGGAAAAAAGGACTAGAAGGGCTCCAAACAAGAAAAGACAAAAGATTTTAAGTCTTTTCTTTTGGGATATGTTCATTTTTTTGGTTTAATGAACTTAGTTACTAACTAATGATGAATTTTTAGTCAAAGTCAGCAGAATCTGAATCTGAATTTCATAGTTCAGAGGAAGAGACTGAAAGTGAATCAGGATCACTTAATTTGGAATCAGAATCATCTTCAGAGGAAGAGAACATGCAGCAAAGCTCAACCAGAAGCTCATCTTTGGTGACTATTAATTTAATTTATCTAATTAAAGAAATGAATACTAAGTTAGTTTTCATGATAGGAACCAAGCATGAAATGCCTCAATCAAATACCCAAGAAATTCCATAAGTTCTTGGGTGAGGTCTGGGATCCAATTGGAGATTGGAATTGCGGATTTAGAGTAATTGCTAAATCTCTTGGTTATGAAGAACATGGTTGGTTTAAATTTAGGAAGGAAATTAGTGAAACATTAGAGAAACAAAGAATGATACATTAAGATGCTTGGTGGTGAAAAGGAGGTTTAAAAGATTTTAAAAATACTTGATTTTGAAGACATGAATGAAAAGATTCCCTCCTCAAAATGGCTGGCTAAATTAGACATGGGTCAATTCATAGCAGACCCATATTCCAAACCTATATGTTTCATTTCATTAGATTCATTTGGTACTTATACTCCAATTAAAAATGGTGTTTTTGGAATTATTGTGTTGGAACTTTCTATTTCATTTATTTCTTCTAATTTTGTTCATGCTCACATATGCTACATCCATGCTATACAACCACTATGGGGCACCTTGGACTTCTTCCTCATGCATATGCATCTCACATCCGCTCCTCACTCCTGCACTCTTAACGGAAGTCAGTGAGCAGGCTGAAGGTCCTTTTCTCATTTGATTTTCACTTTGACAAATCTTTCTTGTTACTCTCAATCATTTGACTCAAGATTCAAGTTTCTATCCAGTCATTGGTCAAAGGGCTCAACTGATTTGGTGTTACTGCTGATTCTCTTTTTTCCTTGCATGTTCTTCAGTCAAACCCCCAACATCAAATTGTTCAGTTCTTCAACATTTGAGCTTGTGGTCCATCTTATTTACAAAAACATCAGGTCTTCACAGAGCGTATTAATTAGTCATCCAACATCCAAGAGTCTTAGTCATTTCCATCAGCTTGGGTATGAAGTTTTCTTACTGCTTTATTCCTGTCCCTGTTATTTACATCTTCTGATTGATATGATGTAGTTTCTGGGTCTATTATTTTTTATAGAGAAATTATACAGTCCAGTTCTTTCACAATTAACAGTCAAAAGCGCCGGATCACTCCCCACCAAAACTAACCAGAAACCAACATGACTGACTCTCTCAATGCGACCATACTCAAGACTTCCATAGAAGCCATCCTGTTACTAACTTTGGACAACTTTTCAATATGGAGCAATCAAGGGGTCAATATGATGGATCTACGGGAGGACCTTTACAATAAACTCACTAAGAGGAAAATTGATGCAAATGGTAATTCAATTGGACTCACTCACATCAAGAATGTGAGGATTCAAACCATTCTCACCTCCAAACTAGAAACAATCATTCAGGCCAACATAATAACTACCAATAATGAGAAAGATGCTCACCAGATTTGGGCAGATACTAATGAATATTTTACCTCCAATCAAGCCTCTAATTGTTCCAGAATTTTTAAAGAATTTCTTTGGGCTCCTTTTTCTCACACCAATATTCTTGGTTTTATCACCAACACCAAAACTGTGATTTCTCGACTAAACAACGTTGGAATCAAATTACCTCCTGATATCATTGCATACCTCATCTTGGAAAAACTTCCGTCAAACATGGATACAGTAGTTCAGCAAATAGCTCAATCAGACAAGAAAATCACCCTGGAAAAAGTTCTAGATCATCTACGGATGTTTGACAATAACAAATTCCTGAACAAAGAACCCAACTCAAAGAAGGGAGAGGAAAATGTCAATTCAGTTTCCTTTCTGAGCTCTTCCAACCTCAAGCCCTGCAACAATAAATGGCACAATCCTAAATCAGCTCATCTAGAAGGACGGTGCTGGAAGCTTTACCCTCATCTCAAACCTTCCTTCCCAAAGAAAAAGAAAGGAGGATCATCCAAGATAATAGCACAAACCACATCTGTCAGCTCTTTTCACATGAGCCATCTTTCTTCCCAAAAATTTTTTGTAGTGGATTCTGGATCTTAAAGACACATTTTGTCTGATCTAAAGTTCTTCTCTCATCTAGACCAATCAGTAACCGGTTACATCTCTATGAGCTCTGGAAGGAACTCTCTTGAATACAAAGGAGTTGGGGTAGAGGAACTGATGGATGATGAAGGTTTGGTGAAATCTCTATTGGATGTTCTGTTTTCTCCCAGCTCAACAGCAAACTTACTTTCAATGCGCTCTCTGGTGCTGGACGTTTTTATGGTTGAGTTTGGGAAGGAATAGTTAATCCTTCAGAAAGATAAGTGAAAAAAGAAGGGTATATATGAGTTCAATATTCCAGTTATTTGCATTGTGGTTGCAATGAATTCTAAGGTTTCACTCCTCACTCATGATTAGATATTACATAAGTCTCTGGGTCATGTTAGCTATGGAAGAATACAATCAAAACTAGGTCTCAAAGTAAAAAATCATTCTGCTTGTGAATTGTGCGCAATAAGCAAGATTTCTAAAATTCCGTTCAAAAATAAAAACCTTTGAGCTGAGAGACCTTTCCAAGAGCTTCACTGAGACTTGTTTGGCCCCATATTTTCACCAAGAGCCAAGGGCAACACATACTTTATGACTGTAGTCAATAGCCGAACTTGTTTCTTCAACGCTATTCCAATTAAAAATAAGAGTGACATGGCTGACACTTTGAGGTTTCTCATCAATGTCAAATCAAAAATATTTGAATATAGTCCAATGATCATACACTCCAATAGAGGTAAGGAATTTTTGAACTCATCTCTCTCAGATTTTTGCAATCAAAACAACATCAGGCAGACTTTCTCCAATCCTTACACCCTGCAGCAGAATGGATTGGCGGAAAGGTTCAATCAACTTGTTCTGGAATCTCTCTGGACTTTTCTCTTCAAATCTCAACTACCTAACAAGCTATGGCATATAATAATCAAGGGTTGCGCATTGGCAATTAATCAAGTTCCCTTGCACAAGTCAAAGAGATCACCCTATGAGCTTTTCAAAGGAAAAAAACTCACCATTGAATACTTTCATCCTATTGGCAATCCAGTCACGTACATTCATGCGGATAGAAGACCTTTCTCTAAACTCAAAACTTTTGGTCTTTTTGCAAAAATTATTGGGTATAACAACAACCTTCAGTCCTACAAGATATTGACTTTGTATAATAAGGTCATCAATACAAAACATGTAACGTTCCTTGACTTTAATACTAATCTGAAGAAGTGTACCAAAATCATCAAGGTGGGTGATGAGGATGTTGAAACTCTAGAGTCTTATACTTCAAACTTGAGTGAGGCTGTTCAAATTGGGTCAGTCAATCATTCTCATCACCTGGAGACAATCAATCCGGAGTCTTCAGCTGTTGATGTTCACAAACAGTAATTTTCATCTATTGAAGGTGGTGTTAATGAGGAAGAAGCTCAAAGTCAGTCTCAAGTTTGGTCACATATCAAACCACCCAGATACAAGCTACGTGAAAGTACCACATCAGTCAAACCACCAAAATATTTTTATGGCTCCTTTTGTGATGGACAATCAAACTGGTTGAATGAAAGGCACATTGAAATCAATGAGATAGAATCTCAAGAGGTCTGGGAAGACTGCAAGGTTGATCCATCTCACTTTATCAGGAAAATGTGGGTGGACAGAGTGAATCCAGCCACAAGTTTTTCTCTGGAAAAATGAAAATCACGCCTATGCATCATGGGGAATCTTTAGACGCCTGGAGTGGATTATGGTGAGACATATGCACCCACAGTAAAATTTACCACCCTCCTTCTTCTCTTGCTGTGCGGATTGGATTGCAATCTTGAGATACGCCAGTTTGATTTCAAAGTGGTGTTTCTGTTTGCTCCCTTGGAGGAGGACTTATACATATTAAAACCAAAAGAAAGTATGCGCAAGTCAAAGTTTCTAAAGCTTAAGAAATCTCTATATGGTTTGCGTCAGGCGCCGTCAAATTGGTACAAAACTCTCACATCTTGGTTAGAAGACATTGGTTTGGCTCAGTCCAATGCCAATCCGTGTCTCTTTATTCACTCCTCTTGTCAATTTTTTGTCTTCTTTCATGTGGAAAACTTGATTGTGACTGGGGAGGTAGACTGGTTTGAAGACAAATTTTTGGTCAAATTTCCATGTTCCTCAGCTCATCCACCAGATAGCATCCTAGGAATGGAATACAAACAGTCCAATGGGACAATCACACTGATTCAAGCAGAAATGGTTGAAAAGAAATTGTAAGAGCTGAACCTGAACAATGTGCAACCTGTGATGACTCCCATGACACCCGGGATCAAACTTGTCCCAGCCTCTCAATACAAGAAAGCTGAATTCAGGAAGCTGGGTGTAAAATTTAGGAAATACACCGGTTTGCTGAACTACCTTGCCTGTAGAACTCAACCTGATCTATCTGCTGCTGCGTCAATTCTGTCTCAGTTCAATCAGAGCCCTGGAATTACTCAGTTTAAAGAGGTACTTCATGTCTGGAAATATCTTGCAGGGACCTTATCCCTTTCTCTTAAGCAGAAACCAAATTCAGATCAGGAAGACAACTTAACTGTCTTCAGTGATTATACCTGGGCGGACAATCCTCAAAGTTGTTTTTCACAATCAGGTTACATTGTCTTCTGGAAGTTGGCACCAATCGCGTGGAAAAGCCAAAAGCAGTGCAATATTGCACTCTTGTCCACAGAGGCAGAGTTGAATGCGCTGAAAGACGGTGCGCAGGAGGTACTGTGGAATGAATTGGTCATAGAAAATCTTTGCTAAGAGGTTTACACCTAGCTTCCTAGTAGAAAATAAGGTTCTTTTGGAAAAACTGTGGCACTTTGGATCCAACTCAAAAACCAAATATATTGAAATGAAGCTGAAATGGTTACATAATCAGCTTTACAAACAGAACATCAGTGTCCTGATTGTAAGCACCAAATCCATGGTGGCCAACTCTCTAACCAAAGCTTCCAGTCAGCAGAGTCTTGATCTGCTTACGTCAAGGTGCTTCAAATCCTTTTTGCACTGAATTATGGGGAGGTGTTGGAATTATTGTCTTGGAAATGTGTATTTCATTTATTTCTTCTAATTTTGTTCATACTCACATATGCTACATCCGCGCTATACAACCACTATGGGGCACCTTGGACTTCTTCCTCATGCATATGCATCTCACATCTGTTCCTCACTCCTGTACTCTTAACGGAAGTCAGTGAGAAGGCTGAAGGTCCTTTTCTCATTGGATTTTCACTTTTAAAAATCTTTCTTGTTACTCTCAATTATTTGACTTGAGTTTCAAGTTTCTATCCAGTCATTGGTCAAAGGGCTCAACTGATTTGGTGTGACTGCTGATTCTATTTTTTTCCTTGCATTTTCTTCAGTCAAACCCCCAACATCAAATTGTTCAGTTCTTCAACATTTGAGCTTGTGGTCCATCTTATTTACACAAACATCAGGTCTTCACAGAGGCTATGAATTATTCATCTAACATCCAAGACTCTTAGTCATTTCCATCAGCTTTGGTATGAAGCTTGTTTACTTCTTTATTCCTGTCCCTGTTATTCACATCTTCTGATTGATATGATGTAGTTTCTGGGTCTATTATTTTTATAGAGAAATTATACGGTCCAATTCTTTCAGGTTTTACTGATCAATCAGATCCCATGTTCATTTCCTTTGTAAACAATAACCACTGGGTTCTATTAGTGCTTGAGGGAGAAATTATTCCAATCCCACCCATTTTAGCAAAACCACATTGCTTTATTTCTAAAAAAGCTTCTGGTTGGGTTGATGTTAGGATTATGCCCTGGTCACCTTATGCTCATTCATTATCCGCTTCAGCAGTTCTGCGGATGAACTACGTGACATGTCCGTATCACCTCAGTCTCTCTACCTCCCGGGGAATCCTTGGGTGAAGTTATAGCAATGGCTCTCTCTCTTCTCTCTCTCTCGTCTCCTCTCTTCTTCTTTCTCTTTCCTTCAGACTCTCAATTCTCAATTCTCTTTCTCGTCCCATAATCTTCCTACCTTTTCTACCTTCCTTTCTCAATCCACCAATCTTGATCAACTCTACACCGTCATCTAGAACTCTCAAATCAAGATCTCAACTCTCAACCCTCTCAACCTTGTCTGAAATCTCTCTGTTGCTCAACTTATGCCTGGTAAGAATGTAATCCTCAAGATCATTCAGACATGATCATCCTGACTATATCTTTCAATTTTGTAGTCATTGTCTTCCTTGTCTTCACTCTCTCAACCTTCTTGCCACCAACACCTTATGCCCTCTGATCTCTTCTTTTCTTTCTAAGTGATTCAAAGCTGTTGGTCTCCTCATTTATTTCTTCTTTCTCATGTTTATCTTGTCTTTCATGATTCCAACTTTTGCCATTAGTCTGCTGGTTTTCAGCTCTAAAGAAATCTATCCCAATCTCATCACGGTTAAAAGCCAAAGGACAATCCCGCAATACCAAAGATGAATGAACCAGCCGGAGCAAACAATTACTTCCACCAGATTGCTCTCAAGGCCTCCGTCAATGCCATTCCCCCGCTCAACAAGGACAAATACTCTATCTGGCGTGATAAAATGTTGATGCTGTTTGATCTCATGGATATCAAGGACATCATGATTAAAAACCTAGGACAACTCCAAGTACGACAAGACCAAGAGATCCGGGAAATCATCCTATCCAAACTCAATAGCACCACACACGCCAACGTTGTCAATACCTCAAACATCACATCTTCCAAGCTACTCTGGACTGAAATCACCCGCAGATTCGCCTCCTCCAAAACTGCTAATAGAGCACAAATTTTCAATCAATTCCTGCACGCTCCATTCAATGAAAAGGCCATCAAAGGTTTCATAACCAACATCCAAAAATCTCTCACTTGAATGGCGGATGTAGGAATAGACTTACCAAATGACATTCTGGCGTACTTAATCCTTTTCAAATTCCCACCAACTCTAGAGAATCTGAAGCAACAAATCATGCACGGCGAGAAGTTGATAACTGTAGAAGTTGTATTCAATCACTTAACTCAATACAATAACAAGAGAAAGGCACAATTCAAGACGGGCAAGCCTGCAACTGACATTTCCCTAGTAACCTTCAAGGGAAGACCAGATAAAGACAATAGAAAGCATCGGATCAGATGCAAGGAAGGGTTTCACAATCCAAATGCTGCTCATCCCGAATCATCCTGCTTCCATCTCCATCCTCAGATTGCTCCAAATTGGTGGGTCAAATACCAAAATGAGTGCAAGAATAGGACGAAAAAGACACCTACAATCAACTATCATATCCTCCTGACTCTCTGGATCAATGCAGACAGCACACCAAATCTTCTTCTCAATTCTGGAGCAAATATACACATCTTTAACAATCTAAAATACTTTGTCTCTATTGATCTACAGGATGAGCTAGAAGAAATCAAGACAGGCAAGTTGGAAGCTAATCTCAAGATACAAGGGACAGGTACCGTGCAACTCGAGTGGAAAGATTCTATCATCACACTTGAAGATTGCATGTACGTCCCCAATATTTTTGTCAATCTGATCAGTCCTGGTCTCCTGGAAAAAAAGGGCTGTAGTCTTTTCCAAAAACAGGACCAATTCCATATCACCGGAGGCGATTTGATGATCCTTAGGGGTCCGATTTGAGATAATATATTTGTGATTGAGAAACCTCAAAGCGCCGGAAATAACCTCTCGATTAATCACTCCAGTCAATCATCCACTCCCTCACTCAACCAAACCCAGACATTATCCAATTTTCATAAGACATATGGTCATTCCTCAATCTCCATGCTCAAACCAATCCTTAAGGACCAATATTCTAAAGACAAATTGGATAAATTTCAGTGCGAGGGCTTCCTAAAGAGCAAAATCACACGGGCTCCGCTCTCAGGCACCTCATCACCATCTTCTAAACCACTCAAACAAATCCACCTAGACCTAATTGGGCAAATTACTCCTCAGTCAAAAGCTGGCCACCGGTACATCTTGACCCTTGTGGACAACTTCACAGGCTATCTGGCGGCTTTTCCTCTCCAGTCTATAGAAGAAACCCGCAACGTCATTATCAACATCCTCAAGATGGAATACAAGCAAACAAATTATTATCCCACCAAAATTTTTTTGGACAAGGGAACGGAATTCACCAATTCCACCCTGAAAGAATTTGCGAAATCCAAACATATCAAGCTCCTAACCTCCAAACCGTATCACTCACAACATAACGGACGAGCGGAACAAGCTAACCGGACAATTGTAGAATCAGCCCGTGCAACGTTCTCCTCATCCAGACTCAATAAATTTTACTGGCATGTTGTGGTCCAAAGTTGCTGCTTTATGCTGAATAAAGTTCCAAGGGAAGGTAATGACCAATCCCCTTGGGAACTTATGTTTAACAAGAAACTCCCCGCTAATTATCTCAAACCCGTAGGATCCTCTGTCATCTACTTGGCGAAAAAACTGCAAAAAGGAAGGAAATTTGATGAGAAAGGATTAGAAGGGATCTTAGTTGGGTTCAATCCCGTCTTTCATTCTTATCTGATCCTCAGCTCATCTGGTGCTATCATTGAAACCAAACACGTACAGTTCCTCAAAAATCCACTTCACAACTTTCCTCTCCTGGAATCACCGGGAATCAATCTCTTCACTCAAATCAAACCTGAGTTGAGAGAACTCAATTCTTTATCAATTGAAAAGAAATACACCTTCTGGGAAGCTCCAGATGATTCTTCTGAATTGGACACAGATCAAGATGACCCGGTATCTCCAGTCTCCCCACCATCTGACCACTCTCCTCTACCTTTGCCAGTCCCCAATGCACTAATTCAAGCTATCTCTCAAAGACCCAGAAGAGAAGTAAGAAGGCCTCAACGTTACGGCTTCCATCACTACTATGAGCCTCCTTCTTACAAGGCAGCACGCAAATGTCCAGAATGGCCAAAGTGGAAGCAAGCTTTGGAAGACAAATTAAACTCAATAGAACTCCAAGATGTCTGGGAAGAATACCACGGCATCCCAGACAATGTCCTCAACACAACGTGGGTCTTCAAGGTAAAAGAAAACTGTCATGGCAACCCCGTCAAATACAAGGCTTGACTCTGCGTTCAAGGATTTGATCAAGTTCTAGGAATAGACTATAACAAAACATGGGCACCTACTGGAAAACTTGGATTGCTTTGAGTAGCTCTTGTCTACGGCCTGAAAAATAAAATGAAACTTACCCAATTCAACATGAAAAGCGCATTCCTCCATGCTCCCATCAACAAAACCGTCATCATCAAGACCCCAGAAGGATCGGCTAGAAAATCCCCTTATCTGAAACTGAAGAAATCTCTCTATGGCCTGAAGCAGTCCCCCAAGAACTGGTACAAAACCCTTAAGTCATGGATCAAATCTCAAGGATATCTTGAATTGACTAGCAATCCTTGTCTCTACCTCAACACCAAAACCAGTGAAATTCTCTACTTTCACGTTGATGACCTTATTCATGTAGGCAACTCCGACCTCTTTGCAGTTAACTTTCTCAAACAATTCAAGAACTCCTCTTGCCATCCCCCTAACACCATACTTGGCATGCTTATGGAAATAGAAGACGACAAAATTCTCTTTATTCAACCCAAACATATTGCAAAAGGCTTGGAAGAACTGGGCTTGACCTCTTGTAAAGACACTCACACTCCATTGACGCAAAATCTGAACCTTGAGCCTGCCTCCAATGTCAATCACGCCAAATTTTGCCAACTTAATATCAACTATAGGTCCACTATCGGACTTCTGAATCACCTGGCCCACTACTCTTGACCCCAAATTTCTTTCTCTGTTTCTATTTTGGCCAGATTAAATGCCAAACTGGGCATGGCTCACTGGAGGGAAGTCAAGAAGGTCTGGAAATATCTCAAAACAACAAAAAATTTTAAACTTGTAATTAAATATGATCCAAAACAAGAAACTCTCTCAAGTTTCAGCAATGCCACCTGGGGAGATGACCCAACCCTCCGGAGATATCAAACCGGTTAGGTGATCCTCCACTGCGGCAGTCCTGTCATCTGGAACTCCACTAGACAGAAGAACATCACATATTCTTCTACCAAATCGGAGCTAAATGCCTTACTCAATTGCTAATTAGAAATTAAATGGATCAAGCATCTAATCAGTGAGATCCATCGAATCACCAAACAAAAACCTACACTACATATAGATAATAAGGGTCTAGATGAAAAGATCAAGAAGTTTGGGTCACACTCTAAATCAAGACACATAGATATCAAAAACTAAGGGACTGCACAAAGATTATGCAAACAATGAATTTGTACTTAGCTTGATTCAAAGTCATTCTATGGTTGCAGACTTGCTTACAAAAGCTTCTTCAACAACTTCCCTCCAACTTCTTCAAAACACAGTCTTTGAGAAAACTAACAACTGATCTTTTGGATTACTCTCTTACAAGTCACAAGGGGTGTTGGGATTATGCCCTGGTCACCTTGTGCTCATTCATTATCCGCTTCAGCAGTTCCCCGGATGAACTACGTGACATTTCCGTATCACCTCGGTCTCTCTAACTCCCGGGGGATCCTTGGGTGAAGTTATAGCAATGGCTCTCTCTCTTCTCTCTCTCTTGTCTCCTCTCTTCTTCTTTCTCTTTCCTTCAGACTCTCAATTCTCATTTCTCTTTCTTGTCTCATAATCTTCCTACCTTTTCTACCTTCCTTTCTCAATCCACCAATCTCAATCAACTCTACACCGTCATCTTGAACTCTCAAATCAAGATCTCAACTCTCAACCCTCTCAACCTTGTCTGAAATCTCTCTGTTGCTCAACTTATGCCTGGTAAGAATGTAATCCTCAAGACCATTCCAACATGATTGTCCTGACTATATCTTTCAATCTCCTAGTCATTGTCTTCCTTGTCTTCACTCTCTCAACCTTCTTTCCACCAATACCTTATGCCGTCTGATCTCTTCTTTTCTTTCTAAGTGATTCAAAGCTGTTGGTCTCCTCATTTATTTCTTCTTTCTCATGTTTATCTTGTCTTTCATGATTCTGACTTTTGCCATTAGTCCGCTGGTTTTCAGCTCTAAAGAAATCTATCCCAATCTCATCAGTTGATCATCTCAAAGATCAACTGCAAATTTATTCTAGATTGTAATAGACTTTGAATTCATTTCATCATTGGTTTTCATATAAATTGTAATTCTAATGCAGCTAAAAAGTTCTAATAATATAAAGGGTTATCACATTTTGAACATCATGATGTTGATTGTTTTGAGTTAACATCATTATATTGAGTGTTTTGAATGAGAGTTTAATGACAAGTCAGTTAAACTTCTGTTAGCCCATTCCATCACAATCTTAACTTATGTTAAGCTTGGGATGGGATCAGCTTAACACAAGTTGAACTTGTTTTTTTTTTGGTGTTTTTACTTTAGGGCTGGTCAAAAGACTTGTATTTTTTTTTTGGCACTTTTACTTTAGGGCTGGTCAAAAGACTTCTTTAATTTTTGGGCCCTTTTACTTTAGGGCTAGTCAAGTTGAACTTACTTTGGGGCTTGTCAAGTTAGTTGTATTTTTTTTGGGTGTTTTTAATTTAGGGCTTGTCAAGTTAATTGTCTTTTTTTTTTGGTGTTTTTACTTTAGGGCTGGTCCAGTTACTTGTGTTTTTTTGGGTCTTTTTACTTGAGGTCTAGTCCATTGGATAGTACCATTTTTTTTATTTTGATTTATTTATTTATTTGTTTATTTTTAACCAAAAAATGAACATTCTTTGATTTTTTGGTTGATTCCTATTTTTTTGGAAGGTTTATTTAGTTTATGGGTTGTGTTGGTACCCTTTCATTCCTTTTTTTTTTTGCTTGCAACGGTCAGGTGCTGTGTGAGATGCCACGTGACTACATTTGAGCCGTGTACAACTCCACATGGCTTGAATGCAGTTGTGTGCAAGTCCACATGGTGGCAGGCCAGGCTGGGTTGGCCGCACAACTCCTTGAGTGGTGGGGGGTTGTACACAGCTCAGATGGGACCGTGTGGGATGCCACACAGCCCTTTTTAAACTGTGTGCAAGGCTCAATTAGCTGTCAATTTAACATTTCCCTAAATAAATATAAAGATATGCAGATATAAATAAAAATGAAGAGATATGGAGATACATGCAGAATGAGAAATATATGGAGGAGGCCATATAGATATTTCAAATAATACATAACAAATAGACTTTTAGATACAATATATTTACCATGATTATTATTTGTGGAAAACGTGGGCCTATTTTATGGTGTATTTTTAATCATGGAAGATTTCCCAAAATTACTTAGTTCCAGGAGAAACTTGTCCATATCCTAGGTGAAAAAGAAAATTGCAGAAGAAGGTTGGAATTGCAGAGCATATATTTAATTTTTAGAAGTAATATTATCAGTTATAATCAGGAATTAGAGCAGGATATGGCAAATTGATTGTAATTTCCAGTTTCATGAAACAAACATTTTGTATTTTCTTTCAAAAATAGCCCTCCCAAGTAAATTCTGGGGCAATAAAAGGGACGTTTAAATATATTTTCTGCATCCTTCTCCAATGATTTGTTATCTTCTGATCTTCTTACTTCTACAAACTGAATATATTTTCTGATTTTTTTTCTTTCTTGTAAAGATTTTTTCAACTAGGATTTGCCAAATTGTCTTCTGAATATAATTAAATTTGAAACCTCTCCCTGGATGAAAATCCCAGCTAAAATAATGATGCTTCAAAATCGTAATTTATCTTTCCTTCAACACATTTATTTTGTCTTTCTGGCCCATATATACTGATTTATATCTAATAATAATTTATGATGATCATCCGATATCCTTATCCTTCCATGATCAAGCAATTTGATATTTTATCAAACATCTACCAACCAGTCTAAAAACTTCTTTGAATATTAAATAATAAAAAAAAGAAATAATAGAACACAGGAAAGCCCCCCCCAAAGATCCTCCTGAACCTCTGAATTATTATCAACTGCATTATGATAAGCTTTGATAATAACACTAATTCTTTTCCAATATTGTTTCAAATATAAAATTTATTACTTTCAAATAGTACTTTTTGATCCATCCCTTACTTCATCCTCCTTAAATAATCAGGCATAACAAGAAGCCTTCAATTTCCTTGCCCTGAATCTGAAGAATTACTGGCCAAATCAGATCATGTGTATTGTTCCTTGAGCCAAGTATCATTGCAAACAAATTTTAAGTAATGGTAAAAAAATGTTCCAAAAACACAGAAATTTCCATTTCAAATTCCTATTTGAACCCAAGGTTAAAATTCTGGAATCTTGAGTGATTTTAAATTTTCTCAGAATCTCATTTTTGAAGTTCTGAGGATCATTCCTACCTAACCCTGGCTGGTTTGGGTAAATTTTGGATTTTCTCTATACATATAAACCACAATGTCAATCCTGAATGTAAATAAAATACCAAAGATTTTACACCATCAAATCTTTCCAGGTATTGCAAAATGAAATCTAACACAATGAGATCTGTTTGTTCTGAATTTTTCCCATTTAATATTCAATCCTGGTGTTCCTATATCTCTTCCTGGATAAATTAATTTCATTTGAATGTCTTTTTTGTTAGATTTTTGGTGGATCTTCAAAGGATCCTGCCTTGCACATATGTTCTATTTTTGGTACACTCACACTCCTTAGGAAATAAGGTGACATAATCTCCTCAGTTGTGGGAAGGTTAAGGGATTTTTTTTGTCACACTTTTTATTATATTTTTGATCATATAATCAATGGTATTTGGTGTTACTAGCACTTGAATGGGTTTAAACCACTTGAGACATGGTAGCTTCCATCTAACAAAAGTTTTTTTGGATAAAAATTACAAGATTATTTGGAAAAATGAAACAAAGAAGAACCTCCATACCTACATTCAGATTTCAACCTCTCTTACTCCCTTCTTCAAAAATAATTGTGAAATTTGTGCTTGGGCTGGAGGGGGAATTGGTAATAGTGATAAATCTGGAATTTTTTATCATTTTCAACTTGCCTACTGTATTGAATTAGATATTATCTACACAAGTGAATAATGGGGGAGGTATGGTATGCAGAAGTTTTATTGTTTAAATCAGTATGCCAAGACAATTGGTGATTTAATGGGAGGAAAACAACTCTTTTTCAATTTTAATTTCCATGATCCTCTTGGAACACCCTTTAAATCCTGGTATAATACCCTTTAATACATCAAATGTATTTTGTTTTATTTTATGCTTTTTTTCTCCTTGTTCTGCCCCAGACCACTGTGTTGAATCTGAAATATTTTCTGGTCCTTCTCTGAATTTAAAATTTTTTGCTTGCTTTGGGAATTTGGCCTTCCATTTCACCACCTTTTCTCATTTTCAAATGGATATTCATTACTGAAAACCACATTTTTCATCTCTTCATTGGGCAGTTTTCTTTAGTTTTTATTTGATCAGATGTTGGTTTTTCCTGAATTTAATTAGATCAATATTTGAAATTATGATGATTGAAAGATTGGATATGTTCCCCCTAGATTTTTTCCAGAGTTCAAAATTTATAAAATTTTTGAACAACAGATAGATTTCCATTTTTGGTAGAGACAGTTGTAAAAATGCACCTATGAAGCTCTCCTTGTTAGGCTTGAAGCCAGACCAAAATAATCGATAACCTAGGATTTTAATCTTCATACATTGAGAATAAAATTCAGCCTTTCAATTTCAAAGGTCAAAATTCATGGTCATCATCTTTTAGATGGTCAAAATTTGGTTTGATATTCTGTACATAGAAAAACACTCCAAGAAATATTCAAAAGCTGTGCTGAAATTTCCATCCCAAGCAAACCCCACTTGGAGCAATTCATAAACTTTGGCTAATATAAAATTCTTGATGATTTTCTCTTCTTTTATTTTTTTATATTTGTTTTATTTGTGTAGTATTTTTTCTTTCCCTGTGGTTTATTATAGGTAATAATCTAGTATGACTAGTCACAACTTAAAATTCAAATGGTCTCATGCCAATTTTGGGACTCAAAAACTCACCACATCAAATCAAGTTTTTTGGAATAGAACTTTTTTTCATTCCCAGGCATTTTGAATTCTGTTTCAAAAATCTATTTGAGAATTTTATTCATTTTTTTTGTTCTTGCAATCCATAGATTTTAAGTTGAGTTTGGGAATTCTTTTTGGTTTTTAGATTTGTGGTTCACAAATTTGAAACACCAAATTTTTAAAATATGGCATCCAACTCCTCAAAATATTTTCTTCAAATGATGGGTTCCACAGTTCATAATTTTTTGTTCTTCTTATTTTCCGTGAAATTTTACTAAAAGAATTTAAAAATATATATTAGAGGTACCACCAAGTCTTCCTGTTCTAAAAACTCAGAATTTGTTTCATTGAGTATTTGAAACACTGTAGCACCAATGGATCAGAAGCTGTAATTCATGGAGCTAGGTTGACAAGAAGAGAATTAAAGAGTCTATTTTTTCCCATTCTCTCTTGGGGATACAAAGATTGAATACTCTTTGACTCTTATTTGATACAAAAATAAATAATACAAAAATGAATAAAAAAATTTTTTAGACTTAACTAGGGTGAAAAGATTAGAAGTTTGGATTTTATTTACTTATCCTAGTTTCTTCAGGATAAAAGGATTGAATCATGTTTTCCCCCTATTTTGGTGTATATTTTTATCTTGTGTTCAATATTTGGGTGATGTTAAATTCATGGCTCCAGTTGTCTGGGAGTTGTGTAGGGCCCCTCAACGCGTGGGGGCCCATACACTACTCCATATAATTTATAATTTATAATTTATAGTTTATAATTTATTGTTTATTATTTATTATTTATTATTTATTATTGATTATTGATTATTGATTATTTATTATTTATTATTTATTATTTATTATTTATTATTTATTATTTATTATTTGTTATTTATTATTTATTATTTATTATTTATTATTTATTATTTATTATTGATTATTTATTATTTATTATTTATTATTTATTATTTATTATTTATTATTTATTATTTATTATTGATTATTTATTATTTATTATTTATTATTGATTATTTATTATTTATTATTTATTATTTATTATTTATTATTTATTATTTATTATTTATTATTTATTATTTATTATTTATTATTTATTATTTATTATTTATTATTTATTATTTATTATTTATTATTTATTATTTATTATTTATTATTTATTATTTATTATTTATTATTTATTATTTATTATTTATTATTTATTATTTATTATTTATTATTTATTATTTATTATTTATTATTTATTATTGATTATTTATTATTTATTATTTATTATTGATTATTTATTATTGATTATTTATTATTGATTATTTATTATTTATTATTTATTATTTATTATTTAGTATTTATAACTTATAATTTATAATTTATTATTTATCATTCATTATTTATGATTCAGTGGAGGCTACACAACTTGATTTTAGTTGTTTAGCGTGCTGTACAACTCAAATGGGAGCTGTAGCATGCCACACGGCCCATTTGAGCCGTGTAGGGTGCCACACAGCTCTTTGTTTAACATTACCCTAAATATTTATAGAAATTATATAAACCTAAACTGCACCAGCCAAGGTGTGGGAAGAACATCCTTCAGAGCTGAAAAGGAATCTTCTGAACAAACCATCATTTCTACAGGGTCTGTGATTTAAAAATTGATCACAAAGAGGGATTCATGTGAGAGATGCTTTGAGGTTTTCAAACGATACACAGAATTCACAACTTATATTTCTGCATCTTGTGAAAAATAAGCTGTCATGGGTTGTGATTGAAGAAAAAAAGGGAACAGAACAGGTTACAGGTTACAGAATTCAGGGAAAGGAAAAGTATGAGATAAAACAGAAATGAGGTAAGGATGGCAGATTGATGACTATGGGAAAAGCATTTGATTGGATTGGGAATTCAATTTTTGGGACAAAAGGCAGTGGAAATTGAAGGATGCCAATGATTCCTTATTATTTGGGGAGGATCAATCAAGGGATTCTTCACCCAGGCAGATTTTAAATTAAGATTTTGGAGATTGAGAACAACATGAGATCACCTTTAGTGCATAGATTAACTTTGACCACACCAGATCAATAATCTGTGGTGATGAAGGCACTAGGTAATTGGGGTTCATCTTTTTTTCCTCTTTTTCTTTTTACCTCTTTTTCTTTTTTCCTCTTTTTTTTTTCCTCTTTTTTTTTCCTCTTTTTGTTTTCCCTCTTTTTTTCCCTCTTTTTTTCCCTCTTTTTTTCCCCTCTTTTTTCCCTCTTTTTTTCCCCTCTTTTTTCCCTTCTTTTTTTTCCTCTTTTTTTTTCCTCTTTTTTTCCCTCTTTTTTTTTTTTTTTTTTTTTGTATTTAATCTTTAAGGAATGAAATTATTTTGGACATGATGGGGAATCATGTAGGTTATCACTGCATCATCATAACATAAAAGGGAGATTTTTGAATTATTTCTGGAATCATTTACTCATTTTTTTACCAAATCATTAGAGTCAAATGTAGTGTAGAGTTTATCAGAAGGGGTTTCAAGTGTACATGGGAAGACTCAGGATGAACCTGGGCTTGATTTTGAGTCACCCTCCCCCCCCCCTTTATTTTCCAGCTTACATGTCTTCCTCAGTTCTGTCATGCAAGGTGACAGGAAAAAAATCAACAAGAAAGCTTCAGTCTTTCAATTTTTTCTTAAAGCTCTCTACCAACTGAAATCATTTATTCTTCCATCTACTAGTAAATGAAGAAGCCATGATATAAAGATTGGATCCAATACTGTTCTGTCCTTTTTTTTAAAAAAAAAAATAATACTAATAATAAATCAATAGGAAATTCTACCAATACCCCACCTCTGCCAATCCCATCCCCTCCCCCTTGGAAATATGATGCAATGGCTGTGGCTCCAAGATGTTTAGCCAATACCAGAAGATCACCATTCAGACTCCCTCCCTTTGGTACCATCACTTCCCTTGCTTCCCTAAATCCTAAACAATTCATCATCCACAAGGTATCCTGTGGGTATGATACTAGGGAAAACTCCTTGATGCTTGATTTTCCAAGAAGCCTATGATTCTCTATCCAAACCAGAAATCAAGTTTGAATTATTTTTGAAAATCATCATCAAAGGTGCCAGTATTCTATTCCCCCCCCCCCAAAAAAAAAAAAAAAGAAAAAAAAAAAAATTCTTTTTCTACACCTAAAACAACTCTCAACCAAAAAAAATAAAAAAAGGTTGATTAACAAGCAGAAGTGATAAAAGAAAGTCCATCCAGAACTTTCCCAGTCATGGATCATGGCTAAACTACCTCTTAAAACATCTTCAAACCTCTAAAACATACAAGACTGGCCTTGGAGATCAAATCTTGAAAGTTGTTACATGGGGAATCTTAGGTGGATGGGACACAATGAAGTCAACAGAGCTTGCCCCATAATCCTCTGGTTCACCAACATGTATCCTGCCTGATAATTTCAAAGATTTGGAATCTTGATTAATCATAAACATCACTTTACTGAAAGATCTTAAGCTTAATCCAACCATAGTCATTTGATTGTCTTTGGATAAGTTATCATCAAAAAACTCTTTTTTTTTTTTTTCTAACTAACTGCCTGCTCCCCAAAGATTTTTCTGGGAAGATATCAGACTGAGGAATGTGCTGGTGAACTACCTTAGTTAATCTATCAAGGTGTCAATTTTGAAATGAATGAACTGAAGAAGAATTTCAAAGGATCAAAAAAAAAAAAAATCTTGATCAAACTCCATCTAACATGTTTTAGCCTTACTAAACACTCTGGTTTGATTCCCCCCCCCCCCCCAAAAAAAAAAAAAAAAAAAAAAAAAAAAAAAAAAAAAAAAAAATTAACATCTCAACAATAGATTTCAAGCATTCCAGACTAAATTCTTCTTCCCTGATCCTGTACTCTAAATCCACTCCCTCCCCTCACTTGTTTGAATTTTTTTTTTTTTTTTTTTTTTTTGGTTTACTAATTTTATTCAATCCTTTTAACTTCCTGGTGGATCTCCTATCCTCAAGCTCACAACATCTTTCACCTTAGCTCTCAGTTCTCCAAACCAGACATCACTCTAAAGTATTCTTCAATCAAAACCTCTGATACAACATGATTTTTGAAACTGGAGATCCTGGGTTCAAGCCCATCAAGATTCTTACCCTCTTCTTATCTTTTTTTTTTTTTTTTTTCAATTAGATTGTGAATTTTTTTTTTTTTTGACCTTCCAGTTTGAATACAAATCACAAAGTAAGAAATCTATAAAAAAAAAACAAAAATAAAAATAAAAAAAATAAGTCAATCCTCACTCCTTAGATCAACTTGCTCATTGGAAGGTCTTGATGGCCTAGTTCCCTTGGAGAGACCTCCAGGTTGGATGAGAAAAAACACTTTAGGATGATCAACAACTTTGATGTATGTACTGTATGTACATTAAAAACCACCCCCAAATCATGTTTTTTTCTTTTTTTCTTTTTTCTTTCTTTTTTTGAGTTTTGGATTGGGTTTGTTTACCCAACTTGGTTTTGAGATCTTTTAGTCTGACAATCTCACAAGCTATCTTGTGTATCGATTCTGAGCTTGACCACTCAGATTTGAGCTCATCTAGGTGATTGAGAAATTTTGAATCAGAAGGATTTGAAACCGTTTAAAATTAGGTTCTTTATCTAATCCAGGATTTCATTCAAAACTACCCTCTCCCTCTCTCTCTCTCTCTCTCTCTCTCTCTCTCTCTTCTCTCTTTCAATCAAAAAAAAGGGGGGTATGTGGATCAATCAGCCATACAAAAAATATTCCTTGGCTCAAAAAAAAAAAAAAAAAAAAAAAAAAAAAAAAATCCAATAGGTACTACTATACCATTCAAGTTTTCTTCCACCCAAAACCTTCTATTTTTTTTTTTTTTTTTTTCCTTCTCTTGGAATCAGACCACCAGGGCTAATTTGGTCATCACCTCCCCAGGAAACATGAAAAACCCACCTGGAGTCTATCACTCAAGATCTCCCCAATCAACGATCCTCTAGAAAAGACTCCCAACCAGCTTGTCAAATTTGGTATAAGCTTTTTGCCCTCCTTACCCCCCCCCCCCACCCCCCACCCCACCCCCTCTTGACTCCGGGAGGATGGCCTTGTAGGTGAAAACACTAATGAGTCTGGGTGTCACAAGACTTGCAAGGTCAAAGTATCAATCGAATCTGAGGATTGATTCTGATTGAACCAAACCATCGGTAGAGCTTCAAACAAGTTCTGGGTCTCTATCCTCAAAGTTCAACAAGACGTGTGTGACTTTAAGGTTTATAGATCACCTCGAGAAGATAAGATCACCATGGTGATGATGACTTGAAAAAAAAAAAAAAAAAACACTTTTTCAGAGTTGATGATTGCTCTTTCACTCCATCCTGGCTTTCTTGATCCTTTCCTCTGAAGATTGATGTGGCTGGCAAGCCTGACCCACGACAAGGTTACGTCCTTCACTCTACTCTTCCCTCTCGAACGTGACTTGCACCAGCTCTTCAGTCAGAACATTCACAAGCCCACCATGATCTGTATCTGATCATCATCCCTACTTCAGGTCGTTTTTTTTGTTTTGTAGATACTATTCTTTAGTGTAAGCCTACCCCCCAGGTAGAAGTGAAGTCTTGGGTGAAAACCCAGGATTGGATTGAACCCAAGCAGAGAGGGGGTGTTGAGAGTTGATGAACTCACGCCATCCAGACGATCGAACTGATCTTTCCCCTGAGCTAGTCCCCCCCCCCCACGGCCTCCCCCCAATTCATGAGCCACGAGCCTCTTCGATCAGAGATCATGGGTAGCTGGTACTCCTCTGTTATCCTGCAAAACTAGCTGTTGATGATCGTCTCATTCGGCGCGATCGTGAAGCCTGACTGCACAGCTCCGGGGATAATACAGACCACTTTGACGACTCGGTACGTTTGACGAAATCGCTCAAGAAAAGCCCTCGTACAAAGCGTGTAAGGAGGCTCTGATGATCAGCTGGGTAGGTGAATGCCAAACCTCTGGCCCCACCCAGTTGGGGTACCCAGAAACTCGATACGATCTGAGATCGGATGAGCGGATACGAGTGAAATTTTCTTTTTTTAAAAAAAAAGAAAGCTTGAAAGGGACGGAGGGGGGTGAGGTGATGAGAAGTGTTAGAAGTGAAACGGTAGGAAGTAGGTCTCGCCTGGTTCCTGGGTTTCGGATCTGCTCAACCCGTTAGAGCACATCCTATTCAATCAGAGTTTAATCCAGCATCCTGTAGCTTGGAAACTTGATGCTCAACTTATCTATGATGGCCCATCATCGGTTTACTTTCTAATAGAATCTACCATCATCAGATTGGAGGGTGAGACCTTTAGATTTGAGAACTTTAGAGACGTGAGATGATTCCATCATTAAAAACACCACCAACAGGATCATGGTTTTAAGATCTCACAAGATGACTAAAAGATCATCTCTTGGCTCCAGATTCCATTCTGTCTTGGCACCTTAACGATCGATCGATCTCTCATCCTTCCATCACCCCACCTCTGGTTATCTGATCTTTACTTTCCTTTCGTACCTAACGATCCTCGTTCGTTTACTCAAACTTGATCATCTCCTCTCCGAGGCTCTCATCTACATTCCAGAGAGAAAACTCGTGACGAGTACTCCCATGAGAGACTTTAATCACTTACCAGCCTTTATATTGGAGAGAGAGAGAGAAATTCAGGTAACATGAGGTGTTTTGGGTCCGAGCGTATTGCTGGTACGTGAGCTGCTGGCGAGAATCCAAAAACTTTCGATAACTCGAGTTTGACCATCTGATCGTGACTACTCAGAAGGAGAACTACTGGGAGGCAGGGGGTGGATGAGAGGCCCTTAGTTTTGGACCGAGCTTCTGGGATGAAAGCCGTTGTGGCCAAAACATACAGGATATAAGAAAAAAAACGATGAAAACCTAAAACCAGACTTCAAGGACTACGGAGGCATGATTCATAATACAAGAGAGAGAGAGAGAGATGAGCACTTCATCCCAGATAGAGCAACCGATGGGATGCACTCACATTATGGTACACACGACCCTTCGACTGTGCGGGGCATGCCTGAACTCGGTAAGACTGAATTGCCCCCCAACCCCGGACCAAAAAAAAAGGGGGAGGGGATGGAGCAGATCGATTATCGATGGTTGGTTTGAGCAGCTCGGTTGGAAGACTTTCAAAGGGTTTCAAAAAAAAAAAAAAAAAAAAAAAAACGAAACGAAACGAAACGAAACGAAACGAAGAAAAAAAAAAAAGAGAAAAAAAGAAACTGACTAAATTCCTTGCCAGGTCCCTAAATTGAGTTGGCCTGGGGAGAGAAACGAGAGCGAGTCAATGAATGAATCCGTGCCCGTGAGGAGGAGGAGGAGGAGGAGGAGGAGGAGGTTCTGAAGGTTCGAAGAGGAGAGGAAGGGTGTGGGTGAAAAGGGTTACCTTTGGTGATAGGGATCGAGATACTAGCGCCGATGAGAGAGGATTTGGTATGAGATACTGAGTCGTCGGGTCCCTAGGAAGACGATGATGGCAGAGATGAGTGACCGAGAGTGAGCTTGGAGGTTTTAGTACTTGATGTCGATGGTTTTTGTTTCAGGAGTGGAACCGAGGGGGTTTGAGGTGTTTAAAGTGAGACGAACTTCATCGGTATGTCTCCATTTGAGATGTTCGGGAACGATATGATCGAGAGCCATATCCATATCCTTTCGAACGCTAGGTAGGAAGGGGGTGGTGGGGAGAAGATCCGACGGTCAATTCGTCAGGATGATCCGGATCGAGTCAAGGTGTTGATGATAAGAGCGATCGAAAGAACTCGAAGGAGAGTCACGATTGGAAACTTAAAAACAAACGTCTCACTCGGGATCGTACTGTGTGGGGATGAGGGAGTCAAGGGGATCGTATGATTTTGAAATCGATGGATGGGATTAAACCCAAGAGAAGGTTGACGAAAGGTCAAGGTTGATCACTCTCAGTCATCTGATCATCATCATCACTCATGCTTTGGGACGATCCGAGTCTCAGATCCAACTTTTCTCAGTGGGGATTTTTTTTTGTTTTTGTTTTTGTGTTTCGTACGTTTTCATTAATACTTAGCGCTGCACTGGTATGCTGGATGAAAAGATGGGCGACTCCAATCTACATAAGTCAGAAGAAGAAGAAGAAGGGGGGGTGGGGGGGGGGGGGGGATTGGACCGAGACCAGATTTAGCGTGTGTTTTTTTGAAAAGAGGGGAAAAATCGAAGGATGGTTAGATGACTGACTTGACAGCCTTTTAGTCCGTCTTGAATATTCTTGACGATCTCATCGGTGACTAAGACTCTCGGAGTGAGTGAAGGATCAAAGAGAGAGAGAGAGAGAGAGAGAGAGGGGGAGGGATAAATCAAGGTGACTCCCGACTGATGCGCTCCAGGGTTGGCTTTAAGATGACGAACCGAGATGACAACTTGAGATCTCGATGATGATCGGTGGCAAGTTGAAGTGTAGGTTGAATGGAAAGGAAGTGAGGATGGGATGATAGGTTGATGATGAGGGATCGATTGTCTGACTGGATGATAGATAGTAGGCTATCAGTGATGAGCATCTACATACCCTTTTGGGCGTTTAGCCAAGTTGAAAGTAGTCTGACTTGATCCATCGGTCGATGAGAGTCAGGAGGGAAGATTGAGAGAAGGAGATGATTGGGATCAGAGAAGAAACCAAGGGTTAGAGAGAATCATCAACTTCTCCTGGGAGGGAGCAGGGAGTGAGACTTGATGATCGAAGAAGACGATTGGAATTAGAGGACTGACCTGAAATGGCATCCTAGCTGATAGTAATCCGATCAAGACTCTAACTTGATTGGGGAAACTCGATTCAGTGAAGTGTAGTGATGAATCGATTGGAAGATTTAAGAATTGAGTTCTTAGGAGACTGAGAAGAGTTGGAGATGGGTAAGGAGAACTTGAGTCTACAAACTTCCTGGAGAGAGAGAGTCAGAGAAGGAGGGGGGGTTGTGATAGCCTCAGTCAGATTAGAGAATCAGCTGGTCATCTCAACTCAGGATGCAGGATGAGATGTGAGTGGGAGAGTAAGGAGGAAGAGAACTAGTTTGGAAGACAAGACCAGACTGAGATCTGGGCATAGGAAAGGCTTGGTGATCTTGGTGAGTTGATGAGATGATGGGTGGTAGGAGGTATCTATGGATGTGTGAACTGATGGATGGAGGTTGACCAGATTTAATGGATCAAAACAGTAGCTCTCCCAGGGGGGTTCTTTCAAATTCCATTGCTAACCAGAACTACAAGTTTGAGGTTGAAAACCCAAGATCAAAGAGTTAATCAGAGCTAGTCATAGATGGTACTGCAAACTGCAAGTGATATCACAATTGGTGATTGAGTTTCCAGGGATTGAAAATCCCTTGGGTTTAATCTTAGACTTTGACTTGAGTGCTCTAGTAGAAAGTCTTGAGAGGATGAGGATCAAAATTTTATAATGGGGCATATCAGAGTTAGCAACACCACCATCAGAAACCCACCCTTTTTAATGATGGGTTTCTGAAATACCCATACCCCCTAACTGGTGTATTTCAAAACGGCAGGTTTCATGAAAATCCCATATTTCAAACATCAAACCCACCATTTCATCCATCCACCATCCATCATGGTTCCACAAAGACACAAATCACAGAATTCTTTTTGGTTTTTGTTGTTTAACCAAGAATCCTAGGCTGACTCCTTCTTCTTCTTCTTCTTCTTCTTCTTCTTTTTTTTTTTTTTTTTTTTTTTTTTTTCTTTTGGTGGACTTGGACAAAAACCAAAACTTCAAAACCACCTCACCCCACCAAACCACCAGTCCACCTTCACCAGTACACTTCCTCCTCCTCACCCACAACCACCACCTCACCCATCACCACCACCTCACCATCACCTCCACCTAAGCCACCAGTCCACCTTCACCAGTACACTTCCTCCTCCTCACCCACAACCACCACCTCACCCATCACCACCACCTCCCCATCACCTCCACCTCACCTCACCTCCTCCTAACCCTGGTAAGCCCCCTCCCCCTCTTCCTTTTCCTGCCCCTCACCAGTTGCTGATCCTTTGATCATTCAACCTGCAGGTCCCCCCTGGATCCCCATCAAGGTGAGCCCCTCCTCCTCCTCCTCCACTACCTGCCCCTGATCCATTTGTCAACCGGCAACAATTGATCTTGCTGGTTGATCAATCAATCAATTGACCAACCGGTGACATGCCCCCCCTTCAGCTCCTCCTCCTCCTCCTAGTTCTTGAGAAGTTGACTGACATTTTTTTTTTTTTGGCAGGAAATTACCAGTAAAATTCTTCTTATTTTCTGTGTTGGTTGATCATCTAAGTGGTTTGATAAGATTTCAATTGATCTCTTTATAACTGAAAACCAGCGGACTGATGGTGAAAGTTAGAATTGCAAGAGACAGGAGAAACATTGGGAAGAAGAAAGAAAATGAAGAGATGAAGAGACCAACAGCTTTGAGTCACTTAGGAAGGAAAAGATCAGACGGCATAGGGAGTTGATGGCAAGAAGGTTGATAGAGTGTAAATGAGGAAGACAGAGACTATGGGATTGAATGGCATTGTCAGGGCAATCATGTGAGGTCAATCTTGAGGATTAGATTCTTACCAGGCATAAGTTGGATGACAGAGAGATGGTTCAGACAAGGTTGAAAGAGTTGAAGGTTTTAGGTTGTGATTTGAGAGTTTAGATTGAGATGATGTTTTTGAGTTGATTCAGATTGAGGAGTTGAGGAGAAGACAGTAGGAAGAATGGGAAGACAAGGAAATGACAAGAGAGTTGGTGTTGCCAGAAGGAAAGAAAAAGAGAGAAGTTGAGCCAGATGTTCACCTGGGGATTCTCCCAGGAAGTAGAGAGACCAAGGTGATACAGACATGTCACGGATCTTTCTCTCAGTTTGTACATGGGACTACTAGAGCGGAGACTAAATGAGAGTCAGAGCACAGAGTGGGATGGGTATAATCCTAACACCCCCCATGACTGGTAAGAGGGTAATCCAAAGCGTCAGCCGTGGGTCTTCTCAAAGATGGTATTTTGAAGAAGTTTTAGGGAGGCTGTTGAAGAAGCTTTTGTAAGAGAGTCCGCAACCATTGAGTGACTTTGGATCAAGCTAAGTGTGAATTCATTGTTTGCATAGTCTTTGCGCAATCCTTTGGTTTTGATATCTATATGCCTTGATTTATAGTGCAACCCAAACCTCTTGATCTTGTCATCCAGACCCTTATTATCAACATGTAGAGTAGGCTTTGGTTTGGCAATTTGATAGATCTCACTGATAAGATGCTTGATCCATTTGGTTTCTAAGTAGCAGTCAAGCAAGGCGTTCAGCTCCGATTTGGTAGAAGAATAAGTGATGTTCTTTTGCCAAGTGGAGTTCCAAATGATAGGACTGCGGCAGTGAAGGATCATGTAACCGGTTTGAGATCTGCGGAGAGTCGGGTCGTCTCCCCAGGTAGCGTCGCTGAATGTTGAGAGAATTTCTTGTTCCGGATCATACTTAATTATAAGTTTAAAATCTTTTGTTGTCTTGAGATATTTCCAGACCTTCTTAACTTCTCTCCAGTGAGCCATGCCCGGTTTGGCATTAAACCTGGCCAAGCTGGAGACAGAGAAGGAAATATTGGGTTGGGAGTAGTGAGCTAAGTGGTTGAGAAGTCCGATAGCAGACCTATAGTTGATATTAAGTTGGCAAAATTTGGCGTGGTTGACGTCCATGGCAGGTTCAAGGTTTAAATTTTGTGTCAGTGGAGTGTAGGTGTCCTTACAGGAGGTCAGACCAAGTTCTTCCAAGCCTTTTGCAATATGCTTGGGTTGACTAAAGAGAATTCTGTCGTCTTCTATCTCCATAAGCATCCCTAGTATGGTATTAGGAGGATGGCAAGAGGAATTCTTGAATTGCTTGAGAAAGTTGACTGCAAAGAGGTCGGAGTTGCCCACATGAATAAGGTCATCGACATGGAAGTAGAGAATTTCACCGGTTTTGGTGTTGTGGTACAGACAAGGATTGCTAGTCAATTCAAGATATCCTTGAGATTTGATCCACGACGTAAGAGTTTTGTACCAGTTCTTGGGTGACTGCTTCAAACCGTAGAGAGATTTTTTTAATTTCAGATAAGGAGATTTCCTAGAGGATCCTTCTGGGGTCTTTGTGATGACGGTTTCATCAATTGGGGCATGGAGGAATGCGCCTTTCACGTCAAATTGCATAAGTTTCAGCTTATTTTTCAGGCCGTAGACAAGGGCTACTCAAAGTGATCCAAGCTTTCCAGTAGGTGCCCATGTTTTGTTATAGTCTATTCCCAGAACTTGATTGAATCCTTGAACGCAGAGTCTAGCTTTGTATTTGACGGGGTCTCCATGACAGTTTTCTTTTACTTTGAAAACCCACGTAGTAGTTAGGACATTTTCTGGGATGCCGTCGTAGTCTTCCCAGAAATCTTGGTGTTCTATTGAGCTCAATTCGTCTTCCAAAGCTTGCTTCCACTTCAGCCATTCTGGGCAACTGCGCGCTGCCTTATAAGAAGGAGGTTTGTAGTAGTGGTGGAAGCCGTAACGTTGAGGTCTTTGTACTTCCCTTCTCGGTCTTTGAGAGATAGCTTGGACTGGAGGATTGGGAGGTGGCAAAGGTAGGGGAGAGTGATCAGACGGTGGAGAAACTGGAGACGCCAAGTTGTCTTGATCTGTGTCTGACTCGGAAGAATTGTCTTGTGTTTTGCAGAAAGAGAATTTCTTCTCAAATGATGAAGAGTTGATTTCTTTTGACTCTGGTTTGGTTTGGTTGAAGAGATTGATTCCCGGTGATTCAAGGAGGGGAAAGTCGTGGAGTGGATTTTTGAGGAACTGTACGTGTTTGGTTTCAATGATGGCACCAGATAAGCTGAGGATTAGGTAAGAATGAAAAGCGGGAATGAACCCAACTAAGATCCCTTCTAATCCTTTTTCATCAAATTTCCTTCCTTTTTGTAGTTTGTTTGCCAAATAGATAACAGAGGATCCTACAGGTTTGAGATAGTTAGTGGGGAGTTTCTTGTCAAACATAAGTTCCCAAGGGGATCGGTTGTTACCTTCCCTTGGAACTTGGTTCAGCATAAAGCAGCAACTTTGAACCACAACATGCCAGTAACATTTACTAAATCTAGATGAGGAGAATGTTGCACGGGCTGATTCTATGATTGTCCGGTTTGCTCGTTTGGCTTGACCGTTATGTTGTGAGTGGTATGGTTCTGAGGTTAGAAGTTTGATATGTTTGGATTTTGCAAATTCTTTCAAGGTGGCGTTGGTAAATTCCGTTCCCTTGTCCAAAAAGATTTCTGTGGGGTAATAGTTAATTTGCTTGTATTCCGTCTTGAGGATGTTGATGATGACTTTAGGAGTCTCTTCTTTAGATTGTAGAGGAAAAGCCGCCAGATAGCCTGTGAAGTTGTCCACAAGGGTCAAGATGTACCGGTGGCCAGCCTTTGACTGAGGAGTTATTTGTCCAATTAGATCTAGGTGGATTTGTTCAAGTGGTTTAGATGAGGGCTACGACGTGCCTGAGAACGGGGCCTGTGTGATCTTACTTCTTACACAGCCCTTGCACTGAAATTTATCTAGTTCTTCTTTAGAGTATTGGTCCTTAAGGATTGGTTTGAGCATGGAGATTGAGGCATTACCATATGTCTTGTGAAGACTGGATAACGTCTGAGCTTGATTACGTGGGTTAGTGGATGATTGACTGGAGTGATTAACCGAGAGATTATTCCCAGCGCTTCGAGGCTTCTTGATTACAAATAGATTATCTTGAATCAAGCCCCTAAGAACCATCGAGTTGCCTTGGGTGATATGAAATTGATCCTGTTTTTGGGAGAGGCTACAGCCCTTTTTTGCCAGGAGGCCGGGGCTGATCAGATTGACGAAAATATTGGGGACATACATGCAATCTTCAAGTGTGATAATAGAATATTTCCACTCGAGTCGCACGGTACCTATTCCTTGTATTTTGAGATTTGCTTCCAGCTTGCCTGTCTTGATTTCCTCTAATTCATCCTGTAGATCGATGGAGACAAAGTATTTTAGATCATTGAAGATGTGTATATTTGCTCCAGAATCGAGAAGAAGATTTGGTGTGCTGTCTGCGTTGATCCAGAGGGTCAGGAGGACATGGTAGTTGATGGTAGGAGTTTTCTTTGTCCTATTCTTCCACTCATTTTGATGTTTGACCCACCATTTGGGAGCGATTTGAGGATGGAGGTGGAAACAGGATGATTCAGGATGAGGAGCATTTGGATCATGAAAACCTTCTTTGCATCTGATCCGAGGCTTTCTATTGTCCTTATTGGATCTCCCCTTGAAGGTCACTAGGGAAACATCAGTGGTAGATTTGCCTGTCTTGAATTGTGCCTTCCTTTTGTTGTTATATTGAGTTAAATGATTGAATACAACTTCTACAGTTATCAACTTCTCACCATGCATGATTTGTTGTTTTAGGTTCTCCAGAGTTGGTGGGAATTTGAAAAGAATTAGATACGCCAGAATATCATTTGGTAAGTCTATTCCTACGTCCGTCATTTGAGTGAGGGATTTTCGGATGTCTGTTATAAATCCTTCAATAGCCTGTTCATTAAATGGAGCGTGCAGAAATTGATTGAAAATTCGCGCACTATTAGCTGTTTCAGATGAGGCAAATCTGCAAGTGATTTTGGTCCAGAGTAGCTTGGAAGATGTGATTTTTGAGGCATTGACAATGTTGGCGTGTGTGGTGCTGTCGAGTTTGGATAGGATGATTGCCCGGATCTCTCCGTCTTGTCGTACTGGGAGTTGTCCTAGGTTTTTAATCATGATGTCCTTGATATCCTTGAGATCAAACAACATCAGCATTTTATCGCGACAGATGGAATAGTTGCCCTTGTTAAGCGGGGGAATGGCATTGAAAGAGGCCTTGAGGGCAACCTGGTGGAAGTAATTGTTTGCTCCGGCTGGTTCCTTCATTTTCAGCAATGCGGGGTTGTTTGGCTTTTAACCGTGATAAGATTTCAATTGATCTCTTTATAACTGAAAACCAGCGGACTGATGGTGAAAGTTAGAATTTCAAGAGACAGGAGAAACATTGGGAAGAAGAAAGAAAATGAAGAGATGAAGAGACCAACAGCTTTGAGTCACTTAGGAAGGAAAAGATCAGACGGCATAGGGAGTTGATGGCAAGAAGGTTGATAGAGTGTAAATGAGGAAGACAGAGACTACGGGATTGAATGGCATTGTCAGGGAAATCATGTGAGGTCAATCTTGAGGATTAGATTCTTACCAGGCATAAGTTGGACGACAGAGAGATGGTTCAGACAAGGTTGAAAGAGTTGAAGGTTTTAGGTTGTGATTTGAGAGTTTAGATTGAGATGATGTTTTTGAGTTGATTCAGATTGAGGAGTTGAGGAGAAGACGGTAGGAAGAATGGGAAGACAAGGAAATGACAAGAGAGTTGGTGTTGCCAGAAGGAAAGAAAAAGAGAGAAGTCAAGCCAGATGTTCACCCGGGGATTCTCCCGGGAAGTAGAGAGACCAAGGTGATACAGACATGTCACGGATCTTTCTCTCAGTTTTTCCGCGGGACTACTAGAGCGGAGACTAAATGAGAGTCAGAGCACAGAGTGGGATGGGTATAATCCTAACATGGTTTATACCAGACTGATGATTTTTTTTTTTGGTAGGGGAATTGATGGTATTGTTTTTGTTATTTTCTATGTTTGTTGATCATCTAAGTGGTTTATACCAGACTAATGACCTTTTTTTTGCTTTTTTTTTGACTCAATGCAATGCAATCGGAAATTCCATGGATTTCACCACCCTTTCTTGAAGGCCCATTCTTCACCCACCAAACTCAAAATGTTACAACTAATGGATTTCCATCTTGATCCTCACCCCAATCAAAGTATATGGTTGGGAGGGAAAAAGATGGAAGGAGATAGTTTGAAAAAAATACAGAGAAGTGGGAAGAAAAGGGCTTGCCAGAGAAGGAGGGCTCAAATGCGGGATTTGGAAATTTCATTGGAAGTGACTGAGGAAACAATTAATGAAAAGGTTGTTTGGTCTTCACGCAAACTACATCCCTTGAACCTTTATCTGTCCATTGTCAAGAAAAGTCAAAAACCCACCCCTGAAGAGTTGGAACAGGCCAAACAGAAAATCAAACCATTCCATTTCTTCAGCTCTGCAAAAGTATATGTTCAAGATCAATTGGATCATGAGGCTATGGTTGCCATCATCCAATTTATCCCTTTGAATGAAATCTCTGAGCAAGAGAAGAAGGACATCAACTCAGTAACAACATTCCTTCACCAATCCAAAAAATTTATCAACACTGTTGGTCCCTCAAGATCTTAGGGTGAGAAAATGTGGGCAATTTGATGGCAAAAATCAATGGACCCTTCTGAACTATTTGGACAATATTTGAAGAAAGATGCTGTCAAATCATCCCCTAAAGAGTATTATTTTTTGTACCTTAGGTCTGAAAAGGTCTCTCAAATATTGGGCCAAATTTTTTGAAAATTATCCAAACTTGTGTTCAATTCCAACCATGAAGCTATGATGGACAACAACATCCCTTCCTTCTCCTCATTTAAATTTTTATCTGGCATTACTGATTTTGACTGCTCAACTCACATCACCTTCACCTCAGACTCTTTCTACAACTCACCCCATATTGACCAAGGTGAGGTCTCTGAGTATTCCTTTTCACTTGTGGTCCCAACCAAAAAATCAAATGGACAACTTATTGACAAAAAGGATGAGTATCAAGTATCTGACAGCCAATTCGTGTTCCCAGACTTGGTTTTTGGGATTGATTTCAAACAAAAGTGTATTGTGAAAAACGTTTGGGAATCAAAAAAGTACAAACACTTTACTTTTCCTGCAGTGGATACAGCCACCCATACTAGGATGGCAATGTCCATGCAAATCAATAGAACAACTCAAAAAAACTAGCAAGGACTTGGCCAGTGGCAAAATATATCTAAGGAAAACAAATATAAATAAAAATAAAGAAGATTTGTTCCTTGGTGGTGTTAAAAATGCTCTCAAAAGTTGTTGCAATCAAAAATAATTTTTTTTGTTTTTATTTTTAAAATTATTATAAAAGTAAATATATTTAAAAACCAAGCAATCCAGTAATTTCTTTATCACAGTTCTACTGCTACCAATACATGCCATGGCTACCAATAACCTATCTTTTTTTTATGTGGCTAGCCTTTCACTCTCCTTTTTGAGTTGGTCTTGCTCTCAATCCTTCTCATTTTCCTCTTTTTTAAACTCCAGCTTGGCCTGTTTGATTTGCCACTCAGCATCCAACTTGTGTTGATGAGCAAAACTCTCATCTTTCCACTTTTGACAATCCATAGCAAGTTGACAATCCCACTTCTCCTTTTCAAATTGAAGTTTTTTGGATTCTATTTTTGATTTCACTGTTTTTTGGAGGGGAATAGGAATGAGCTTGATTTTGAAAGCAATTAAAATCAATCAATGAACTTACTTGAATCTTGCTTCTCCATGATATCCTCAAAGCCAGAAAAATTTGAAGTGTTTCTCTTCTTTTGATGGCTATTAGGGCTGAGGTTGATGTGATTGGAGGCCTTTTGCTTTCAATTTTCAGAGGAGGTTTGTGTGGGAATGTCATTGCTCACATTTGAAGGGGATGTGGGAGGCCCAATTGGCTTGAGTATTTGGCCATTCAGGAATGGATGAGCCTGTTTTTTTACAATCTAAATCAGTCAGGATTAACCAGACAGAAGAGAAAAGATCTTGGTTCCTTACTTGAGAAGATGATTCCAATGGTGGTGATACAGGAATAACTTTCTCATTGTTGGCAAAGTTGTTAAGTTCTTCCAACCAAGGAAGAGAGAAATTGAAAGAAGGAAGTGAGGGGTCCAAGGAAGGGTTTGAATTGTTGATCAATGCTGATGTCGACATGATTGGAGCTGATTCTGTTGGAATATCCTCCTCCACATCAGATTGGGGCCACTCATAGGTTTCATTGGGATCATCATTGCTAAGCTAAGCATTGAAAGCCAGGTCCTCAGCATCAACTGAATCTGATTATTGGGAATCAAACACGGCTAAAGGGGTGATATTGGCCTTCTTTCCAAAGATTTCATGCATTTGAACATAAAAAGGACACATGGAGTCCAACTTATCAACCACCAAGTTGATTACCTTGCCTTTATTGGAGTTGGTGATACCAAAGCTGGAGGAGATTGACATTGAGTGGGCTTTTTTGTACTTGATTTGATATTTCTTGAATTGCTCCCGCATCTGTTTGGATGAAAGATCCAGCCTAAATTTGGTTTTATTCTTGAGTTCATTGGCCATCAGGAGATAACCATTAACCTTAGAGGATGGAGGTTGACCAAATTGTATTTCATTTTTGGATCCAAAGCAAGCATTGTAGTTGGATGGAATTTTGAGCCAGTTTACCAGGATGATGTGATCAGCTCTCTCAAGCTGACTTGAGCCTTTGGAAGCTGATGGGGGAGGATTGTTGGATGTTGAGTTCCTGGGTGATGTTTGCTTTGGTTGAGTGGACTTGCGGGGGGAGTGTTGCTGAGGGGCCATTTAAAAAGATTAAGTGGGATGAAGTGATCAAGCAATAAAGCAATGACAGTTAAAATGTGATGAAAGGGGGGATGAAGTGATGAAGCAATGAAGCATTGAGAGGATGGATGTGATGAAAGCAATAAATTCATGACAGTAATAAAGCAAGGTGAGAGTGATCAAGTGATGAAGTGCAATGAAGCAATGAGAGTGATAAAGTTATGAGGATATAGATGAAGCAATGAGAGTGATAAAGTGATGAGGATAGCAATGAATTGATGAGAGTGATGAAGTGATGAGGATAGCAATGAAGCAATGAGAGTGATGAAGTGATGAGGATAGCAATGAAGCAATGAGATTGATGAAGTGATGAGGATAGAAATGATGCAATGAGAGTGATGGAGTGATAAGGATAGCAATGAAGCAATGAGAGTGATGAAGTGTTCCAATAAGGTTGGAGGATGAAACCAGGAATGATGATGTGGAATGACGCGTGGTTGAGCTTTTGAAGGCCTTTATACACTTTGTTTGAAAAAACCCATTTATTTTCAGGTAACTTTGAAACGTCTAATGTGAAATAAGTGGGTTTTTTTGATTTTTAATGGCGGATTTGGGTTGAAACCCACCATTAAAAAAATGGCGGGTTTTCTTAACTTTGATATGCCCTAATAGTATAGAGTACACACTGGGCAAGGATACTCAAGAGCATAATTTAATGAAGAATATAAAGCTGAAAATAATTAGATCACAATCTAGCTTGAGGCAAAACTTGGTTCAGACTACCATTCCAACATTTAAAACTGAGACAAGTGAGCAGATAACATTTTATTTTCAACAAAATTTTGGGTCATGCTATTAGACTGAGGTATATGATACTGAGGAGAGTGAATATGTTGAAATGGTGGTCAACAATAACCCTAGATTTAAAAGCATGACAGTTTCTGTCACGCCTTGCACTTAGGTATTATTGTCTTCATCACTTCAACATGTCCTCTCCTCAGTACCATCTACCTCAGTCTAAAAGCGTGACACAAATAAAGCACAACATCAATGGTGCGATCCGCTATTTCCTCTGGCTCGCGTTGACCTTCCAATCTTGGCGACCAACTCAGTATATACTTGAAAACTTTGCGGTTAACTCCATACCAGTCAGCCATCCATTATGAGATCCAATCTTCTTCCCTGGCCAATCAACATCCTTGGACTTCCATCTTTGGTCATGCATTGTTTGTTAGTTTGCATCTACGTCTAACTAAGCCATCATTACTGTACAGTTTGCAATTGGACTAGTCCCTACCCTGCATAAACTATTACTTCTCATTTGCATTACCTTCAACTTCACTTGCTCTTGTCCCAATTCGTCATAACAATTGTACGCTCAGATTCTATTGTCTCGCACTTACGCTATGACCTCGGATAATTTACTACTGCTTCATTTCCTATCCCGTTCCTGTCATTCATTGCCTCACCGCTTCAACTGTAGTTAGCTCATCACCAGGTTGTATCTAGTCACTTTGGATTACCTTATAAGGGCTATCCCCTTGCCTGATGATTGTCTCCTCAGTTAGTTAATTTCATACGTTCTTGCATTTTGCTACAACCTAGTTATCACATTGGACTCAGGTTGAAGTTTCCTCCTTCAGAACACATTCCATTCCTCTCGCCGTTTGTTGAGTGGCATAACCAAGTTCGCACTTTGCAACTGAGTCTTGCTACTTGCACTTGCCCTTGCACTCAGCATTCCTTTGCGCTCACAATCATCTAAGAATTGCCCTATAGTACGTGGGGTGGTCGTGTGACAGTTTCCCAGGTACAAGACTTTCAAGCTCCAGGGAGGATTTTCTTATTGCTCAAGTTCCTCAAGTGGCTACTTAGTATTACTTCATATATGCCCATAGATACCCCTTTTTTGAGTATACCATTACTCTAATGATTATTTCTGTGCCCATGAATCAATGCAATGATTTTTTCAAGAGGGATGATTGATGTCTTTCAAGTAATGCATTTGGCCCATGGTAAACGTTTGGAATTGAAGCAGTGCCAACTTGGCAAGGTGGTCTGCAATTTTACCATATAAGAACAAATGGGAAGATATCCTGAAGGGCTGGTTGCTTTGAACAGTGGTTCTTGAATTCATTGCAATGTTTCTTGTGTAAATTATCAACCAGTACCTGCCCCCAAGATTGAATTAATCAGAGTTTAATGCTAATCAGTGACTATAAGTAGATACAAAAGAAAAATAAAAGTAAATGATACAAGGGTTTTTTAGAATTGCTGAGGTTTTTGAAGATATTTGATGGCTGACCCATCACCAGCCATGCATTGGTTTGTAAATTAAACCAACCATGAATCTCACATTGACAAAGAACTTAAAATTGGAGTTACTAGTAGTGAAAGAGCAGGGCCACATCAAGGAACTGGGGCCAAAGATTTAGAAGAAGGAAACAGAGAAGGAGATGGGAGAGAAAAGAATGGAGAAAACAAAAATTGAAAGAAGGGGACAGAGAATGGGATAAGGGTTGGAACTGAAGGGAATGCACTGGAAGGCCAAGGAGAGGGAATCCAGAAAATACCCCAAGGTTGTTGTACCAAGAGAAACAAATGCAAGAATTTTGACTGGAGATTTTTACAGGGGAACTTGGAACCAGGTTCAAAGGAAGGGGCAATATGAGGTAGAGATGGAAAGAGATAGATGGGAAGTGAGTTTGAAACAAGTCAAAACTGAAAAGTGTGAGGAGATCTCTGAGGATGGTTTCTTTGAATGAGTAAAGATGATGAGGAAAATTTTCAAGGTTGATGGATGAGGATGAGATTGAGGTATTCCAAAGTATTAATAAAAGAATTAAATGAAGCTTGGGAAAAAGTTGAGAAAAAATATAGAGGAAATATAATTGAAACAACAATCATTCTCTTGTTCATTGGTTTTTTTATTTATGGTAAATCATGTTTTTTTTTTTTTTTTTTTTTTTTTTTTTTTTTTTTTTTGAATTTTAAAAGGATCTTTTGAAATAAAATAAAAAATTTGAGAATTAAGAAATGAAAAGATGATTAGGAGACAATAATTTGAGATGGGAGATGATGATAGGAGATGGGATTGGATGGGACTGGATTGGAATTAAACTTGACAAGGTTTGCAAGCGTATTTCAAATGGAAATCTCAAACCAAGTCAGGGGAGTTTCAAAGTTGGTGAGCAGGTTTTCAAGAGGTGTGATCCTCATCAGAATTTTATCAAGTCATGAAAAAAGTTAATGTAACTTTCATTTTCAGATTGTTCAATCAAGGACACAACTTCCTTCCCACTCTAAGTGATCTTGAATATTTATGGGTTCTGGATGGGGATGAGTCTTGTCTGGGTACAGTACTTGAGCTGGCTCTGGGAGAGATAAATGAAAGACTGGATTGATAGCTTTTGATTTTTAAGGTAAAGATTAATTTAAAAGATTAGGGAGAAATGAACAAGTTTCTGTTTGGAGAGCTTTTGAGTAGGTTGAGTTGAAAAAATGATTCCATCATTGAGCCATACTGAATCTCCTACTTCAAAGGTTTGTGCCAAAGTTTGAAGTTTGTTGGCTTTCTCCTTGTAGCACTGATTTGAAACTTTGAGGTTAGTTCAAAGTTTCTGTTGAAGGGATTGGATGAGGGTGAGATAGTTAGTAAAACTTTTTCAGCAACCTGGATGCCAAGGTCCTTGACACCTTCTAGATACCAGAGGTGATAGAGTTGTAGAATAAATATATCATTCAAAATTTGTAACATTGATCCTGATAGATATAGATATTTCAAGTGCAGGGTTTTGGTTTTTTTATTATTAATCAATAAATTAAGGGAATTATTTTTTTCACAGGTGCTACCCTTATAATCACAGGGGTACTACATCCCCACAACATCCAGTATACACAGACAAATCCTTGTTTACACAGGCGTTTCAAGAACTTTTTTTTTTGAAATTCTAATGCAGCAGGACTGTAGATAGGTGTCTTAAAACCTTATGGATAATCTTTTATAATTTTGGGACCAGTTAAACCCATTCAAAAATCCAGTCAAAAAATTACCAAAATCCAAAAAAAAACTCATTTTTGGTGCTATTCCTTTGGCTTTTGGCTTGAGTTTTTTTGGCACTTTGAACTCTCAAAATATTTATCAATCAGCTGAAGAGCTTTAAATTATTTTTTGGGGATTTTTTGGATGTATCCTTGGCCTCCAAAAATTGGATCCAATGTAAAAACACTTCAAAATAGCATATCCTTTTCAAGATTTTTTTTTCACTTTTTGAATCAATGTTTCTCTCATTTTTTTTTTTTGCAAAACTTAAGATTAACATCCAAATATTGAATTAAAAATTTTTGTTGAGCTTTAATTATAGGTTTTACCCCACCAAATATTCATCACAATGAAAAAATTGAATTTACAAGGGATGGTCTTTCCTTATTTCTGCACTCTTTGTTGTGTTTATGTATGAGAATTTGAAGTATTTGACCTTTAAATTTGGAAACAAGCCTCTCAAGGTTTTCATTTTTTTTTTTGATTTTTGAAGCACTATTTGTGCCCTAAAAACCAAATACAAAAAGGAGGGCAACAAACCCCCCTCTGGGCTGGGGTCCGCTTTTTTGAGCCCTCCATGCATAAAACCCTAACCATTCCTATTCAATATGAGTTTGAAATTTTTCCAGGCCATTTTGGAGTGCTCCCATCCTCCCATCATCCATAAAAGAAACCTCCTCCACCCACCTACCCCCACCCATCACCCCCCATCACCACACCTGACCAGACCAGACCAGACCACACCATACCACTCCACTCCCCCCGTTACCACACCACACCACACCACACCACACCACACCACACCACACAACACAACTCAACACAACACAACACAACACAACACAACACAACACAACACAACACAACACAACACAACACAACACAACACAACACAACACAACACAACACAACACAACACAACACAACACAACACAACACAACACAACACAACACAACACAACACAACACAACACAACACAACACAACACAACACAACACAACACAACACAACACAACACAACACAACACAACACAACACAACACAACACAACACAACACAACACAACACAACACAACACAACACAACACAACACAAAACAACACACTCAAAACCTACCACTACCAAATCAAACCTCCTGAACCAAAAACTCTTCTCAGTCCATTTCTACTCAAAATATTTCTGAATCATTTACTCAAATCTCAAATTTATTTCTAAACAAAACATCCCTTTTCAAAATTTCTCAACAAAACATTCAACCTTCACTCATTCAGTAAAGTCTCTGATTCTTCAACCACTTGCATCAACTGTGAGTACTCTTCTTATATGGGTATACCATGTGTTCACAAAGTAAAATCAGCTATATTCAAGGGTGAACTTTTTCAAATTCTGGATTTCCATCCTCAATGGCATTTCAAACCCCCCTTTCAAGTAAGTTTTATTTATTTATTTATACAAGTTCAATTGAAAAACATTCTGATTAATTTCTAACATTCTTTCTGAAGTTTACTGCCAGCCCAGACTCAACTGAAGAATCACCCAGCCTTGAAAGGTCCTCAAGAGCAACCAATGAACATAGATATCCTACTGAATTGTTTGAAAAATTCTGAAAATTCCCACTTGGAGAACAACATTATTATCTGGGTGAAACACAGAAGCTTTACACTGGAAAGTATCAACTTGTTCTGATTCAAGATCCCAATTCTAATCAAAGATTCAATAGAAGAGGAAGACCCAAAGGAGCAGAAAATAAGTTCAAGAAGATCTCTCAATCCTCAAGTAAAAGGGATCCATCTGGATTTGAATATTTTGAAGCACCAAAGAGGAGAGGAAGGCCAAGGAGGAAATTTTCAGCAAGTTCAGTGGTCATTAATTAATCAATCTTTGAGAAAGAAAAAAAATATAACTCATTTTTTGTATGTAATCATTCAGTTTTTGAGAAAGCAAAAAGAAAAAAAGGAAAAAGGGAAGGAAAATAAGAAGGAGGAATCAAATGAAGAGGTAAATTTATATTTATACATAATCATCTCAATATCAACTGAATATTTCTTTTTTTCAACATAGGATGATTTTGTGACAGAAGAAGATAATTCAGAAGATGAGCAGCTCCCAGATTTGGATGTTATTAAGACAGTGAGATTACATTTGTTTTTTGTATTGAGTGAATTTTTATTAATTTTTGCATTTAATCTTTTTTTAGATGTCTGGAACTGTTTTCACTAAGAGGGCTTCTTCCCCTGATTACAATCCTGGGACTAGAATAAAGAGACAAAAGAACAAAATTCAAGATGATGAAGCCCCTTACCATCCACCTGGAAAGCATGTTTTTTATCAAACAGCAACAAAAATAAGTGAGAAAGTGAGTGAATTTGATAATACCTGATTTTTTCAGTTTTTGAGATTTTTTCAGTTTTTCAGATTTTTTTTGGAATTTTTTATAGGGTTCCTGAACATTATGATATTCTTCTTCTGGAATCTTTGAGGGAGTTTCAATTGAAAAATTGAGTGGAATTTTTTCAACATATTTCATTTTAGAATCAATTCTGATTTTTTCTTTTAGTTCCAATACAAAGGCTTCATTGCCCCAGCAACAGCTATTGCCCATATATCCCACTGTCAAGATGTTCTGGGAGATGGTAACTGTGGTTTCAGAGCAGCAGATGTTGGTTTTCAAAGGAGATCTGAAGACTGGATTGAAATCAGCAAACAAATGATCAAAGAGCTGGACACCAACCCAATCTTCCAAGATTCAAAATTAATGCATGAAATCTGGGGTGAAACCTTTCAAGAGGCCAGGAGGCAACTCACCCACCTCTCTGGACCAGCTCCAATAAACATGTGGATGAACTTCCCATGCCATGGCTTTATTCTTTCTGAAACTTATAAGTGTCCCATGGTTCTGTTTTCTTCTTTAATGCCTTGCACTTATCTTCCTCTGAATTCGCCTCCCACTCCAAATCCCAAATCATCTCCTATTTTCTTAATTCTTTTAGAAGATTTCAAACATATAGTCTCAATCAAGTTCAAGTCTGATCATTGGCCAGTCCCCAAATTGGATACACTGTGGAAAAGATTTGTGACCAAGGATTCCAAAGCTTGGATGACCATTATTCAAAAGAATTTTGAGCTTGGTGATGAGGTTTTGTTCCCAGGGAGGAAATCCAGCAGAAAAATAAAGCCCATAGTAGTGGAATAATATAAAACAAAATTATTTCTATAATATTTGTAATAAAATTTTGTACTTGTATTTATTAAAACAGGAAAAAAAAATTAGAACCAAAAATTTGGACCACACATGTTATTTTCAATTATTTTCATTATTCTGAATGATTTAAGGGGTAAACCCTGTAGTCAAAACTCAGCCAAATTTTTCATTCAATTTTTGGATGTTAATCTGAAGTTTTGCCAAAAAAATTGAGAGATACATTGATTCAAGAAGTGAAAAAAAATCTTGAAAAGAATATGCTATTTTGAAGTGTTTTTATGTTGGATCCAATTTTTGGAGGCCAAGGATACATCCAAAAAATCTCCAAAAAAATATTCTAAAGATCTTCAGCTGATTGATAAATATTGTGAGAGTTCAAAGGGCCAAAAGAACTTAAGCCAAAAGCCAAAGGAATAGCTCCAAAAATGAGTTTTTTTTTTTGGATTTTGTTAATTTTTTGACTGGATTTTTGAAGGGGTTTAACTGGTCCCAAAATTATAAAAGATGAGCCCTAAAGGTTTAAGAAACCTATCTAAAGGCCTGCTTTGTTAGAATGTAAAAAAAAAAGTTCTTGAAACGCCCGTGTAAACAAGGATTTGTCCGTGTATACTGGATTTAGCGGGGATGCAGTAACCCTGTGAGTTTAAGGGTAGCACCTGTGAAAAATATAATTCCCTAAATTAATGAAAAAATCAAAATATAGGCCACAGCATTTTACCAGGGATTTTTCACACATCTTCTTCAGTAGATTAAATTTCTCACCATCATACCTGGTCTATTTAGAACCTTTAATAAAGGATTTAATGTCAAAAGACATGCATGTAAAGAAACAGCAATGGGGCTGATGCTTGTAGAAAATAAGCCACAACATAGAGGAATTATATAAATTAATGTTTCAGGATTACTTTCCTGGGTACCTGAAATACCTACACTAGTTGGTCTTTAAGTCTTTTTAGGCTGTTTGAAGACTTACAACAGCACAAATTGGTTCATAGTGGTTTGGGACCAGAACCAATTCTCAGAATAAAGCCATAAAACAATTACTTATCTCTTATGATTACTTTTTCACTTGATGGTACAGCATCTGGATGTTTATGCAACTAGGGCTGGGGTCTAAACATCATTGAGAGTGGCCTTTATCTACACCTTTTGGACCAAAGTCTGTGCTTCTGAGGGCTATAGGGGCCAAGGGGGGTGGTTTCTGAGGCTTGCAGTGCATCCAGTGGTGTACCAGCATTTATTCTAGGTTCTTTAGCACAGGTAGTTGCTAAATAAGTCTGGAATTGGAGTTATTTCCAATAATCATGTTTTTATTTCCTTTGGAAAAACCATCCAATAGTTCACATGATCCAATTTTAGTGATGGATTTCATGGGGGGTGATGATAAATTCACGGCTCAAATGAGCTGTTAACACAATTTATTTGAGTCCTGTGGCACGGCTACACGGCTACATTTGGTCTGCATAGAGCTTCACACGGCTTGAGTGTGGTTGGGCTGTACTCCACGCAGCCTGGTGTGGAAAGAATAAGGGTCATCCCCCTATAATTGTCCCAAGGTTTGGAAGTTAACGGTTCCCTGCGGTTGAAAGGAGATGAGGATGCCCAAAGTTGCACTTAAATGAGAAATAGAAATAAGGAGATAAGAGATAAAGAAAAGTAGAGAGAGAGTGAAATCGCCAATCCTTCAATCCTAAGAACTTTCCACCTGGATGTGTATCTGGTATGAGTTCCTTTAATCTCTTAGTGAGATGATTGATCCAATCCAATGATGTGATGGTCTGATTCCATGCATGCCCCCTCCTTCTTACCTGGAGTTGAGAGTGAGGATAAGTCCTCCCTCTCAGCCCTAACCTAAGTACACGCGCAAATGACAGTATGACAAGGAAACAGAAAACAATCCCAAAACAGAAACCCTAGCCTCCTCTCCCCACCTCCGTACCAAACTCCCCCTGACGTCCGTACGCCGTTCCTTCCATCTGGTTTGTCCTTCTCATGACGCGGTCCTTGCACTGCGCCCTACTCGGAGCCCCCCGCGCCTGTCTGTATCCGTTCGTCTGCGCCCATTGTGGATGTCCGGTATTATCCGGCGTGATCCGCGCGCTTGCGTGCGCGCTCCGTCCATTCCTTTATAGCCCGCGGATTTCCCCGCCCCTACGTATCCAAACCGGCGCGCCCGCAAACCTAGTCAAGCGCACTACCTTCCAAATCCAATCTCCGGGGCGGATCCCGCCCACGCCGCATTTGATGCTGAGCCCAACCTGTCCACTAGGTGCGGAGCCAAACAGCGGCTGCTGCTGATACAGCAGCTGCCGCTGCTGAGCACTCCGCATACCCTAATGCTGAGCCCGCTTGCCTCCAATGCTGAGGGCGCAGCCGCAAAGCAGTTCCCAATCCGCGTCTATAAATTGACACCACATCCCCCCCCAGCTTGAGTTCTGTCCCCAGAAGTCTTCCATGGCTTCACCATACCACCACCCCCGCTAATTCCACTACCACCCCCACCACTCCCACTACCACCTTCCCCCATCCTCCTCCCGCTCCATTGCCACCATGCTCCCATGCAAGTTCTGCACCCGGAACGGGCACGCGTGTTCAATCGTCCCTGGTCAACGCACCTGTGTTGCTTGCCGTCGCGGCCACCGTCGCTGCTTGCTTAGTGACGGCATGCCCTGAGCTCCCCCCCAATCTAGCTCTTGCCCCAGGCCGTGCAAGAGGGCTTGTCTGGACCCGTTTGTAGTTTTGGACAATGACTCGATCTTGGAAGGCTTGTGGACATCCCCCGGTTCACCTTCATCCCGCTGCCCCCAAGCTCCGTCACCCCCCACCTTGCACGTGAGCCGCAACTTGGAATCACCTCTCCGCCAGGCCGGACCTCCGCAACAAAGCAAATACAAAACCTTGGAGGAATGGCGCGCGGCGACCCGTGCTTGGGCCGCCGCTGTCGGCGTGAATTGAACGGTACCGGACCCAAGGCTTTCCGGACGACCCGCGGCCGCGCCAGCACCCTCTCCTCCTCCTCCACAACCGCCAACACCCCCTCCGCCTCCGTCACCCATCATTGTCCCGTCATTGCCTCCAGCTGAACCAAGCCCCCCTGTTGGTTCCCCGCAGGCCCCGTCTTCACCGGCCGCTCCTCCCCCCAGCCCTCCCAAGATCCTGGAAATCCCAATTGTAATGGCACTCCCAGCGGCTGGCTTCGAGGTTCTTGCGGAAAGGTTGACCACAATGCTTTGGGATTTCCTTGCGATCCCCGGCGCCCAATCCTTGGAATCCTGGCGCAATCTCCTGGCGTCTTTCCGGGCCTTACTGGCGTTGTTGAGGGCGGAAATGGAGGAGATGATGAAGATGGCTTAGGCACATTGCCCCCCCTTCCCCTTCTTCTCTTTCTTTTCTTTTGGTTGTACCCTGCTTCCTTTTTCCTAAGAAAATACACGTATCCGCGCGAGGTCTTAACCTTCTGAGAAAAAGTGCGCAACCGCGCTTTGTGAGAATGAGCTTGAGATTGAGGTCCGCGTCCACGCGCTTTGCTTTGTGAGCAACTGTAAGTGAACAGCCGTTCCAAAAGGGGCACCTGGACCGCCCCAGACAAACTGCCACACAGTTCCCCGTACCCATCCTGTAACAATTACAACAACCAAACACCAGTGCGCGCCACCGTAAGGGAAGAGAGAGAGAGAGAGAGTAAGAGAACGGACATTCTGGGGTGTCTAGTTGTCCCGGCTGTGAACCAGCTAGAGCACCCCCTCACCAAATCAAGCTTATTCCCATACCAACCACCCATCCTCAAGATATCCTGAGATAAAAGAAAAAGAGAAAAAGAAACCAACAGAGAAGAAAAATAGAAAAGAACACATAATAATATATATATATATATTTTTTCTTTTTTTTTCGCGCAACGCCCTTAGACCGCCCGCAAATTGCTCTTTGTCCCGCTTCCCCCATCCGCGGGATTTTCCTCGCGTCCCAGTTCCGCGGGGCTTGTCCTTGCCTTCACGGACCTGGCTTCGTTCCGCGCCTGCGTTTCCTGCAAAAACCCCAAGCCAGAAAAGACCCCACAATCCAGATAAGAAAGAAAAATAGAGAAACAAAAATTCTAGGGTGTCTAGTTGTTCCGGCTGTGAAATGGCTAGAGCACCCCCTCACCAAATCAAGACTTATCCCCTAACCCCACCGCCTCCCCCCCCAACTTGGCCACTGTCCCCAGCTGGTCGCAACCGCCTACTCCGTCGCAACAGCACGTTTTCCGCTTCTCTGCCCAAAGACAAATCCCTGGATTGCTTTCCAACACCATCTCCGCGCTCCACACTCCCCTTGTCAGATCCCTCACCCCCTTCTGCTGTCTTGTCAAAAGAGGTAGATCCTTGCGCAAAGAAGCGCTTGACATGCAAAGCTTCCGCCTTCCGTTTCAGCGGAGTACCATCTAATTCCTCCAACTGATAGCTGCCGCCCTCAAACTTGGACAACAAGCGGAATGGGCCTTTCCACCGGTTAGCAAACAACTTCCCCCACTGAGACTCCAGACTCCGGTTGTACAGGAGCACCAAATCCCCCTTCCTAAAGGGATCCCGGAGACAATGCGAGCAGCGCTCGTCCCAATAGCGCACCGATGCCGTCTGAGTCTTCTTCAGCCGGTCCGCGGCCTTGGCAAGCATCCCGTCCCATCAAAGGAGCTGTTCAGCGCGAGCCTTGAGCAATTTGGCGGAGGTCTTCACCTTCCACCAGTCAACCCCCAGGAACGTCTCCAACTCAATGTCCACCGGAAGCACGGGGCGCTGTCCAAAAAGTAACTCGTACGGCAAGTAGCCTGTTGACCGCTTCACCAAAATCCAATCCGCAAACAGAACCATTGGAAGGGTCTCCTGCCAGCGCTTACCGTCCTCCCCGCACATCTTGACCAGGGCTTCCTTGATTGGTTGATGCCCGCGTTCAATCATTCCGGCCCCCTCGGGATAATACTCCGTTACTCAGCCAAACTTGCCTCCGCAAATCTTCACCAACTCAACCAAACGGCCGCAAAACTTGGCCCCTCCGTCCACTGTAACCAGACAAAGCAACCCGTACCGCGCAAACCAATCTTCCTCCAGAAGCAGAGCAACTTTTTCCGCCAAGAGCTTGACCAACGGACGCCCTTCCACCCAACCGGACAGGTTGTCCCGCGCAACAAGCAGATAGGCAAACTTACCAGCCTTGATGTGGACAACATCAAGCAAGACTTGACCAAAGAGGGCGTCTTCCCCAGTGGGGTTTCCGACTTACTTAGGCAATCTTGCGCTCCGCTGTTGACAGGCTTTGCAGGACGCCAACCATTCCTGTACCGCACGCACTACCCCCGGCCACCAGAACCGCTCTTTCACCCGCCTCCGCGTTTTGACCTCCCCTTGATGTCCGAGATTGTCATGAAGGCTTCAGAGGATAGCTTCCTGGTCCGCCCTTGAAGTGGTAACCACAAGAGGAACCGGAGTCTTCCGCCGCCAAAGCTGCCCCTCCTGTACATAGAAGTTTCCCGCTTGCCGCCTTGCCCATTGCATGTGCTTGTCCGTAGTTCCGTTGGGAAAACAAAGGTCTTGCAAGTAATCACAAAGAATTGCGTACCACCCAATCTGCCAGAGCGGCAGCTGAACGCCCGCCTCCACAACCCCTACCTTGACAACCGGGGCCTCCACATTGAGCAGTTCTGCATCCTCAAACAGGTCGTCCCTTGGATACCGGGACAACGCGTCAGGCATAGTGAATGCTTTCCCCGGGACATGAACAACAGCAAAGGAAAAAATTTGAAGAAACGCCACCCACCTGGTCATGGGAGCATTGGGAAACGCCTGGGAATTGATCATCCGCGCCAGCGCCTCCGCATCCACCAAAAGCTCAAAGTGAACCCCCCACAAAAGATACTGAAGCTGCCGCACAACTCCAACTTTGGCTGAGAGTACCAGCTTTCCGTTGGAGTGAAGGTGACCGACTCGTAAAGCACCAGCCTATCCTTCCCCTCCTCTTGAGTGAGAACCCCCCCCACGCCCAATTTGCTGGAATCAACCACTAGCCTAATTCCTCCTGCATTGTATTCAAGATTGCCAAGCACAATGTCACGTCCCACAATCTACTTGAGCTTCCGGAACGCGCTATTGCACTCTTCTCCCCAATTCCACTCTGCGCCTTTCCGCGTTAGTGATCGGAGCGGGCTCGCCACCTCCGCAAACCTCTCGATGAACATACGGACATAGCTACATAACCCCAAGAACTGAAGGATATGAAACACCGTCCGCGGGGTCGGCCATTTGAGGACCTTGTTCCGCTTTTTCTCTGCGATGCGCCGGTCGTCGGAAGCAACAACATGGCCTAGGACTTTGAGCTCTGGAACAAAAACCGCCAAATTCTTCCCCGAAACCGTCAGTCCTGCCTCCTCAATGCAAAACAGGATGCATTCCAACGTCTGCGCGTATTCCCACACGAAGCATTGGACGCCGGGAACTCCAACCAGCTCCACTCCTCTGTAATCCGATTTTGGACCTTTGATGCCCGCATCGTCGATGAAGATTTGGACTCCCTCCGGAAGATTGTCTTTCAGGATCCAAGCCATTTGCTCCTGGTACACTGCCACAGAATTGGTTGCGCCCTGCGGTAGCCAAGTCAGCTGCATTCTTCCCAACCCAGTCTCAAATGCCGTTAGAGGCCGCAAGTGAGGATCCAACCTGCGCTGGTTGTATCCCCCCATCACATCCACTAAACCGTAACAAGCGCGCCCTGCCATTGACTCAAGGAAATCGTCAACGCGGGGGGCCGTCCTGCGTCCTGGATTGTAAAGGAGTTGAGCCGCTGTAGATCATGGACAATCCTCAACAACTTTCCGTCCTGCTTAACTACCGCAATGATCGGACTGGAGTAACTAGACATTGATTGTTCGTAAAGGCCAGTCTTCACCCGTTCCCGCACCAACTCCAGAAACTGCTCCCGGACCGCCCGCGTTATTGGAATTGGCTTGATCTGCCACGGCTCGTGATTGACGGTGGGGATGACATAGGGGTCGCCAATATTGTTTTTCAGAAGCCCCCGCTCTTCAGGTCCAAACGCGAGCGCTCTTTCCCAAAGAACCAGAACCAAAACCAGCAACTCACGCTCCTCCGTACTCAACCATCCCGTCAGGCCAAAAACAAAAGCTGCAATCCGCTCCTCTGTGATCCGCGCCAAACTAATAACCCACCCCAAAGTCTTAATCGGCATGACCCAAGGGTCCCGCGACCAAGCAATTGGTCAAAGCGGTCCGTTCAATTCCTGGGGCATTGGCTCATTCCTTGGTCAGACCTTCCGCAACACCGGCTTGTACTTGCCAGTGTTGCACCGCATCATCCGCACGCATCCTTTGCTGTAGGTCCTGCACAGAACGGGACCGCAGCTTTTGCCTTTGCTCATGAGTGTGGCACAATGATAGGGTTTTCAAAGCGTAGTACCCTTGGGGGATGCATACTGAGAAAAGGGACTTACTTCTGCAACGTGCGCTCCCTGCACTTTCCTTCCTCCCCCTCCCTGCTCCTCATTAGTTGACCGCCCTCACAAAACCGGAGCTTGTTCCGCGCGGTCTCCTTGGTCGACTAGAAAAAGTCCTCCAAGGGTTGCCCGTTGCAGACCAACTCCGTGTCTGGTTCCTCCTCATACTCCAACACTCTCCTCAGCTTCCCTTGCCCGTGATTGCAGATAGTTGTCTCAAACCTTCCGCCGGACAAATCCTCCACCGTCAACGCCTCCGTTCCCGCCTCCGGATTGAAAACCATTTGTGCTTGGGACCCAAACATGAACGGCCTTCCCAAAATCACATCCCCACAGTCAACCAAAAGAAAAGAAAGAGGCCTACGGACCCTTGCAACCTTGACCTCCTCCTCCTCAACTACCCCATCCACACAACACTCCCCTCCGTTAAGCGCGCGGAGACCCATTGCGCACTTCCTCCAAACCAACCCCAAATCATCCACCATCCGCAATGGCAGCAGGTTCACCATTGAACCGCTGTCCACCATAGCCCACACCTTCCTCCCCGCTATGACCATCGGAACGTAAGCGAGCGGAGTCAAAACCAATTTCAACTCACACTCCTTGCGCCCCTCCTCCTTCCGCGCCACATGAACCAGCTGCACCGTCTGAGGTACCCGGCCCTGACCGCAATCCCGCAACGCCTGAACCATCTTGTCTACAACCACCGGAGACACAGCTGCCAGTTCCCGCAAGGTCAGCGGGACCGGAGTCTTGTTCCCCATCACCCTACGCACAATGTCCGCCGCTTTCTTCTTCCACACAGGGTTTGCTGCCGGCGCCTTGATTCCGGGCACGCGTGCGGCCAGTTTTGGAACGGTCAAGGGGGGTCGCTCCTTTGCATCCACCTCCATCTTATTGGAGACCGCCACCTTCTCTTCCGTTGCCACTACCCTTACCTCAGCTTCCACCCGAGGTGGTTGCCACAATCCGGGACTGGTAACGATGCCTAGTGACGCTTGCTCCGTTGTTCCCGCCTCCTGACCCCGTGTGCGCACCTGCTGCATTGCGGTTGGCTAGCTCGGCTCCATAAGAATCTGTTTGCCCGTTGGAAACATGTACCCCATCCCTGCGGGTCAAACCAATCCCGCATTGAGATCCTTTGTAAGCTCCTTGCACACCGATTGCCAATGACTGTTTGCCCCGCAGTACAAGCACCCCCTTGGCACAAAGGTACCGGGCGGCCAAAACCCTTCCACCATGTGAGGTGGAGGCCCTCGCGGCTGCTGCTGGCCCATACTGCTCATGCAGATCTTCAAATCCTTCATCAGTTCCGTCAATTCACTTACCAGAGGGGCAGGCGCGGGTTGAGAAACCGGAACAGGCGTGGAAGTAGGTGGAACCGGGGCCGGAAATTGCGCCGGAGCCAAAACCTGGGGGGCGGATTTCTTTGGTCCCGCTGGGAAGGACTTAGCGGTATCCTCAATAAGCTCTTCTAAGTCAAGCTCACTCTCCACAGCCTGGCAAATGACAGCCAACTCCGGAAGGAGTGCAATGCTCCCGTCCAATGACCGCTTTACCAAGTTGTGATTGTAAAGATGCCGCTGCACCCTTGCCCAGAGTTGAGCGCCTAAACCGCCCAGAAACGCGCGTTTCATGGCCCCCATCTGTCCCGCCACCACCTTGTTCTTTGACAAGTACCAATAGATCCAATTGAATGTTGAGGTGTAATCCGCCAGCTCCACCCGAGTTCTGACTCCTCCACACGCCCTCACCTCCAAGGCCACGCGGTCAAAATTGCTTTCCCGGAATCGAGGTTCGCGCCTACCCCACCGCGTTAGGATCTCCGCCTTCAGTTTTGGCCAATCCTGATTCTCGTAGCCTTCCATCTCCTCCACATCCCGGAGCTTCTCTTTGTCCATAATGAACAGGACGACAAGCCGGGCCTTATTGGCATCCGACGCACCTTCAGCATCTGCAATACCTTTGTATCTTGAGATGAACCGTTCCACATCCGCAGTTTTGAATTGGATGTGAGGGTAGTTGCGCGGCCTGATGCAAACCGGATGAGTGGGTTCATGGTCACTGGAGACCAATGGGGGAACGGCCTAGCTTGTCCTGGGTCAAGCAGAGGGAGGGGGAGGAGGAGGGATGGAAGACGCAAGTGGGGTCGGAGTAGTGGACCCGGAAACGGAAGGAGAAGAAGAAGAAGAAGAGGAAGCAACTGTTGGGAGGTATGGATAGGACATCGCGCCCAGTTACCTTTGAAAGACAAGAAACGGAAGGTTATTTCTCGGCCAGACCCCCAGATGTGGAAAGAATAAGGGTTATCCCTCTATAATTTTCCCAAGGTTCGGAAGTTAATGGTTCCCTGCGTTTGAAAGGAGATGAGGATGCCCAAAGTTGAACTTAAATGAGAAATAGAAATAAGGAGATAAGAGATAAAGAAAAGTAGAGAGAGTGTGAAATCACCAATCCTTCAATCCTAAGAACTTTCCACCTGGATGTGTATCCGGTATGAGTTCCTTTAATCTCTTGGTGAGATGATTGATCCAATCCAATGATGTGATGGTCTGATTCCATGCATGCCCCCTCCTTCTAACCCAGAGTTGAGAGTGAGGATAAGTCCTCCCTCTCAGCCCTAACCTAAGTACACGCGCAAATGACAGTATGACAAGGAAACAGAAAACAATCCTGAAACAGAAACCCTAGCCTCCTCTCCCCACCTCCGTACCAAACTCCCCCCAATGTCCATATGCCGTTCCGTCCATTCGGTTTGTCCTTCTCATGACGCAGTCCTTGCACCGCGCCCTACTTGGAGCCCCCCGCGCCTGTCTGTATCCGTTTGTCCGCGCCCGTTGTGGATGTCCGGTATTATCCGGTGTGATCCGCACGCTTGCGCGCGTGCTCCGTCTGTTCCTTTATAGCCTGCGGATTGCTTCGCCCCTACTTATCCAAACTGGCGCGCCCGCAAACCTAGTTGAGCGCACTAACTTCCGAATCCAATCTCCGGGGAGGATTGCCGCCCATGCCGCATTTGATGCTGAGCCCAACCCATCCACTAGGTGCGGAGCCAAACAGCGGCTGCTGCTGATCCAGCAGCTGCCGCTGCTGAGCACTCCGCATACCCTAATGGTGAGCCCGCTTGCCTCCAATGCTGAGCGCGCAGCCGCGAAGCAGTTCCCAATCCGCGTCTATAGATTGAAACCACACCGGGACTGCTGTGTGGTGTCTGCACAACTACATATGAGCTGTGTGGGGCTCTACATGGCTCAAATGCATTTGTAGCTGTGTGGCACAACTAACGGCTTGAATGCAGTTGTGTGGCCGTGTGGCATGACTATAAGTCTGTTGCCCCCCCAAAAAAAGTAAAAAGTAAAAACAAATAAATAAAAATAAAAAACAAAAAAAACTGAAGACAACCAACCGGTTGCCTTCCAACTTGACTAGCCCTAAAGTAAAAGGGAGAAAAATACAAGAAGTCTTTTGAAAAGCCCTAAATTAAAATTTGAAATTTTTTAAAAAAATACAAGTCTTTTGAACAGCCAAAAAGTACAAGAAGTCTTTTGACCAGCCTTAAAGTAAAATTTCCAAAAAAATACAAGTCTTTTGACCAGCCCTAAAGTAAAAAAACCAAAAAAAAGCACATTAAACTTGTGTTAAGCTGATCCCATCACAAGCTTAACTACAAGTAAAGCTTGTGATGGGATCAGCCCAACACAAGTTGAACTGACTTACCATTAAAATGTAATTCAAAACACTCATTATAATGATGTTAACTCAAAGCACTCAACATAATGATGTTCAAAATGTGATAACCCTTTATATTAATAGAATTACAAGATCAGCATCAGAACCCAAACCCAAATGATTAAATTAATCTATAAGTTAGAATACAACTCAAGTTTCTCTTTGAGGTGATCAAACCCAAAAAGCTGCTTTTTAAGAAACCAAGGAATGGGGTTTGGAAACTATGGAAGGGATTGGCATCAAATCTCCCTTAAGCACAAGCTGCACCCAATGGTTATTGTTAAAAAAACAAATGAACATAGGATCTGATTGTTCTTTTACACCCACTTTCATAGGAGTAAAAGTACAACATGAATCCAATGAAATGAAAAATATTGGTCTTTTATAAATATCAGCTATTATTTTACCTGTATCTAACTTTGGAAGCCATTTTGAAGATGGAATCTTTTAATTTATGTCATTGACATCAAGTATTTTTTCTATCTTTTCAACATCTTTACTGCCACCCTCATCCTACCAAAGTGATTTAGCAATGACTCTAAAACCACAATTTTCATTACCAACCACATCCCAAACCCCAAACAAGAACTTATGTAAGTTCTCAGGTATTTTATTGAGGTAATTTACTTCCTAAAATCAAAAATTTGTTAGCCAAAATTCTAAAGTCATGAAAGGATTCAACACTCACCAAAGATGAGCTTCTTTTTGACTCATCAATTTCTTCTTCATCCTTTGAAAAGGAATCAGATTCCAATGGCACCAAACCTGATGAACTTTGACTTTCTTCAACTGAACTTTGAAATTCAGATGAAGAGCCTGACTTGGACTATAAACAATTCAAAATCAGTTCATTAAAACAAAAAAATGAACCTTTCACAAAAGAAAAGAATTACAATCATTTTTCCTTTCTTCTTTGGTACCCTTCTACTTCTCTTTGGCAGGTTGAATTCCTTTTCAACATGTTCAAATTGAAAAGGATCTTGCCATTTATCTGTCAATTTTGGATGTCCTCTGATCAATTGCAAGACTTTAGGTTCAAGTCTTGGCTTTGATCAATAATTGGCCATCTCCTTCATCAAGTGCTCCAACAGCAAGCAATAATATTGATCAGGAAAATTCAAGATAATTTCATTGAACTTCTTGTGTAACTGAGAATTTTTGAGCAGTTCATAAACATTTACCTTTAAAAATTCAAATTATCAAATATTAGTCAAGTAGGAATCATCATTCAAAAAGCATTAATCACAAAGTGATTTGAACAATCCAACTTAAACCAACCTATGGAACTAGAACTGCAAGGGTCATAATCCAACCTCCAATGAGGATGAATATCTTCAGGCACAACAGAGCCTCTTGACACTAGTAGGTCACCTATTTGGTGGGAACAGGGCTAACCCATAGTCATTGAGTATGACTTGGTGCACACTTCCGCATCATGGTTCCGCTTTAACTTCTCTAATTTTTCCCCAAAAAGTTTAATTGCTTGTAAAGACACCTTGTATCCCAATTGTAACATTTCAGTAGGAAGAACTATTCCAATCTTTATTCAAGAGTTGTTAAGCGCAGCCTGAACTGATTTAATTTGATTTGAAACTTTTCCCTCTAGGTTTCTCCGAACATCCAACATGTTTATTGAAAAGTTTGCAAGGAATTGTTTGAGAGTATCATGGGCCCCTTTGACCCAAGACATTGTTTTATTTCCAAATCCTTGGTTTTTGCAAGTCCAAGCCATTACAAACATCTCTTTGATACAGAAGATATTATGATCCATATACTCAAGTAAATCCTCATGGTTTTCCAAAAAACACTTTAAACAATTCATAATGTAAGCAACCCAAAACTAGGAAGATTAAAAGTAGAGGCTGTGATTTGGCACTTTCTCTAACTTCTGCATGATTGACCTCTGCCTCCTGCTTGGTTTTTGAGGCCCCATACTTAGCCCACAGAGACATAAAGCTTTGAAACCCTTCAATGTCATTATTGAAGTGCAATTTACAGTTTGCTTGTATTTTTTTAGACAAGTTCCATTGACAGCACTGTATTTTTTACTCAGGGAATATTTGTTCTAGAGCACGGATCAAAGCTTTTCACGGCCTTCACAAAGAATTTGGGAAGTCTCCCAGGATCATAAGCCAGCTCCTTCAGTGCATTTACAGACTAACTGTAGAACTCAAACATTTCTCTTGTTATAAAAAAAGAGATTTTGTGAAATTTTTCTGGTTGGAATTAATTCCTACAACGTCCAATAGGGGGATGTTGTACTTATTCATCCTATAATTACAATCCATCATAGCTATATGATGGAATTTCTTGCAAAGCTTTAATGACTCAGGGTGAGAAAAGAATAGGGCCTCCAACTGACCCTCTCCACTGAATGTTTCTTTATGAACCCAACCTGAATTACCAAGTTGTTCAAAGAGGACCTCCATAACACTTTTCCCCTTTAGTTCTGCTAGCGCTACCTTATGCTTAGTGTTATAGATTTTTTGGTCATCAACATATTTGCCACCATCAATCTTGCTCACTTGTCTTTTGAGTTGAAGTGTATTGAGCCATCATTCAAGTCTTCTTTTAGATTTTCTAAGTCTACCCCAGAGATTCTCCTCAGGTGAGGATTCACTGAGGGGTGTGGGGATCATTCATGGTTATGTTGATCATTCTTTTTGTAGATAGGCCACAAGGGTTCCTGCTTTGTGCGACTTGCATGGATTAAAAAATTGAACCCAACCTTCCTTGTATGTGCTTGCCTTGAACTTTTGGTGAGCAATTTCCCAGAGTAAAAACCATGTCTATCACAGGCTAAATCCACATATTGGTCACACTTTGAGTTGAAAACTTTTAAAGTGTAACCATGCTTCATTGCCCATGTTTGACAATATGTTTGTGCCTCTTTCCTAGTAGGAAAAGCTCTCACAGGAGGTGGATGAAGTGGGTCTGTCATAGTTACATTGTTATATTGATGGAATGCACTCCATCAGTTTCAATTTTCAATCAAATTAAATAAGGCAAAGACCAGTAACATAAAATGTTACTCAACACCAGAGGTCATGTCCATTTCTGAAACATTTTGTTCCTCAATTTGCACCCTTGATGAGGATGCAATTTGGGCTTCCAATGATTCATTACCCACATCCTTTGTTTCTGCAGCTTTTTTCATTGCACTAATGTAGTCCTTGAACGCGGCCATGTTAAAAGGAGGGCTTGCCACTTTTCCAGTAATGCAAAAAAAATGCAATGCTACTTCAGTTTTCAATCCAAATTTAAATTGAAAAACATTTTTCTCACTTTCAAGTTGAGAAAGATAAATTTTGTGGGAGGTTTATTTGCAGTTTCCTATAGTTTCACTTTAATTTCACTTTAGTGTCACTTTATGATTGCTAGATGTGGTCCAACAGTCTCACATAGTATGTGTTGATCCCAAATTTGGGTTGATGAAGACCAAATGTGGTCCAGGGGGACTCAAAAAGTTGGGCAAAACCCCTGGGGGGGGGGGGGGGGGCTGTACAGGGCTGTACACCCCCCACACACGGCTTGAATAAGCCATGTAGGGGTGTAAAGGGGGTATGCAGCCTCCTGGGGGTTGCGCATGTTTGATATGGCCCCTTGAGCGCTTGTAGACGCGTACAAAACGCCCACACGCGCGTTTTGGACGGGTTTATGGGCCCCCACGCGTCCATTGAGCCATGTAGGGCCCAAAAAAACTCCCACACGCCAGGGAGTTGTGAATTTATCATCACCCTTTCATGGGAATTTCATAAATATAATTTTATATTCAAATATATGGAGATTCTAAAAACAAATTGATTTCCTATGGTCCCCCTTTATGTCACCTTTAGCATGGGCTTAGGCCCTTTGGAGTTTTTAATACTGATTTTGAAGAGTTTGAAGTATTTATTTAAAAAGATGATTTAAATATTTTTATCTTCTAGCCTTTAGGTAATTTTGTTTGATTTATTCATTTTTGTCACAAGGGCTGCTGACATGCAAGCAGGGCTTGGCACAGAGGGGTCTCTACCCACAGTAGGCTTGGGGGCAAGGTTACTGAAAGAGGCTACAAGGAGCAGAGGAGGATTGGGTTGAAGGGTGCTGAATGACACTTGCTGGGAAAGATCTCCTAGTAAGAAGTAGTAAACTGATTTCTTGGGGGACCATCAGGAAGAGGGAAGAGGAAGCCTGTTTAAATAGACAAGAGGTTGGAACTACAACAGAGGTCCAAGTGATTGGGGCCCAGACTATACATATGATGTCATGGGAACAGTCTAAGTAACAGAGAGGGCTGATCAGGTATGCTACTACATTAGGTTAGGCTGCTTCTACATTGGGGCAAGGTTCCAGGTCTGAGCTGTCTAAGTTAGGAGAGTACATTTGAAGGATGTACAGTGTACATGGGGGTCATGACACTATGTACTAAGTAGAGAGAGTATGTAATACAATCTGCAAGAGGATGTACATAAAGATTCCCAAAGGATAAATCACACAGAGGAGGTATGGGTTAGACAGAGAGATAACCCACAGAGGTATAGGTTAGACAGATAGGTAACCCACAGAGGTATGGGTTAGACAGAGAGGTAGAGTAGAGCCTGGGAGATTGAGTATGTGCAAGCCTATGGAGTCTATCTGTGTATAGTATGAGGTTAGACTATATGTAGATATGTAGTGCATGAAGATACTGAGGTATATAGTTACTGGAGAAATATTGATTTAAGTCCCCTGAGCCCTGAGGTTGAAGTTCCTGAGAAAGTAGATCAGGCCTGAGGGTTAGACTGGGTTTTCTGAGGTTAGACTGAGGTTAGACTGAGTTTGGTGTCAGTATGACAGTACCCCCTGGTGAAGAGGAGGGCATCTCCTGATAACCATAAAAGGAGAGTTTGAAGAGGCCATCCAGATTGTCCTTCAGCCATGTCTAACTTGAGTTTTCCTTCCCCTTACCCACAACCATCACCACCATCCACCCCATTACCACCTTTATCTCCCTACACCAGATCACCTAAACAAACCTATCCAATGGAGAAGACCAACAATTACTATCCATTCCAACAATACTAACCAAGTTGTGATAGTTCCATCAAGCTTGGAAGAATCTGCACTACCAGTATCAAACATAATTCTGCCAAATGTGAAATTTGTAGGCAGTATGGAAGAATGTGTGATATGGATAAGCAAGGCAGAAAGGCCTTGGGGCCAACCTTATGGGTCCTGGAGAAGAGTCAACCCTTTGAAGTGAAGGAGGCTCCAGATGATGATGCCATGCCTCTGGGGTATTCATCCAGACTCAATGAATCTTCAGGTAAGTGTTTCTGGATTTAGTATTGGAGGTGCTGGAGTGCTGATACAAGTTTGGAATAGTCCGTTTGATGCAGGAGTGGTTGAAGAAAACGCAAGAAAAGAGGGAGGCGCTGCGTCGAACTGGCAATTTGGACATAGATGGTACGTCAAGGCGTCCTCAGGAGGAGTGCAGTGAGGCATTTATACAATGGGGAACCCCTCACGTAGATTCGGACAAGGAGGTGGTCGAGGTCCCTCCAAAAAGAGTAAGAAACAAAGGCATTGTGGAGTCCGTCGGACCCATCAAAGGAAAACGTCAAAGCATCAAAGGGGTTCATCAAAGCTTCAAAGCAACCCTTCAAAGCGTTGAACATTGAAGCGTCGGAGCAACCCGTCAAAGCGTCAAACATCATGGCGTCAAAGCAGTCTGTTGAAACGTTGAAGAAGGCGGTCAAAGTGTTGAAGCGGATTGTCAAAGTGGGGAAAACGATGAAGAGGCCGAAGGGAGTTTGGAGATGGAATTGAGTGATATGGATGAAGATAGAGAAGCTACTAAAGAGAAAGGAAAAGGAAAAGGTAGAGAGATCATCGTTGAAGAAGGGGGCAGGTCAGATGACTCTTTGGAGTTAGAGGATTTAAGGAACAAGATGAAGGATTTGGAGGTGAAGATGAAGGTGGTGGAAGACAGGAGGAATAGAAAGAAAGGAATTGAAAAAAGAGGTGAAACTGAGGTCTGGTTTGAGGAATTGGAAAATGGAGAAAGGTTATTGGAGATGATGGAAGGAAGAAGATTCAGGGAAGATTCTGTTTTAAATGAAGATCAAGTCAATCATTCTTTGGAGATTTATAGTAGGAATTCTAGGACTTTAAATTCAAATTTTCAGGAAGGTTTAAAGAAGGGTTGGGGAAGTGAGATAAGAAAGGAGAAGTATGGATTTTTAGAAGCTAGAAAGAAAAAGGTTTTAGAGATAAAGAAAAGACTAGCTGATATTTTGGCTTTAGCTGGACATACTTTTGAAGTAGGGACTACTATAAGGGGGCCAAATTCTTATCAAGTTGCCAAGTTAAAGTTAGTAAATACTTGGATTTCTAGAGTGGAAGAGTTGGAAGAATTGATGTGTGAAGCTATCTAAAAAGTTTTTTATATGAAATTTGTTTTATTTTATTGTTTATTTATTTATATTTTCTTTGGAGGGGAGTAATTGATTTTTTTTTTTTAAGGTTGAAAAAGGGAAAGGGAGAAAGAATCTTTATTTTTTATCATGTTATTGATATTAATTATTTTTTTTTTTGAAAAGGAGAATAAGGTTTATATTGGTTTTATTTTAAGGATGTCTTTGGTTTTGAAGGGTAGAGTGTATGGAAGTCTTGAATTAAAGTAGGGAAGTTGGTAAGATTAGAGTGAGGTTCCCAAGTAGTGCCTTCCTTGTCATTCTGGAAGCCTTTCCATTCAACTAAGTAAAATAATTTCCCTCTCTTAAGTTTGGAATCCAATATCTGAGACACTTCCCATTCTTCTTCACCATCAATTTTGACTGGCTCAGTTGGTGGCTGGTGCCTAGAGGATAGTGAGTTGTCCTGATATGGCTTGAGTAAGGAGGAGTTGAATACAGGGTGAATGGTGGACCATTGCTGAGGGAGTTGAAGCTTGAATGAACTTTTTCCAATCTGTTCTGTAATCAAAAAAGGACCTAAACATTGCTCTGAGAGCTTATGAGTTGGAAGATTAGTTTTGATATTTTTAGAAGAGAGCCAAACTTTGTTTCCAACAGCAAATGAGGCAGGAAAGTCACTTCTTTTTAGGTCAGCATATCTTTTGTAGGTTTTAATTGCCTTTTCCAGTTCAATACCCAATAAATTCTGATTCTGGTGAATCTGGGTTATGTAGTGGCTGGCAGGTTGATCATCTACTACATGGAGACTGTCAAAGTTGGGGTGTTGTCCATAGATGGTGAAAAAAGGAGATTGCTTAGTAGAAGTGTGAGTGGAATTATTGTAAGCAAATTCAGAAAGGGGGATCCAGGTATCCCAGTCGTCTTGGTGATAACTGACATACATCCTAAGAAATTGTTCTAGGATCTGATTTACTCGTTCCGTCTGCCCATCTGTTTCAGGGTGATAAGCTGTGGAAAGATTTCTTTTTATCTTTAATTTTTCACGTACAATTTTCCAAAAGGAAGAAACAAATAAAGATCCTCTGTCACTGAAAATGTCAGTTGGGAGGCCATGTTTAGTAAAAACATGAGAAATTAGTAGGTTAGCTAACTCCACAGAGGAGATATCAGTTCTGGTTTTAATAAAGAGTGACATTTTTGAAAAACAATCAACTACCACAAGGATTGAGTCAAATCCATTGGATAGTGGCAGTTGTGAGATGAAGTCCATAGAGCGTGAAGTCCAGGGAGAATCTGGAATTGGTAAGTGTTGGAGGAGTCCAAAATGTTTGTGATGACTGGCTTTGTATTTGCTGCAAAGGTAACAAGAAGAAACATAATATTTGATAAAGGAAGTCATATTTTTCCAATGGAAATCTCTTTTGACTAGATCAGCTGTTTTGTCTTGTCCAGGGTGGCCAGAGAGAGGAGAGTCATGTCTTTTTTGAAGTATTTCAAGTTGGAGTTGTTCATCCTCCTTGGGGATTGCTATCCTATTTTGGAAAATAAGGAGTCCAGTGCCTGGGTCTATAAGATAACTCTTTACTTGTTCCTTTTTATGTAGCTTCTGAATAATCTGCTGGGTTGATTTGTTAGAGATCTGGGACTGAATTAAGGCTTCCAATTGTTTGTCAACCTGTTTTGCAAAGATAAAGAAAATTCTAAAAGGTTCAAAGTCAGTCTGTTTCAAGAGCTGTTTGACATTTGCTGGATTCTTTTCTGCATAGGGCATCCCCCCCTTGGGATAAACGTCATCTTGACGTGACAAGACATCAGGCACTATTGATTGCTTTCCAGGTCTATAGACTATAGTGAAGTCAAATTCAGACAGAAACTCAGCCCAATGGGCTTGGAGAAGAGTCAATACTTTGGAGGTCATGAAATATTTAAGAGACAAGTGATCAGTGAGAACTTCAAAGGGAAAAGAAATACTGAGGAAGTAAGCTCTCCAGATCTTGATGGCCCATACAATGGCCAGGAGTTCCTTATCATGGATTTCATAGTTCAGTTCAGCACTACCCAATTTTCTGCTGTCAAAAGCAATTGGGTGCTTGGATCCATCAAGGGAGACTTGGGTGAGGACAGCCCCTAGGGCATATTCACTGGCATCAGTCTCCAAAAAGGTTTGTAAGGAAAAATCAAAATGTCTGAGTACAGGAGCTTTAGTAAAGGCTACCTTGAGGTCCTCAAAATGCTGCAGAGCCCCTGGGGATAAAGGAAAGATGGGATCTGCTCCAGTTAGAGCAGTGAGGAGGTGCACCTTTCTGGAATAGTTAATGATAAAACTGCGATAAAAATTAGAAAAACACAAAAACTGTTGCAAGGCCTTTTTTTTTGTTGGTGGTGGCCAGTCCAAGATCTTCTGGACCTTGGAGTTTTCCATTTCAATGCCACTTCTGGAAATGAAATATCCTAGATAGTCCACTCAGGAGGCATGAAATTCACACTTAGAAGCTTTTTCATATAAGTTGTTCTTCCAAAGTCTGTTCAAGACTTCACACACATGAGCTGTATGTTCTGTTAAGTTTTTGGAAAAAATAAGAATGTCATCAAGGTATACCACCATACAGATGGTCAGAAGGTCTGCAAAAATGTCATTAACAAGACATTGAAAAGAGGCAGGAGCATTGGTGAGTCCAAAAGGCATTACCAAATATTCAAAACTCCCAAACTGAGTTCTGAATGCTGTAAGATGTTCATCCCCTTCCTTAATTTGAAGGAGATTATAAGAACCCCTGAGGTCAATTTTGGAAAAAATTGTAGAACCAGAAAAGACTGTTAATAAGTGAGTCATGGGAGGAATGGGATACCGGTTCTTTCGAGTCACAGCGTTGAGTTTGCAATAGTCAACACACAAATGCAACCCACCATCCTTCTTTTTTACAAAGAGGACAGGTGCTCCAGTGCTGGAAGTGCTGGGGAAAATGAAACCTTTCTCTATATTTTCCGCTATATAGGCTTGTAGGGCCTCCTTCTCATGGTGACTGAGGGAGTAGATAGGCCCAACTGGAGGCATAGGGTCTTCCAGTTTGATATGATGGTCGTAAGCGCAATGAGAAGGGAGTTTATCAGCTTTGACCTTGGAAAAAACATCTAAAAAGGCATGATAAGCATCAGGAACTCTCTCCATCACAGTTTCAATTTCATCAGTTTCCTCATCTTCATCAAAACCTTCTGCAGTAGCCTGCTTTGGTTCAGAGTCAGAATTGGAAATAATCATACGCAAAACTTGAACGGATAGATCATCCTCCATATCCTCCAAGAATTTCAGAGAATTTCCAAAGAATATCCTGTTCACAGAAGTAGTTGTTGAACTCAAAGGAAAGTGTTGTGAGTGCATAGATTCTGAAAAGGGGACAGGAGCAGTGACCTGCAGGTTCACTGGCGGAAAGGAAGTAGTGGCCAAGGAGAGTTCAACGGAAGAGGAATGATCCAAAGTTGGTTGGTGTCTTGGGGTGATCAATCCCAGTTGCCAATTTACCTCTGGGTTCCAGAAATGGAGGAAGTCAATACCCAGAATAATGTCTTCTTTGGGGGAAGTATCAACAACCAAGAAATCCCATTCTAAGTTGGGAAAAGAGGGCAAAGAGAAATTGAAGGAAACCTTATGGGTGATTTCCTGGGAAGGTGAGTCAGAAGGACTGAAGGTAAATAAGAAGATAGGAGTGGTCAGAGGTTTGGGTGACAGAGAAAACTTTGAAACCATAGATTTTGAAATAACAGATTGAGTTGCTCCAGAGTCAACAAGTACACTGTAAGCCTGGTTATTGGACAAGCAAACAAAACATAAGTCTTTAGAAGGAGGGTTAGAGTCTTTCCTTTCCAAAGTTTGTACTCAAATATTGGGAGGGTGATGGTCAAGGAGTACCACATTCCCATCAACTAGTCTTTTCCCTGTTTGGGTTTCATAGATTGGGCTTCTGGCTAGGCTTAAAATCTGGAAGTTTCCTGCAGAGGCTAATTTTGTGAGTTCCTCCAAAGTAGTTACACAAACCCTCTCTTTCTCTCCTAGCTTTTTCTTCAGCCTTGAGGTGTCCATCCTCTCCCACATTGGGATTGGGAACATAGGTTGGAGTAGAATTAGTAGGGGTTGTCTTTGCCTTCCCCTTAAACCTACCTGGTTGGCTGGTCTGTTGAGATTTCTGAGGATTGGGAAGACTGGGTCCAGGTCTTGAGGTCTGAGGGAGAGTGAAGGACTTCTCCCAGATCCTTTCATGGTAAAAAGTGTCATACTTAAGAACAATATCCATTAGGTCTTTCAAGGTTTCTTGAGGTCCATCATAACCAGCTAGTTGGTCCAGTAATCCGGCTGGGAGACCCTGTCTAAAATGAAAGAAAAAGGCTTTATCACCCCATCCAGAGACCTTGGTCATAAGTGTCCTGAATTCAGTGATATAGTTAGTAGCATAACCACTGTCTTTCATCTTAAGAAGGGTTAGCTCCTTCTCAGCACGCTGGATTTCCAGACAATCCCCAAAAAGGGTATGAAGCTGTTGAGTGAATAGAAGCCAGGAGTTAAGTATGAAATCTGGCTCATGATTACCAATGTGAGAAAGATAGGGTTGGATCCATTGACTGGCATTTCCTGAAAGGTAAGAGACTGTAAAAAATACTTTCTTTCTGTCATTAGCAAAAACTCTCTCATCATTTGCAAAGATGAGTTCAAAAGCTTGAAGGAAGGGTCTAAGCTTGGTTGGGTTAGTTCCATCAAATTTATCTGGGGAATTGATAGATGGAGATTTAAAGTTAGCAGATCAGGGTCCATGGTCAGCAGGTTTAGAAGGATGAGTCATTGCAGTGGTCATTTGCTGAAGAATGGCAAGCAGGGCAGGGTCAGTTGAAGGAACCTGAGTGGTGGTAGGAAGGTTGGTGTGTGGGGAAGGTGAAGGAACTGCTGTTGCATTAGAATTTTGACTAGGATTACCCTCTGGGGATGGTGAACCCAGGCCACTCAAGATTCTGGAATCAAATCCTGAGTCCTCATCCTCTTCATCTTCCTCACCTTCTCCTGGGATTGGGACCATGCTTGCATCATAGGCAGGAGAGTCCAAACCATGGTAACCTGGGCTTAGAAACTGACCTGTGACTCTGTGGAGGCTAGCATTGTAAGAAGAAGGAGTAGTAGAAAGGGATACTTGGGGAATAGGTTCCAATAAACCTGTATCCATAGGAGTGGAAGTGGTAACCACTGGTGCAGCCAAGTTAGGAAAAGTCCTACCTGTTCCACAAGATCTAGGGGTAGAATGGTCAGTAGGTTCAGTGGCACCTCTCCCCCTGGAGCTACGGGTGACTGCTGGGCTAGAAATGTGAGAAAAAAGAGCACGTTGTGGGGGCATTCTTACTTCTAAGAATAATTAGTTACCCAAAAGTTGTTCTTCACCTTGGAACAAGAATAAAATGATTTTTTTTAAAAAAAAAGGAATTTTTCTTCCTCTGATTACCTTTAGGGGACAGTCAAATACTGGTTACTATACCTTGTCTAAGTGTCAAAGCGTCAAAGCGTTGAAGCGTTGAAGCGTTAAAGTGTCAAAGTGTCAAAGTGTCGAGGCGTTGAAGCGTCAAAGCGTTGAAGCGTCAAAGTGATACTTAGAGGATGGAGAGATGGTTCTTTTGAGTAGGTTTGACAGTAAGGTAAGGGAAGCAATGAAAATGGCCACAAATCAAATAGTCAATTTCAAGGTTGGGACAGAAATAAAGCAAAAAAAAATTGCCACAACTCAATAGCAAGATTTGATGCTGTCTAAATGGGATAGGGAGTGTGGTTGGTGAAGAAGGGGTTATTGGGGAAGAAATCAGTTTAATGTCACAAGGGCTGCTGACATGCAAGCAGGGCTTGGCACAGAGGGGTCTCTACCCACATTAGGCTTGGGGGCAAGGTTACTGAAAGAGGCTACAAGGAGCAGAGGAGGATTGGGTTGAAGGGTGCTGAATGACACTTGCTGGGAAAGATCTCCTAGTAAGAAGTAGTAAACTGATTTCTTGGGGGACCATCAGGAAGAGGTAAGAGGAGGCCTGTTTAAATAGACAAGAGGTTGGAACTACAACAGAGGTACAAGTGATTGGGGCTCAGACTATACATATGATTTCATGGGAACAGTCTAAGTAACAGAGAGGGCTGATCAGGTATGCTACTACATTAGGTTAGGCTGCTTCTACATTGGGGCAAGGTTCCAGGTCTGAGCTGTCTAATTTGGGAGAGTACAGTTGAAGGATGTACAGTGTACATGGGGGTCATGACACTATGTACTAAGTAGAGAGAGTATGTAATACAATCTGCAAGAGGATGTACATAAAGATTCCCAAAGGATAAATCACACAGAGGAGGTATGGGTTAGACAGAGAGATAACCCACAGAGGTATGGGTTAGACAGAGAGGTAACCCACAGAGGTATGGGTTAGACAGAGAGGTAGAGTAGAGCCTGGGAGATTGAGTATGTGCAAGCCTATGGAGTCTATCTGTGTATAGTATGAGGTTAGACTATATGTAGATATGTACTGCATGAAGATCCTGAGGTATATAGTTACTGGAGACATATTGATGTAAGTCCCCTGAGCCCTGAGGTTGAAGTTCCTGAGAAAGTAGATCAGGCCTGAGGGTTAGACTGGGTTTGCTGAGGTTAGACTGAGGTTAGACTGAGTTTGGTTTCAGTATGACAAAAGTCATGCTCTACCTGCAGAGGAATTCATTAAATATGCTGTATGTTATAATTATGACCAGCAATTATCTTAGGCAAATGAGCAGTATTTAAAGCAAAAGAAATGCTGGACACCTTGTGTCAATAATTGCTAATGGGCTCTCACAATGGGGCAATACATTGGATCATATTGTTGATGAATTTGATTGGATGGTGAATGAATGATGGAAAAAAGCAGGGAGAAGAGCTCCTTAAGTACAAAAGATTGGCCTCTTGTGAGCCCATGATACAACAAGCCAAAAGGAAAATTTTCCTCCCCAAAAAAGCTCTACAGGATCTACAGGCCTTGTTACTTGGTTTGGGCTACATCAGCCTGCATGACATCAGTCCCTGTACCCTTAAAAACAGCCTATTCTGGTCAAATCTGGTGTTTCCACCCTAACGGGGCTGAACCAGCCCCTTAGCTGTTCAAAACCCTGGCCGGTTGTCTGTTACAACCAGCCCTGTTACCTCACATGCTGGCTGGTTGCCTCATGCAACCCGCGCCTGGCTGTACAAATGGCCAGGTGGGACCCAAGACACACCTGGGTCCGGTCTCAGACTCACATGGGGGGGGGGGTGTAACCAGTGGACATGCTTCCCCCCCCTCTTTCTCTCAAATCCCTGGAGGGGGTGGTCAAATCCCCCTACCAGGGGCCCTGGAGGTTGATACCCCTAGGGCGTTGTAAAGGTAAGTGGACTGGGGGGTGGTCAAATACCCTCCAGTCCATTGCTCCTCCCCCTTGGTAAAGAGGGGGGGAGAGTGCCCCTTTCAATGGTGGAGGGGTGATCAAATCCCCCCCACCTCCGGTTGCCTTTCTGCAACCAGCCCAGCCATCCTCCTGGGCAAGGGGGTGATGAAATCCCCCTCACCCTGACCAGTTGCCCTCCTGCGGCCAGTTGCTGGCTGGTTCAACCCAGCCAGCCTTCTCCTTCCCTCTTGCAATGGTAAGCAAGGGGAGGGAGGGGAGCCAGGTCTGCTGGCCCCTGCTCCCGCAGCGCTGACCGCCGGTTGCAACCGGCTGGGCCCGCTGTGGAAACCAAAGGTGGGCTACACTCCCTGAAGTTGTCCTTGAGTTCTGGAAGTTATTGATCAAAGCATCTGTAAGGAGATTGGATGCAGCCGGTCAAGAGAGAAAGAGAGGGAGAGAGAGAGTGATAGAGTGATAATAAGATGAATTCCTTCCTTTCCAATCCAATCCCGCCTGATGCCATAAAGTGATAATCCCATACAATCCGGAGTTGGGAGTGAAGTATTTAAGTCCTCCCTCTCAACCCTAACCTAAGTAAAACTGCAAGTAAGCACAAATGATGAAACACAACCCCTAAGCACAGAACCCTAGCCCAACCCTACCCCTCCATCCCTTGCCCCATAACCCATGCCCCTCAATATCAACGTACGCCCGGTTCGCCCGCCCGCGCGCGTCCGCCCAACAACCCGTTCCAGGTATCCGGGGCGTACCCGCGTGATCCAATCTGCGCGTCTTGGAATGCGCGATCTGCTTGATCCGCGCAAGCCGTCCGATCCGCGCAAGCCTTCCGATCTGCGCAAGCTTTCCAATCCGCGCAAGAGGGCCCTTCTGTGATCCACGCAATCCGTCCATCTCCCATCTTCAGGTGCTGAGCCCAACCCAACCCCTGCTGGGCCTACCTGACTGCTGCTGAGCACGCAGCGTGGCTAGCTGCGGCAAGGCCCTACCTATTGCTGAGCGTGCTGCCGCTGCTGAGGCCGCCGCTATTGCTGAGCGCGCCGCCCACAGCCCTTTCCCAACTTGCGTCTATAAAAGAGCACCACACCGCGTGGCATCGCACCGCGCAAAAATCCCTTGGCCGCCACAACAGCCCCACATGGGCCATTGGGCCCCGCATGGGCCAAATCAAGGGAGACAAGTGGCCCTAAGGGGGCCTTGAAACAGGCAGAAGCCCCAAATGGGCTGTGACATGGGCGGCGGCCCCAATGGGCCTCCCCAAACCCAAAAAGTGAGTTTACCATACTTTGGCGGGCCAGCCCGTCTGGCCAAGTATGTCAAAAATTAACCTTGGGCCCAATTATGCCCATACAAGCCCATCTGGCTGTATATGCCCATATACCCCACTGGGCCTGATAGGGCCCGTGTACCAATAGGCCTGTTTCACGCATTTTGAGGCCAGTTTACCCAAATCTGTGACATCCACACAGGCAGGTATGGTCCGTGTGTGTGTTCAATGGGCCGCAGAGGCCCACATGTGCATCCCATTTGGATTAAAATTATACATAGCACACGCGTAAGTGCATACATATTTTAACACACCCCCTTAATCCAAAAGGGGTGACATTTGCATATTAGTCACAAAGCCTTGATGCTTGTTCCTATCTAAAGCCTTAGTCAAGATATCTGCAATCATTGCTCCAGTGGGCATGTACCTCAACAAAATCTCCTTGCAGTTAACTGCATTGCAAATATAGTTATAGTGAACATCAATATGTTTTGTTCTTGAATGGAACACTTGGTTTTTGCGCCAACGCAATGGCACTCTGGTTATCAGAATACAACAACGCAAACCCTTGTATGTCAGCCTCCTGGATGCCAAGACCCTTGCTATCCTTTAGCTACCAGAGGTGATAGAATAAATAATAAATATATTATTTAATAAATGCAGCAAAAATCCATAAAATATTTGGATTAAGCTTATTGCAAGGTTAAGTGGTTTGGTTATGGTTTATTGTTTTAAATCAATATGAATAAATTGATTAATAAATATTTTTATAGAGGGGCCACAATTATATTGGGGATCTTTAAAACCTCTCTTCAGGGATTTCAGTATGAAAACATGTAGTCCTGGTTACTTTGGGCTCTTTAGTTTAAAGAATATTTTACCCAAAGATAATATGTATATAAAATACACGGTGGAGTGGCAGGGCCTTGTAGCCAAGCTTCCACGACAGAGAAAGGATAATAAAACTCACTGGTATATTATTAAATCCTTTAGGTATCTGTTTGAGACATGCACTGATGGGTTAAACCTGTATACTGGGGTTATAAGGTTTTTCAGCAGTTTTAATTGATAAAAAGAGGTTGAGGACAGATATTGTTGATCAGATGTTGCCATAAATCACTTAATTATCTCTTATAAGTACTTGATTACCTTGGCACGGTGTCTGTATATAAATATAACTGGGTCTCTGCCCATCAATATCCTCAAAAGAGCTCTTTATTTATAGCTTTTGGAGTCCCAACATTGTCCTTCTGAGGGGTACAGGGGCTCAAAGGGACGGACAATAAGGCTAGAAGGGTAACCAGGGGTAGCCTGTCATGTGTTCTTGGTGCTATAGCACGGGTAACATCTAATTTCTCAGGGTATGGGAATTATTCTACTTTATAATAGACATTAGGACGTGTGAATAACACTAATCTGTACTATTTATGTATTAATTAATTAATTATACTTAGTAAATGTTCCCAGTAATTTATTAATTATATAAATAGACATTTCTACGGACATCCTGATGTCAGGTGAGTTCTCATCATGTATTATATAACTGGAGTAAAATTCATAATATTGATTTTACTCCTTATTTTTGAGTTCCAGTTAATTTACTAAGATAATTACTTAAAAATATAAATCATGGGAATTCATGTAATATTTTAACATCATTAGTTTTTTTAGTATTTTACAAAGATATTGATGTCTAGAAATTCTCATAAAAGTATATTAAAGTATTTTAATATATTTTTAGAAGTTGTCATAGTCTTATTTTTGACATTCTTGGTACTTTGAATTATATTAAATAAAAAATACGTATAATGATTATTCAAGTATTTTTATATAATATTATGTATTTTTAGACTATCTACTATCCACGGGAACATTTATTACATATGTAGAATGTTCCCGTGTGGGTTGTAGCATGTTTACGCGGTACCTGAGCCTCTCAGGCCGCCTGTCATTCTGTCAACCCGTAGTCCCGCGGCTGCGTACATGACCTTGACTGAGTGACAGGGCTGTATCTCAGCCGCGCGCAGGTGCATTTGCTGCCGCGGCTGCGTGCAGGAATTGTGACAAAACACATTTCCGTCCGTAACTCCTAAAATATACACAACACCTCAATTCTGACTGAATTTTAGGTGTGAAACCTATACGTGAAAATGTGTGTGAAATATTTAATTGACCAAAAGCTCAATAGTGGAGCCGTAGTACTTGGTCTTTCTTTCCTTAATTATTTAAATATATAAGGAGTTGGATTTCAAGGGTAGGGTCAGTAGGTGACCCTACCTAATTTTGGGTGGGAAATCCATTTCTGTAATAATATCTATGGTTTTCCTAATCCTTCTTAGGCTAATTGTATTATTATTATTTTTTATGTTATTTTTGTTACTTTTGCAGCTTACTCTGCAATAGTAGCAAGCTGACATTGTAGCTTATGTGTATTCTCTAGGACTTTCCTCAACCATTTTGCTTCCTGTGAAGCTGCTAAGTAGGCTCTATACTCAGCCTCTGTTGTTGAAAGACTTATTGCTGATACCTTCTTGGACATCCATGAAAACAGATTCTTACCTAAGAAGAATACAAAACTACTTTTTTATTACCTAATGTTACCATCTGCCCAACTTGCATTGGAATAACCAACTAAATCAAAGTTTTCTGACTTTGTAAACATCAGTCCCAGACTGTGCGTTCCTTTAAGGTACCTCATAACTCTCTTAAACGCTGACCAATGCCTCATGCTTGGCTTCTCTAAGTTTTGCAACAAGAGACCAATTGCAAAGGCAATATTGGGCCTTGTACACTTCCCCAAATAATTAAGAAATCCAACAGCTGACCTGTAGTTGTTCCCAGATTGAACAAACTCCAGATAATCCTCATCTGTAGACTTCTCTAAGCGAATGTTTGACTGCATGGGAGTACCAAATTCCTTTGCATCTTCTAAGCCATATTTCTTAAGAAGAGCTGCTACGTAGTGGCTCTGGTCTAACTTAATACCATTCTTTCTCTTACTGACTTTCATTCCTAGCACCTGTTGCGCCAGACCAAGATCTTTCATCTTGAATTCCTTTTTGAGTTTCTCCATGACTCTCTCTTTTCCATTTCCAATGATGATAATTTCATTGAACCATACAAACAAAATTTCATCCTTTCTCAAAAAGAGACAAGGGTTGGCATCAGACGTCTTGAAACCAATCTGTATCAGTTTCTCACTCATGGTGTTATACCACAACCTAGCTGCTTGTTTCAATCCATAAAGGGATCTACACAGCTTGAGGACATATTCCCCTTTATCTGCTGAAAGAAAATTTCTAACACAGATTTTCTGCATGGTTTCTGGTTTAGTCTCTACTATCCATTCACACAAACAATCAGGAATTGACATATAAACAGTCTCCTCCTCTCCAATTTTTGCATTCAAGTATGCTGTTACAAAATCAGCTTGTCTGATTTCTTCACCCAACTCCACTGCCAGAGAAATGATGTACCTGAAGGTGGAAAGCCTTCCAGTTGGTGAGAAAGTTTCTTGGTAATTGATACCCTCTCTCTGCTTGAAGCCCTGTGAAAGGCATCTAGCTTTGAACCTTTTCAAAACTCCATTTGTGTCAAACTTCTTGTTTAACACCAATCTAGACCCCACAATGGTCTTTCCTTTTGGAACAGAATCCCGCTTAACCACTCCAAAGACACTATTATTCTCCAGAGAATCAAATTCCTCAAAAATAGAACTCTTCCAGTTGGCTCTCCCATCAGAATTCATATCTTGGCCAAAGCTATTTGGGTTAACCCTGTTACCCATTTCTGAACTCAACTCCAGGACTTCATTGAGCATACACTGTTCCTGAAATGTATCTTCCTCATATCCTGCGGCAACGTAATGGGACTTCCATTCCCCATACCTATCAACTGGCACTCTAAACCTTCCACTCCTTCTAACTGGAGGTGTAGGCTCATCAGGTTCCAAATCAACAGACTCCCCTGAAGCAGGAACTAAACCCTCTGGTGGCACGTCTGCCAACTCTTCATCTTCTGGAACCACATGTTCCTCAGCCTTTGCTGGTGAAATAGGTACTAATTCTTTTTCTTGCTGTGACTTATTCACAACAACATCTTCACTCCTTTTGATTGGAAAGGTACTCTCATCAAATTTTACATCCCTACTATGGATAACCTTTCTTGTCCCTGGACAATAGATCCTATATGATTTACTGATTAAATCATAGCCTTAAAGTTCCCCTGTTCTGGCTCTAGGGTCTAATTTTCCAACCATCTCATTTTGGTGGACACTATAATACACCAAGCAACCAATTTTTCTTAGGTGTGATGTTTTGGGGTACAACTTCCAAAACTAATAATGAGGACTCTTCCCATTAAAACTTACAATGTTGTGCAACAGACAGACTGTACACATCAACTCAGCCCATAAGAACTTTGGTAGACCAGATTGAGACATAATAGTTCTGAATTTTTCCAGTATAGTCCTATTCATTCTCTCAACTATTGCATTATTCTGTGGAGTACTTGCATTAGTGAGTATATGAATGATACCATAATCTTTCAATAACCTCTCAAACTCTTTACTCACAAATTCACCACCTCCATTGTTAATAACCCTCTTGATCTCCTTCATCAGACCATTCTGTTTCCAGACTTTGAAGATTGCAGAAACCTCCTCTGTGGTCTGATCCTTAGATCAAATTGGTTTAACCCAAACATAATTAGTTGCAGTATCAACTAAATTGATGACGTATCTTGCCCCACCAAGGGAATCCGGTGTGAATGGCCCTGCCAAATCAATGAAAAATTCCTCTCTAGGAACATCAGTGCAATCTCTACTCTTAGAGAACACATTTCTAGTCTTAGCCCCCAAGGTACAACTCTCACAGTTGCTGTCCTTTACCTTATGGCCACTTCTATTGTGAGCAACAGTTCTCAGAGCTGAGAATTTGAACAAGCTTGCACACAAAAGCTTATTCCAAACTTGTCCACTAAGAACAGTTCTCCCATCCATATCAATAACAAACTTATCTTCTTTAAGATAACAAATCTGGAAACCTTTTTTCCATAACACTCCAAGAGACACAAGGTTATAAGGCAACTCTGGTACATAGAACACTTTCTCAAAAGAAATTTTGAAAACCAAGTGATTTGCAAGAATAAATTTTCCAATTCCCTTAATCTGAATTGTTCTGCCTTTCTGACCAATATTTAAAACTCCATCATAATAACTAAGATTTGAAAATAAATTTGGTTCAAAGAACATGTGATCTGTACAACCAGAATCAATTAAAACAAGAACATCCTGCTTCAATCCTACTAATAGGAAAGAAGCTTTATCAGTCACTGATAAATTCTCATCTTTGAGGTTAATATTACTCACTTCATAATCAATCAAGTCCATTTCTTTATCCTCATCAATTTTTGCCTTCTTGTTGGGACCTTCTTCACCAAAAACCTTTTCCATTGGACCATCCAATGCCACCATTGCAATGTTTTCTGTAGTGAGATTGACCTCCTTGTCATTCTCTTTGGACTTCTTCCTCTTCTTGGCCTCCTTGCAATTCTTAGCATAATTCCCCTTATTCTGACAGTTATAGAATAAGACCTTGGACAAATCCTTTTTTGCCTTCTTGCAAGATTTTCCAGTCTTTCCAACAAGGGCTGTTCCAGAGCCCCCCTTCATTTTGAACTGAATATCATCCTTTTCAATCTTCTTCAGAACATCTTCCTCCACAGGAAGAGGATCCAATTGAGTAATAATTCTGACTAAAGAATCAAACTTCTTTGGTAGCTTCTGAAGGATTAATACTGATAAAAACTCAGGATCCATGTTACGTCATGATGACTTAAACTTGGCTATGCTAGACCTAGCCTCTGCAACAAACTGCTTATAATTTGAATATTGTAACTTGAATAGTTTATTGAAAGCTATACCCTTCTGGTGAACAGAATCACCAGCATACTTGGACTTAAGCAACTTCCAAAGGATGCTGCCCCTCCTTCTCTCATCTTCCCTAAGAGTATCAGAAAACTATGTCACATGATTCTCATCAAGATGCCTAAGGATGAGATCATAAGACTTTTTCTCCACTTCAGAACTGATCAAAGTGTCATCTGCATCCATTATCTCCCCACAACAGATGTTGTCCAGATCACTATCCATAAGGACAGCCCAAGCATTATAATTCTGACTGTTCAGAACTATCTTGGTGGAGCTAACATCAGGGATATAGGACATCTTCTTGGAAAACTTGAGGTCTTTGAGGTTCTCCAGAGTAAGGTACAAGGGTCTAGATGGCTTGGAAGTAATGATGATTTTGGTACTGATAATGTTTTATAAATATGTCCAGCAATTAGCTTAGGAAAATGAGCAGTATTTAAAGCAAAAGAAATTCTGGACACCTTGTGTCAATAATTGCTAATGGGCTCTCACAATGGGGAAATACATTGGATGATATTGTTGATGAATTTGATTGGATGTTGAATGAATGATGGAAAACAGCAGGGAGAATAGCTCCTTAAGTACAAAAGATTGGCCTCTTGTGAGCCCATGATACAAAAATCCAAAAGGCAAATTTTCCGCCCCAAAAGAGCTCTACAGGCTCTACAGGCCTTGTTACTTGGTTTGGGCTACATCAGCCCACATGGAATCAGTCCCTGTACCCTTAAAACCAGCCTATTCCGGTCATATCTGGTGTTCCCACTGGTACGGGGCTGAACCAGCCCATTAGCTGTTCAAAACCCTGGCCGGTTGTCTGTTACAACCAGCCCTGTTACCTCACATGCTGGCTGGTTGCCTCATGCAACCAGCCCCTGGCCATACACATGGCCAGTTGTGACCCAGGACACACCTGGGTCCGTTCTCAGACTCACATGGGGGGGGTGTAACCGGCAGACATGCCCCCCCCTCTTTCCCTCAAATCCCTGGAAGGGGCAGTCAAATCCCCCTACCAGGGGCGCTGGAGGTTGATACCCCCAGGGCGTTGTCAAGGTAAGTGGACTGGGGGGTGGTCAAATCCCCTCCAGTCCATTTCTCCTCCCCCTCAGTAAAGAGGGGGGGAGAGTGACCCTTTCAATGGTGGAGGGGTGATCAAATCCCCCCCACCGCTGGTTGCCTTGATGCAACCAGCCCAGCCATCCTCCTGGGTGAGGGGGTGATGAAATTCCCCTCATCCTGACTGGTTGCTGGCTGGTTCAACCCAGCCAGCCTTCTCCTTCCCTCTTGCAATGGCAAGCGAGGGGAGGGAGGGGAGCTGGGTTTGCTGGCCCCTGCTCCCGCAGTGCTGACGGCCAGTCACGACTGGCCGGGCCCAGGTGGTGTTGCACTACGCGGGTGTTAAGAGATGACTGACTCCTACGAATGAAATCCCCGCTCCCTCAGTTCTGACCTCAAATGAGGACACTCCAAATCTAGACATGACCCTCTTCCAAATCATCTCTGTCCTCTTTGACAACGCTTCCTTCATTTATCCTCTTACAATCATCTCTTCCTCGTTTCATTCCCCATCCAACTTCCTCTCTTCCACTCATCATCCATCCACCTATCCTCTCGTTCAGATCCTTCAGTTCCTTCTTCGCCCAATCCTCAAATACTCCTCCTATTATCCTCGACTCAACATACTCTCAACCTTGATTTGACCTACTCATCACCGCCCATCATCTTCAACTCAATCCTCAATCATTCTAACCTTTTCGTCCTCATTCCCACTTGTCCACATTCCATCAACTCCACCATTGACTCATCTCCACAAAACCACCATTGACCCATCTATCATTCAAGTCATCACTCATCTCAAGATCTTTCTAGCAGTGAGATCCTTCTTCAATTTAACTCATCTACTTTCTTTGAATTATCACTTCTTAACTCTCATTTCATTTCTTCTTTATTTTCTTGTAACTACTTTTCAGCACACCTGTGCATCTTCTTCTATCGGTCCTTTGTTGCAATAAGAACCTCCAATCTTTCACGGTTAAAAGTCGAATAGCAGAATGACGACCCCAGGACCGATAGACTCATCCTCCTCGCTTTTGAAGACTCTGATAGACTCGATTCCCAACCTCAATGACTCGAACTTCTCCCTCTGGCGATCCAAAATCCTCACCATCTTCTCACTCAAAGGGATTTCCCACTGGCTGACCTCTCCTGAACCTAGCAAATGCCCCGCTGAAGTTAATCTCGAAATCGTTGGTTATATCCTTGCTAAATTGGACAACCAAACCTACGTGAATTGCGTTAAGGAAAACCACCTAGCCGACGGGATCGCTCTCTGGAAATCAATCAATGAATTTTTCGCCTCTTCGCAAACCGCCAATCAATCCCGGGTCTTCTTCCACTTCCTGAACCTTCAGTTCGACCCCAAGAATATCAAGAAATTCATCACAGAAGTCAGAGCTTGCTTGCTTCAAATCGCCAAAATTGGGATAAAGATGGACAATGATATTGTGGCATACCTCATTCTTTATAAATTTCCGCCTCAACTGGATCACCTTAAGACCACCATCACGCACTTGCTAGGAGAAAATAAGATCTATGGCGACCTTGTACTGCGACATCTTAACCAAGTCAAACACGAGGTCGCCACTGGAACTCAGGCGTCAGCCCTACTTACGCACCAACAAACCCTCTGATGCAAATCCAACTGGCATAACCCCGAAGCCAACCATCCCAAAGATTGCTGCTTCTGGCTTTACCCCCATCTTTGACCCAATTACACCTCCTTGCCAAACACCAACGCCAGTCAAAAATCCAATCCTCCCAATAAGGCCACGGCAAATCTGGCATTCAGCTTCGCCATGACCCACTCTCTCAAACTATCAAGAGACCAATTAATTCTAGACTCAGGCGCATCACAGAGCATTTTCAATTCCTCCTGCTTCTTCGACTTCCTGGAAAATAACCAGACCAAAATCCAAACAGGAAAACTGGGTTTGTCAATAAGTTCAAATGGGATAGGCTTGGCCTCAATAATCACCTCTAACTCCTCTATCACCCTCACCAACTCGCCCTACGTTCCTGAAATCGCCGTTAACCTGATCTCCCTAGGTCAACTGATCATGGGAGAGTGCTCATTGATAAGAACCAATCCGATCTCATTCAAGGTCACTCTTGACGATCTGACTGTGTTGGAAGGTTGAATCCAAGACAACCTATTGATCGTAGAGAAATTGACTCATCCTACAATGCCCAATGCTTTTTCCTTTCTAACTCTCTCAACACTCCACAAGCACTTTGCGCATCCTCATCCAGTATCCACCAAACTCCTCTCACGCAACTTTCCCAAGATCCGCTGGGACGACACTTGCTGCGTCTCGTGCGCCAAAGGTAAAATTCATTGCTCCCCATTCAAGGGGCAGTTTCCTCAAAGAGACAAACAATTCGATGAGCTACACGCCGATCTCTGTGGACCCATACAGCCAACGTCCAAAACAGGAAATCAATATTTCATGATTCTCACCGACAGTCATTCCCGCTTCAAGACGTGCATCCCTCTCAAACTCAAATCCGAAGCGACCAACGAGATCATCAAGTTCATTCGTATTCACTCCAACCTCTTCTCCAAAAAAATAAAACAATTCCACTCCGACAATGGCGGCGAATTCGTCAATTCCAGACTCAGTTCCTTCTTCAACAAGGAGGGGATTCTCCACTCCACATCCAAACCATATACGCCTCAACACAACCCAATAGCCGAACGAGCAAATCAGACAATCATTGAAGCCACTCGTACGACTATGCTTGACATGAACATACCTCTGGATCTCTGGGACAAAGTCATCTCTGGTTGTTGTACCCTACAAAACCTCATTCCCTCGCCATTGACAAAGACATCTCCATTCAAATTGTGGAATTTATCATCCCCTAATCTCGGCATTGTTCGCATCCTCGGATAGAAGACGATAGTCCTCAACCAGCGTCATCCACCATCATCCAAGTTTGAGGAGAAAGGAATTGAGGGAATACTGGTAGGATTTGACTTACAACTGCAATCCTATCGCGTCTTCTGTCCCTCCATCAACGATGTAATCCGCTCCAAACATGTGAAAATCTTTGAAAATCACACTCTTCTCCCTTCCTCCAGTTCTTGCGAATCCCCTTTTGATCCCTTACTTTCCCTTAACCAAACACTAACTGATATTCTCAACTCCTCCAATCCCATTACCTCATCCTCCTCCACTTCCCCTTCCGATCCACAGTCTACTCCCGTCTTGTCTGACTCTCTTCTTGAACAAGCTGAGAACTCCTCCAATTTTGGTTCACCAACCCTCATTCCAACTGCCATCGAAGCGTCTAATAACTCTGAAACCTCCTCCTCATCTGACTCCGAGAATGATCTCAACTCCCACAAACTCACCAACCCTTCAACTCGAACTCTCAGAGATCAATCTACTCTCAAGCCCCCTATACGCTACGGATTTCTTGCCAGGACCGTTCCTCAAAACTACTCGGAGGTCCTCAATTCTCCGGACTGTCCTCACTGGCTGAAATCCATGAAGGTCGAAACCGACGGCATCAAACGCCTAGATGTGTGGGAGGGGTGTTACTCCATTCCCTTAGGAAAGAGAGCCCTCTCTACCACCTGGGTCTTCCGGCTCAAGGACGATCCTTCTGGCGAAGGGGTAATTTTCAAATCCCGCCTTTGCGTCCAGGGGTTCAAGAAGAAGGAATTTATTGACTACGGTGAAACCTTTGCTCCAACTGGCCTCATCACCACTCTTAGAACCCTCCTCGTATACGCCTTTCACCATAACCTTCCTACAACTCAGATGGACATAAAAGCCGCCTTCCTCCACGCTCCTCTAGACAAAGAAACCTACATTAAGTGTCCCAAGGTATACCCCTCCAAATTTCCCTATCTTCGACTGAAAAAGGCCCTTTACGGACTGAAGCAAGCCCCTAAAAGTTGGTCCGATACCTTTCAATCCTGGATCCTCAAGCAAGGCTTTGTCACATTGGTATCCGATCCGTGCCTCTTCGTTAATAGATCCTTGTCCACTTATGTCTTCAGCTACATTGATGATCTCGTCATCGTTGGCGAATCAAATGACTTTCGCCTTGAATTAAAGGATAATTTCAACATTTCTCACGAGGGGCCTATAAGGAAGATCCTAGGAAACCATCTCATTCACAAAACCTCTCTTTAACTCCTTCACCAACCTGATCACATCAAAAATGCTCTCTCCGAGCTCGGACTGTCTAACGCCAAGCCAATATCAACTCCGATGACCCCCAACGTAAAGCTCAGGGGGGCTTCCGATCTCGAGCACAACGATTTCATCAACCTGGGGATCAACTATTGATTGGCGACTGGCTATCTGAACTTCATCGCAAGTCACACACGCCCTGATCTCTCCTACGCTGTATCCAACCTTTCTCGCTTCAACTCCAAACCTGGTACCATTCACTGGAATGAAATGAAACATGCCTGGCGATATCTAAAGTCCACGCGGTCTATGGCTCTCCGCCTCAAATCCACCTCCTTCAAGTACGATCTCAAGTGTTTCAGCGACTCCGATGGTGCCGACGACCCTTCCACTCGCAGAAGTCACACGGGATTCCTAATCCTCCTTTACGGATGTCCTGTAGCCTGGCATAGCAAACTACAATTGACTGTGTCACTGTCATCCACGGAAGGTGAACTTAAAGCCCTGGTTCTTGCCACTCAAGAGAAGATCTGGCTTACAAACCTTCTTCTCGACCTAAATCCCAATCTCAAGCTCTCTCACTGCACAAACATAGACAAAAAGGCTGTGCATGACATCATCAATCTCGACTCTCACCATGGCGCGTTGAAACACGTTGACACTCAGATACAATGGCTGCGCGAACAAAAAGATAACGGACATCTCATCACCAATCTCATTCCGTCCGGCCGCATGATAGCCAACTGTCTCACCAAGCCAGCGATCAAGCCCTCAGTTACCTTACTCACGTCCACGATCTTACATCCTCTCACTCCTAGACACGGTGGCGTGTTAAGAGATGACTGACTCCTACGAATGACATCCCCGCTCCCTCAGTTCTGACCTCAAATGAGGACACTCCAAATCTAGACATGACCCTCTTCCAAATCATCTCTGTCCTCTTTGACGACGCTTCCTTCATTTATCCTCTTACAATCATCTCTTCCTTGTTTCATTCCCCATCCGACTTCCTCTCTTCCACTCATCATCCATCCACCTATCCTCTTGTTCAGATCCTTCAATTCCTTCTTTGCCCAATCCTCAAATACTCCTCCTATTATCCTCGACTCAACATACTCTCAACCTTGATTTGACCTACTCATCACCGCCCATCATCTTCAACTCAATCCTCAATCATTCTAACCTTTTTGTCCTCATTCCCACTCGTCCACATTCCATCAACTCCACCATTGACTCATCTCCACAAAACCACCATCGACCCATCTATCATTCAAGTCATCACTCATCTTGAGATCTGTCTAGCAGTGAGATCCTTCTTCAATTTAACTCATCTAATTTTGTCAAATTATCACTTCTTAACTCTCATTTCATTTCTTCTTTATTTTCTTGTAACTACTTTTCAGCACACCTGTGCATCTTCTTCTATTGGTCCTTTGTTGCAATAAGAACCTCCAATTTTTCAGCGGGATCCCTTGGCGGCTGCAACAGCCCTGCACGGGACGTTGGGCCCCGCATGGGCCAAACCAAGGGAGACAAGTGGCCCCAAGCAGGCCGCAACACGGGCAGCAGCCCCAAACAGGCTGGGACACGGGCGGGGGCCCCAATGGGCCGCCCCAAGCCCAAAAAGTGAGTTTACCATACTTTGGGGGGCCAGCCCGTCTGGCCAAGTATGTCCAAAATTAGCCTTGGGCCCAATTATGCCCATAAAAGCCCATCTGGCTGTATATGCCCATATACCCCACCGGGCCCAATAGGCCTGTTTCACACATTTTGAGGCCAGTTTCCACAAATCCGTGACATCCACACAGGCCCGTATGATCCGTGTGTGTGTCCAATGGGCCGCAGAGGCCCAAATGTGCATCCCATTTGGATTACACTTATACGTAGCACACGGGTAAGTGCATACGTATTTTAACACTTTATATCTCTTTGCAGGTTGTAGCATGTTGATGCAGTGACTCAACAGCAGCTTTTTGCCATTTGAAAGCTGCTGTTTCAGCTTTTGGTTGTGTAGTCCTGCAGCTGTATGCATTTAAACTGCCTGGTAATTCACTCCCACTTGACAGCCTGCAGTCTTGGCTTTCAACTCTATGGGCTGCAATTTCGGCTTTAACAGAAGCCACATGTGGTTATGTAGCTGTCATTTCTGCATATGGGAATTTTTACAAAACATGTTTTTTTTCATAATCCCAAATATCTACATAATTTTTCAATTCTGAATTAATTTTATTAAGGTGAAAAACCTGTGCATGGCAACATGTGTAAAATATTAACTTGGCCAAAAGGTACAATGATTGGGCTGTGACTTTTGGCGCATTTTAAACATTTCAAGTAAAGGCATTAAGGAGTGGGATTCCAAAGTTGGGGTTAATGAGTGAACCTACCTATAATTGAGTGGGGAATCCAAATCTTCAATAATAATTTGGATTTTCCTAATCTTTATTATTATTATTGTTATTATTGATCAATTTTGTTATGTTTATTATTTTTTGCTAATTTTAAAGCTGGCTTTGGAATAGTAGCTGGCTGAAAGAGGTGAAGAAGGTTCTACATGAATAGAATAATAATCTGGATTACTTCCATAAATATTTTTCAAAGGAAAATATTTAGTGGAGGAATGAGTGGATTTTTTGTATGCCAATTCAGAAAATCAAAGTCACTTTGACCAATTTTCCTGTTGGTAGCAGATGTAAATTCAAAGATACTGTTCTAGAATTATTTTTTGTATTCTCTGGTTTTGACCATCAGATACAGGGTGTTGAGGAATTGATAGGTTGCAAGTGTCCTTCAAGTGTTGACAAAAAGAGGTCCAGAAGCTAGATGAAAACAAGTCCCACTATTTCTGACAATATTATTAGGGAGACCATGATTCAAAAAGACATGTTCTATGAAGAGGTTAGCCAGATATTCAAAAGAGTCTGTGATTTTGCTTTGAAGGAACAAAGAAATCATTGAGAAGCAAACTAAAAATCACTAGGATGGCATAATATTAATTGGAAAGGTTTAATTGATAAATAAAATCCATGGAGAATGAATTAAAAGGAATAGGTGGGATTGGAAGTGGCTGGAGAAGCCCATCATCCTGGTGATTTGAGGACTTGTGACAATTGAAATCATAGCACATTTTAGGATAGTCTTTTAATTAACTGGCCATACTAGGCCAGTAGAAGTCTTGTGCAATCAATTGGTAAGGTTTTATCCTGAAAATAATGGACATAAAGCAGAGAGTCATGCAAAAATTTGAATATATCTAATTTAATACTAGGATTCTTGGGCACTACTATATGGTCTTTATGAACTAAGTAAACATTTTAATCAATTGAGCAGTTCCAATGAAAATTTTCTCTCTTTTGAAGTTTGATGCAGAAAGAGTTTTTTAAATTGGTCCATTCAAAGTTTCAAGGCCTTTTCTCAAAGATTGGTGTTGATTGAACTAATCTGGGCAGGCTTATTTGAGAATTGTTTTAAAAAATTTTCAGGGTTGTTGTTGGTCAAGGTGCTCCATATTCATATCTCATCAGAAATATTGAATTTCTTTCAAAGAGATCTGTTTCTGATACTTTTTTCTCATTATTTTTGAGCTTGATAATTTTCTTGAGAGATCTAAACATGTTTGAGCTCTCCTCATGAAGTAGGTATATTTAGAATTTTTCTATGTTCTTTTTTATGTTGGGTACAAGGCCAAGGCCAAAATCATACCTCAAAAATGACCAAACTGACACCTTTTTTCAAAAACAAAAAAGCATCATCTTAGCATTGGATTTCTAATTTGATATCTCTTTCAAAGGAAGTCATCATCTTGTTAATTTTTGCTTACTAAAATCATACCTTCTGGCATGGTTTCCCACCCAAGGAAGGCATGTAGAAATTAAGAAGATGTGCCAATACAAAAAAGGTTTCAATTTCAACAATGGAGGTTTGGTATACCTTTTTAAGGTTTATAGGAGTGTCTGTTTCAGGGATTTAACCTCTATTTCTATACTGGCTGTGGTTAAACCTGCAATAATTAAGAGAAAACCAATAATTAAATCAGTTATTGACTTATTAAAACAGTAATTTTGTTAAAGAAAAACACAAATCAAATACTACCAGAGTTCTCTGATTATAAGGCCACACCTTGATCTCTATAAAGAGATAAGGGACCAGTCTTAAAAATCCTAAAGGAGCTTTGTTTAAAAAAATAAACTCACACCACAGAAAAATGGCCTCCACCTGTATGCAGGTGGCATTTCTGTATCCCATTGATATCTCAGGGTAATGTGATGCTGTATCTCATCATTAACTTTCAGCAGGTGGAGAAATATTGTGACTAGAGATCAGCATTTGATGAACTTCTGGAAAATTAGTTCATAATAGATCATCAATGGAAAGCTAGATATGAGAAAAGCTGTTGCTTCAAAAGCATTCCACACATCATCACCAAATCACTGCAGTTGGTGTTTGGGAATTCCTTCAAAGTGAAATTCCAAACTTCCAGAAGAGGCTATTTATTTCCAGACTTGAATTTCCATTAAATGTTAAAAAACTTGGTAATTCCTCTCATTCAATTTCCAAAATTAAATGCATAAACATGTATTTAGGATAATACTAACGCACCATGCTCATAAACTGTAAAAATCTTTCCTTATATAAATCAGCCATTCATGGCTTTTTTTCTGTTGGTTTCTTATTCAATAACCTATGTTGGTGTAATTTTATTTTTTATAATTCTACTTTCCATCAGGGAAAATGCACAAAGCCAAGCCAAAATTGTTTGTTCAAATTTCATAAAATGAAGAATATTCAAAATTGAAGAAAAAAACTACCAAAGAGAGGAAAGAAAGGAAAAAGAACAAAAGAAGGGAGAAAAAAAGTAAATATCCTCACTTAGATGTGTTGATAACCATCCCTGGTCTGCACAAAAGGGCAGGTTATTTTGTTCATTGAGGGAAAATTTTGAGATCAAGGCAAGAGGCAGGCTTCTTTTTACAATGTATAAAAGCAAGATTAGGTGAAATTTATAAAAATAGAAAGATGCATAGAACTAGTTCTGGCCTGAGCAGAAGGGCATCCATTGTGGAAGAAAAAGAAGAAATGAAATTTAGTTGGAATTGGGCTAGTCACAAAGGAATGCAATCAACAACCTCAGATTTGTTGACTACCAGCCCTGGTTACAGAAAAAAGTGTCACTCAATCACAAATTGATTTACAAAAATCAAGCCATGAGAGGACATGTCTTTACCACAGGAAAAAGGTCAAATTAGGACATATCAGAGTTAAGCAAACCTGCCATTTTTTAATGGTGGGTTGCAAACCAAATCCACCACATCAAACCCACCATTAAAAATCAAAAAAATTCACTTATTTCACAGCAGAACTGTCAGAGTTACCTGGAAATAAATGCGTTTTTTCAAATAAATTATTTAAAGGGTTTCACCACCTCAACCCATCATTTCAAATCATCACCCCTGTGTTCAATCTCTATTCCTATCCTGTTTAATTCATTAATCTACTTTAATTCTCTCATAGCTTCATCACCCTCATCACATTATTGATTTCATCACATCCATCCTATCATCACTCCATCACTCCATTGCTTCCTAACAGTAGAGGCACTCAAGCAATTAGATTTCCCAATTACTGGGCTGTTAAATATATTTGATTTATTACTTAGATAAAACTTTCAAAAATGAAAAAAATACAATAGAAACAAAAACATCAGCCATATTGGGCCTTCTTTCCAAAAATTCTTTCATCAATTTTTGAAGGACTACCATTTTGGAGTTTTAAAGATACATTGACTAGTTTTTTATTAATTTGAAATGAGCAGCCAAAGTGAGTGTGGGTTTAAGAGGTTTTTAAACTAGGGGGAGGAAATGTAGTCTGATGATCATAAAATTGAGTCTGCCAAAGAATTTCAATAATGCCTTCAGCTTTTGCAAAGTCAACAATAAAAACAAGTTTTGGAAAAGATAAACCATGACCCAAATCATTTCAGGGAGGAAGGATAGGCTGTCCCGTAGATCTTTTTATGTAAGAAAATATCCCATATGTAAAACCAATTAAATCATTCTTATCAATATGGAGCTTGTTTGAGAAATAATCAAATTTCACAACCACATTGGAAAACATGCTGAAATCTTGCTCAGTTTTCTTCCACTCAGATGAAGACCAGTTTGGGATTAAATATTGATCAAAAATTTTTTTTGAGCATGGGCTGAAGTATAAAGTGATTGGATTCTTTCAAAGAAAAATTTTTTGTGGGAAGGAAGACGCTCCCACATTTCATCATCCTTCTTGATATTCTCTTAATCCAAACCTAGTTTTCAAGAATAGACCCCTATATTTGATTTGAAGTCAACATGGATCAATTTTTTGAATTTTCTGACAAAATCTGACATAAGCAATTTGACAAACCTGCAGAGGCACCTTTATTGCTTCCAGAAAAAAATCCAATTGCATGCATACAGTCAGTCAAGGCTGATGTGTTTGTTTTTCTGAGTGAATGGCGGTTCTTTGCCATCTGGTACAAGTCGGAGTCAATGTTGCACAAAGTATCAATTTGCAGAGTACTTTCAGGAGCCTTCAGACTGTGTTATTTGAGAACAAAGTAGGGCTGGAACTGGCAGTTTGTGACAGCATTTACCAGCATGTCAGGGCACATGCATGGTAAGACAACATGATTGGGTGCAAGATTTTCCCAAAGTGTCACAAATTATGTTGGCTCAACATGCATGTTAAGACAACATGATTGGGTGCAAGATTTTCCCAAATTGTCACAAATTATGTTGGCTCATCACATTCTTGTGCAAATTGTCTTCTTGAATGGTTGAACTTTTTGTTACTTTTGGATTTCAAAGTAACATTTGAGTTTGATTTCCTGTATCTTTTTCTCACTACAAGAGGTTTTGATGCATGCTGTGTCTCCTTGGCATCCCCTGAAACGCTAAGCTCATTGTTGAGTATCCCTTCCCCATTCACCACCCTCTGCGCCTCAGTGCGCGGGTGCTCTCTGAGTCCACAATGGGGACCCCAACAACATAGCTCGATTCATGACACGGTGTCTATCTTCTCCAATGAATCTCTAGCTCCATATATTTCTAATCATCTCTGTCCTCAACCGTCTTCCTCGTCTACAGTCTACCTTTCTATTTTCTTTTTCTTTCTTATTTCATTTTCTCTTCTTCTTTCATTTCTTTTGCTTCCATCCGCTCAACTATCAACCACATACCAAACCAATCCAGTCGCCTCTCAAATCTCTGACTGGTAAGGTGCCCAATTCTCCAATAAAGCTATCAAACCCGGTCTGACCATTCATCACATCTAGCGGCTATTTCTGTCTTTGCCCAAATAACATCACTCTTGTCTTGTCAACCTGTCCTCACGTTCTTAAACTCTCACTACTCAAAACTGTCTTTTTGTCTATCCTGATGAATCTACGCTGTAGGGCTCTAATTTTTTTATCTTTCCATTTCTTCTCTTCTCTCTAAAGTTCTCCTCTGATTTGTATTGTTTATTCTCATAGCCTTAGCTGGTTTCAGTTCTCAAGAAATCCAATAGAATCTTATTACGGTTAAAAGCCGAAAGACCTACCAACAAACTCTAACCATGAACAAACCAGCCGGAGAGAACAATTACTTTCATCAAGTTGCTCTGAAAGCATCTGTCGACGCCATACCCACTTTAAATGAAGAAAATTACTCCATCTGGCGCGACAAGATGCTTATGCTCTTCGATCTCAAATACATCAAGGACGCCATCACTCAAAATTAGGGACCCTTTTCGTTAAAACAGGATAGAGAAATCAGGGCAATAATTTTATCCAAGCTTGACAGTACTACCCATGCAAACGTCATAAACTCCACGAATATCTCTTCCTCAAAACTTCTATGGGCCAAAATTACGAAAAGATTTGCCTCTTCAGAGACAGCAAATCGAGCAAGAGTGTTTAACCACTTCCTCCATTCAACCTTCCATGAAAATGCCATCAAGAGTTTTATCACAGAAATGAGAAAAGCCATCACAAGAATGACAGATGTTGGGATCGAACTGCCAAAGGATATCCTGTCATATTTGCTATTTTTCAAATTTCCTCCAACTCTCAAAAATCTAAAACAACAGATTATGCATGTGGAAAAGAACCTAACGATAGACGTGGTTTTCAATCATCTTACTCAATACCTCAACAAGAGAAAGGCCCAAACAAATGTCAGTAAGTCAACCACAGATGTATCACTAGTCTCTACTAGGACAAGGGCCTTCAAGGATGAGAAGAAGACAAAATTGCAATGCCGCGAAGGATACCACGATCCTAACGCACCTCACGCCGAATCTTCCTGTTTCCATATCAATCCTGAAACTGCTCCTCAGTGGTGGATCAAACAACAAAACAAATGGAAAAGTAAGACTAAGAAGAATCTAACCATCAATTACCACGCCTTACTAACTCTCTGGATCAATGCAGACAACAATCCTAATTTACTTTTGGACTCCGGAGCCAATGTCCACATCTTTAATGACTTGAAGTTTTTCTCATCTATAAATCTACAACTCAAGACAGAAGAAATTAAGACTGGAAAACTGGAAGCCAATCTCAAAATACAAGGAATCGGAACAGTTAAACTTGAATGGAACGATTTGGTGATCACGCTTGAAGACTGCGTTTAGGTACCCAATATTGTTGTCAATCTGATTAGTCCTGGATTACTCGCAAAGAAAGGATGTAACCTCACTCAAACCCGCAACAGATTCAAAGTCTCTCAAGGAGACTAAATAGTGTTGAAGGGCTTGATAAGGGACAATTTGTTTGTTATTTAAAGACCTCTATTGGCTGGCCAAAATAATTCTGTAAACTTCAATAATCTTCCTTCTTATACTCTATCGGATTTGCACAAGATGTATGGCCATGCCTCTATTTCTTCGCTTAAACCTCTCCTCAAAGATCGCTTCACCAACAAAGAACTCCAGAACTTCCAATGCGACAACTGCATCAAGAGAAAGATCACCAGATCTCTTTTCTCTAATTTCTCTACTCCTGCCCGCAAGCCTTTAGAGCGAATACATCTTGATCTAGTTGGGCCAATTACTCCCCAATCTAAGGCTGGAAACCACTATCTACTCACTCTTGTTGATAATTACACAGGTTATCTTGCATGCTTTCCTCTCTCTTCCAAAGATCAAACCCTTGAAACAATTATCAGTATTCTGGAGACGGAATACAAACGTCTAAACTATTACCCTTCTGAAATTTTCTTGGATCAAGGAACCGAATTCACTAACTCAATTCTGAAAGACTTTGCCAAGAAGAAATTCATTAAACTTCGCACCTCCGAACCTTATCATCCTCAACACAACGGATGAGCTGAAAGAGCTAATAGGACGATCATTGAATCAGCCCGATCCACCTTCTCTTTGTCTCGCCTAGCCAAGAACTATTGGCATATAGTGACTCGTAGTTGCTGTTTCATGCTAAATCAGATTCCTCGAGAAGTTAATCAGTCGTCTCCCTGGGAACTTATGTTTGGTAAGGTCCTCCCAGCTAATTATTTAAAACCCATAGGTTCCTCTGTTATCTACCTTGTCAATTGCCTTCAAAAAGAAAGAAAATTCAATTAAAAAGGCCTTGAGGGAGTCTTAATTGGATTTAACCCAACTTTTCATTCATATCTAATTCTGAATACGCTTGGAGCTGTGATAGAAACCAAGCACGTCAACTTCCTCAAAGATCAACTATCCAAATTTCCTTTCTTTGAGTCGCCTGGCATGGATATCTTTTCTCAATCAAATTTGAACTCACACAAAAAGGATTTTTCCACGCACAAGAAACAATACTCAATTAGAGAACCCACTCTGGAATACTCTGAGTCTGATTCTGATCCAGAAGATGCCCTTCACTCAACACCTCAACCTTCATCTCCTTCTCCACCTTCTCACTTGGAACCTGAACCGCCTCCTCAACGGATCAGTCTACGTCCCAGACACGAACTTCAGAAACCTCAAAGATATGGCTTCCACCATTATTACAAACCTCCCTCTTACAAGGCCACCCAAAAATTCTCAGAATGGCCTAAGTGGAAAGAGGATTCCAAAGAAGAACTCAACTCTATCAAAACTCAAGAGGTCTGGGAGGAGTATTACGATGAACTGGATAATATACTAAACACAACATGGGTATTCAAGGTGAAAGAAAACTGTCATGGTGAGCCCATGAAATATAAGGCTCGTCTATGTGTACAAGGATTTGATCAGGTCCAAGGTATAGATTTTGAGGAGACTTGGGCTCCAACTGGAAAACTTGGATCCCTCCGCCTTGCTCTGTTCTATGGATTGAAGAATAATATGACCTTTACCCAGTTTGATGTAAAAGGGGCCTTCCTTCACGCCCCCCTGAACAAAACAGTTATAATCAAAACTCCTGAAGGTTCAAATCGGAAATCTCCCTACCTCAAACTAAAAAAATCTCTCTACGGTCTACGCCAATCACCCAAGAATTGGTATGAGACGCTCACCACTTGGATCAAATCTCAGGGATTCTGCAAATCCACCAGCAATCCCTGCTTGTATCTTAATTCTAGTTCCGGGGAAGTCCTCTACTTCCATGTTGATGACCTGATCTTAGTAGGAAAATCTGACTCTTTTGCGACTAACTTTTTAAAAAGATTCTCAAATTTGTCTTGCCATGCACCTAATACAATCCTCGGAATGCTAATGGAATTTGACGGAGACAGTATTTACTTAAGCCAACCAAAACATATCAACAGAGGTCTGGAAGAATTGGGCCTCACCAAATGCAAAGATATCAATACACCTCTCACTCAAAATCATCACCTTGAACCGGCATCCGACAAAGACCATGCACAGTTCTGTCAACTCAATATCAATTATCAATCCGCTATTGGATTGCTCAATCACCTTTCTCAATACACCCAACCGGATATTCACTTTGCCATTTCCAGCTTGGCGAGATTCAATGCAAAACCAGGTCTAACCCATTGGAAAGAAGTACGTAAAGTGTGGAAGTACCTCAAGACCACTAAGGACTTCAAGTTATCTCTGAAATACGACTCATCCAAGGACCGTATCTCTTGCTATAGTGATGCTACTTGGGGAGATGATCCAACCTCCCGTAAATCTCAAACCGGATATATCGTATTACATTACGGCAGTCCTATCCTCTGGAACTCCTTGAGACAACGGAATGTAACTTACTCATCTACCAAATCAGAACTTAATGCTTTACTAGATTGCTACCTTGAATTGAAGTGGATCACCCACCTTGTGAACAAGATATATGAATCTTCCTCTACCAAACTGACTATTTATGTAGATAACAAAGGATTAGATGATAAGATAAAAAAATTTGGATCGCACTCCAAGTCTCGACACATTGACATCAAAACTAAAGGTCCGCGCGAAGACTTTTCCCTCTCTAAATTTATTCTCAATCTTGTTTCCACGGATAGAATGCTGGCAGATTCTTTAACTAAAGCCACCTCTGTTGGGACCCTCAAACTTCTTCAACAAGCCGTATTTAATAATTAACTCTTGATTGAATGTACTCCTCTTACCAGTCACGAGGGGTGTTGAGTATCCCTTCCCCGTTCACCACCCTCTGCGCCTCAGTGCTTGGGTGCTCTCTGAGTCTACAAGGGGGACCCCAACAACATAGCTCTATTCATGACACGGTGTCTATCTTCTCCAATGAATCTCTAGCTCCATATATTTCTAATCATCTCTGTCCTCAACCGTCTTACTTGTCTACAGTCTACCTTTCTATTTTCTTTTTCTTTCTTATTTCATTTTCTCTTCTTCTTTCATTTCTTTTGCTTCCATCCGCTTGACTATCAACCACGTACCAAACCGATTCAGTCGCCTCTCAAATCTCTGACTGGTAAGATGCCCAATTCTCCAATAAAGCTATCAAACCCGGTCTGACCATTCATCACATCTAGCGGCTATTTCTGTCTTTGCCCAAACAAAATCACTCTTGTCTCATCAACCTGTCCTCACGTTCTAAAATCACTCTCATCTTGTCAACCTTTCCTCACGTTCTTAAACTCTCACTACTCAAAACTGTCTTTTTGTCTATCCTGATGAATCTACGCTGTAGGGCTCTACTTTTTTTATCTTTCCATTTCTTCTCTTCTCTCTAAAGTTATCCTCTGATTTTTCTTGTTTATTCTCATAGCCTCAGCTGGTTTTGGTTCTCAAGAAATCCAATAGAATCTTATTACTCATCAAAAATACAAACCATGTTTCAGGATGAAACCCAGGAATCACAACATGAATGGAAAACCCAAAGAAAAATAATTCAGAATCAAAATTTTAATTAGTAATTTTATTTTCACAGGATATCAAGGAATAAAGTTTAAAACCCATACCCATTTTTATCAGAAATGCCTTCATTAAATTCCATCAAGATTGATATCTAAAAGCAAGGAATACCTTCTTTCATAAAAAGAAAAAAAGGTTACTTACCAATGGAGTGGTGGGTGGTGGTTGTGGTGGATGAGGTGGGTGGTGGTGGATGGTGCTTGGTGTTGCTGGTTGATGTGTGTGGGTGAGTTGGTTTGCCTCATAGTAGTGCAGGACCTAAAATTGGAGCTGACAGACCCCAAGTGGGGTCCAGGTGAATATGGGGGGGGAGCCTGGAGGACATGCATGCCCCCACCCTTTTTGAAAAACAGGTGGGGAGGGGATTTGAAATCACCCCGCACCTAGCCACTCCCTCCCCCCTTGTTTGCTAGGTGGGGGGGTGATGAAATCCCCGCCACAAGCAGTTCCCTCCCTCCCACCTTGCTTGCTTGATTGTTTTGGGGGTAATGAAATCCCCCACAAAGCCAGTCCCTCCCTGCCCCCTCTCTTGCACGCTAGGTTGGGGGGTGATGAAATCCCCCCACCAAGCCGGTCCCCCCCTTGCTTGCTTGCTTGCTTGGGGGTGAGATACCATTTGTGTCTCACTTGCTCTTTCCCGTATCTTTCTTGTGTTTCCTGCTTTTCCCGTATCTTGCTGGTCTTGCCTGCTTTGCTTGTATCTTGCTTGTCTTGCTTTTATCTTGGTTGTCTTGCTTGCTTTGTTTGTTTTTACTCTGTTTCATTGCTGTTGGCATCCTTGTTTCATTCAACCCAACCAGTTGCATCAACTTTTTTCACACTTATTTGCAAATAACCTTTTATCAAATGTCTCCTTTATTTTTTATTAAAAATGAAATTGAATAAAAATCAAAAAAAAATGAACATAAACATTTTAATCAGGAGATCATTTTCTTCAATAAAGAATTTTTTTTTTGAAGGACTACCAGAAAAGGGTCCAAATTTGATAATAATGAAGTTTTAAACTTCATAATTAGAATTCATCCTGGTACAACCAATACCAATGATATATTGAATATAAAGAAATTCAATGATCATTATAAAACATTTGGATGAGAATAAGTTTGCTAATGTTGCTAAAAATTGGAAACATTATTAAAGTCAATTTTTCAAAGAAATGATTAAAAATTTTGGAAACAATTAGTTTCACTGGAGAAATTATGCATTAAGCATCAAACAGAATAAATGATTCTTAATATTTAAATGTATTTCCCTCACAGGATTAAAGGGGGGTGTTGAGAATGTAATCCCTTTTAAGGGAAATACATGTTTAAATATTTATTTGAATAAATTTATTGTATTACCAAATGGAAGAGACAATGATTTTGATGATGATAGAAAAAAGAATCATACAAAAAGGTTGAATAATACAGAAGTTATTAAAGATTTAATTTATTTCTAAATTCATGAAGTGTATGGTATTAATTATTATAGTATTGTTACATGAGTAACAATTAGTGTTACATAAAAATATTATATTTTTGTCTATTACCTCTCAATTGTAATATTCATATGAATTAAATTTAAATTAAAATTAAAAAATTTCTAGATGGCATTTCATAAATATATTTTGCTTTCTTATGGTAAGAACAAAAGAATTTAAATTTCTTTGATTTTATCATCACTTGTAAATATCTATTATCTTGTCTTTGGAACTGGACCCCCATCAATATTTAAAGGATCCAGTCCCCAGCAATCCAAGTTGTTCTCCATGGACTCATTCAGTTTATTGAAAAAATTATGTTATTAATTCATTCATTTTGACAGTTCATTTGTGTCATTTCATCATCATGTACCTCACAAGCTTCCAAAACCAACTGCTTTTTTTGTAGCCCAACGTATTATTGTAGCCCAATATGTTGGGCTGCAAGAAAATCACATTTTTTTGGAAGCTTTTGAGATCCATGATGATGAAATGATGAATTTCTATTCATATATTAATTATACATTATTTATACATTATTCCCAAGACCAACAAGCTTCAAGATAAAAGATTAAAAAGAAACAGTTTAATTTCTATGCAAATAATAATTATGATCAGCAATATGGAGTACTTTATTTTTTTTCGCTTTGGTATGATGTATATTACCATCCTGAATGCTTCTGAAAGTGTTTAGGTTTCTAACATTGATTTTCAAAGACATGGAAAGATGGGTATACAAAGAATTTTATACAGGAGGAAATGTACAGTGCCAATAATCTTTTGATTGCCAGAGTAACTTAAAAATTCCTTTTTGAGTAGAGAAATTGATCCCAACCCCATAGTCAGGTAAGAAAAAATTACCATTGTGAACATTGTAGCCCTTGGAGGAAGTAGAAAGTGATCCATATGCTTTCTTCTGGGGTATGAATAAAGCAAAGGCAAAGTTAGATATATCATTTTCATCAGTATGGGGTGAATTGCAGAAGCTGTCAGAGGTGAAGGTGAGGTGAGGTGAACAGGAGCTGGTTCCAAGAGGATCATCAAATGATAAGTTGGAGAAAGATGGGATGCAATACTTTTGCATGAGGGTTTGGTTTTTCTGAAATGGAACATGTGCCATATTGCTGAAGAATTGTCCGAGTATACTAGAAGCCCTTTCAGAGTAAGACATAAGTTTGTCATACTGGCATTTGCCAGTAGCAGTATTTGTTTCATTGATGTATCAGCCAATCATTTCCACTGTTACCATGGTCTTTCTCCATCCAATTGCCCACATTCTTCCTGCCCATGATCTAGATGGTGAGCCCACTGGGTTTACCAATTTCTTGAATTGGTGCAGGAACCAAGCAAGAAAGTCAATATCATCATACTCCTGAGGTGATAGGTCCTGGATTGGTTTAAATTTGATATTAGCAATAATATAATTCTTCCCCTTATCCATCAGGAGCACTCAACCATGATCAACCACTAGAAAGTTTGATTCAAAAAAGGCATGCAACTCTTGTAAATCTTCATTTGTTGGCTTTCTGGGATTTTAAGGATCAATCTGGGGATAGAGCTTGAATTATTTTTAGGAACTGTACCTCCACAGAATTTTGGGTTGCTGTCTGTTGTCCTTTTAACCTGTCATTTTTTGGGTAAAGAGAAGATCCCTCTTTAATTTTTACTGAGATGGTTTTCCTCCAGCAATCATGCTTTTTTCCTGCTGAATCATGAAATTAACAAAATTAATAGTTGAGTGGTATGCAGATCATATTCACCAGGGGAAATATCCATAGAATATTGAATCATAGAATTGCAGAAAGAGAGTTACAGCAAACAATTGGGGATGGATTACGACAATGTCAGCTTGGTGAATCAACATAAATGATAATAACAAGGAAAAAAACTATACACTTCAGTCTTGTTCCTGGCCATGAAAATATTTATTTACATGGTAGCAATTCACTTGGGAGAGTGCTTGGTATGCTTGGGGGAAAAGATGATGATCTTTTCACAGATGGGAAAGATGTAATTTGTGGATGTTAAGAGTGGAAGTGGAAGTAAAATTCAAGGGGTGGGATGGGATGGGGGGAAATGGCTTGAGGAGAGAAAGAGGACAAATTTAAGTAGTTCTTGATGGATGCTTCATCCAGGTGATTGATTAGTTGGCAGGGGGAAACAATCTGTGGCATTTTGAATATGCAATCAATCTAAAATTGTTGAGTGATGGGTTAGGGATTTAGACATTCCAAATCTAATAGTTGACCTTGAGGAATCCAATCTTATTGATCAGGGGAAAATTATTGTAACTGGAGCTTCCAGTATTGAAAAATATTGTAAAATCACTCTTTTGAATAGTTTGATTATGAATTATCATGCAAATAACAATTTTAAGAAATATTAAAAATGGAAAATACAGCTAAAATTATGAAAAAGTATTCAAATTTTATGGAAGATGACACAGTAAAGCTAAAGAAACTCAGAGGAGAAATGAAAACACTCATATTAACCATTTGAGCTTGGTAAATCAGATAATGGAGCGGGTTCTAGGCTGAAAGGAATGTTGGAAAAGGAAGTTTTTTTCATGTGGTTCATGTAGTCATGAGAAATAGCCTTTGCTAGATCATTCCAGGTGGGTAATTTCAATTTTCCTGTATCTTGAGGGTTCTCAGATATACCAAGCATGATGGACCAAATGTAGATTTGAAGGTGAGCCCATATGGGTTCCTTGGCTGAAGGTCTCCCATCTGAGACTGACTGAATTTTTTGAATGAAACAGAGGAGTTCATGACAATCACATAAAGAAGCAATCCTTCTGTCTCTTGAAGCAATGAAGATCCCCTGGATGCCAGCAAGCAGGTAGAAGAAAAAAGGGAGGAAATTGTGGCAGAATTCTAGTTGAGTCAATTCAGTGCAACTTTCTTCATTTGAAAACTCTGAGATGGTGAGGGAAGTTCTCAATAGTGGATGCTGGAGGTTCCTTGCGCTTGGAATTTTTTGTCTTGCCAGTGATGGGCTCCTTTGGGTCTTTCTGGGAATGAGCCTGAAGTATGGTGAAGCTGATAATGATATCAATAATGAAACTGCATAGCTCTTGAAGACAGTCCCTTGGCTTAACTGGTATAGCCTCCAACTGATTGGTCTTGACCTAATTTTCTAGAATCATGTGATGCTCTATTGATTTGGTCTGTAGTGAATTTGGCAAAGTCTTGATGCTTTGGAGCCACGTGACCATTTGTAGGTTTGCCTTGAAATTTGAGATGGGAGATGTGAGAGGATGGGTAGGCTGTGCAAACAGTTAATTGGTAACTGTTTTCACTGAGAAAGCCACTGTCTTTTCCCATTTATTGATGACTTTCCAGTGGGATGGTCCAAGGCATGAAGAAAGCGCACCAGATTGGATTCTAGATGAGCTGTTTTCTGATCTAGGGGGGGGGGGGGCAGCAGGACAAGTATGGCTGTTCTGCAGGCGTTAGAGGGCATGAAAATTGATTATGTCTGGTGCCCAACATGGTTCATGTGCACCCAAGCATAGAAACTTTGTTGCTGTGAAATGAAACAGTGGTCATTAGCAAAAAGGAATCTTGGGAGTTGATGGAATATTCAAATAAAACTAACATTGCTTGCAGATTTCCCAAACCCAGTTACCATACTCAACATTTGCGGAATGGGAGATGTACCACATTTCTGGTGGTTCATAACAGTTGTGGCCTTGAGACAGAAATGCAAAAAGTGCTTCACTGCATCCCATCCCATTCGGAGTTTCTTTGGAGATTTCCAACCCTTGAGAAATTGAGTGATTGAATGAAGCTACTTGCTTATTCTCTTGTGGTAAATGATGGTAAAATAACATCTACTTGCTTGATGATCAAAATCATAAGTGGGCTACTCATCTTGGGGAGCATCTGTACAAGAAACAATGGGCTGGGGAGAGGTTGGGTCTTGTTCAATCACTAATGCTTGATTGGATGTCTTTGGTTGATCTGGGGCCGCCTGTTGTTGCTCAGAATAGACTTGGGGTTCCTGAATGCTTGCAGTGGGTTGGGGTTGGGTGGAGAGGGAAGGTGCAGGAGTTGTTTGGATTCCCGGTTGGGGGGAGTGTGAAGTGGCTTCATGATTTTATGCCACTTCAGGGGAGGAGGAGGCTGGATTGTGACTGCCCATTATTTGTAGATGTGGGGTCATGTCCACAGGTGGATGAGTCAAGCATGGATGTTTTTGAGGTGGCTGTGACGGGGCTGTTGGGACAATGAGGATCTGGGTGTGATGCTCAGCCATTCTTTGCAAGGGAGACAGGACATAAAATTGTATTCTATGGGAAAACAAACCAATCAGACCTCCAAATCCGCAAATCTGAAGAATGAAAGTGGGGCAAGAACTAGCCTTTTCTGATATTTCTCAAGCTGGAATTTAACCTGTTTAAAGTATCTCGTATTGACCTGGGGATCCTGAGGCAAGCACAGGTAGTAACCATCTCTTGAATAGTATCTACATTCTGATAGAATTCTTCCTCAGTTAATTCCTGGACTTCTGATGCAGGGTGGGACTTGTCTGAAGGTGCTGAGATTTTTTCATCTTCATGAGTTGATGGTGAGGACTCTGTTGGTTATGAAAAGGAATTATTCAATGAAGGCCAAGTTCAGTAGGGATTGTTCTTTCAATTTGATGAAATACAAAACAGTGGGTTAACAAACCTGAAGGTGGGATTGCTTGTGTAGGAGGGGTGGATGCCATTGTGCGGGAAGTAATAAATAGATGGGAAAAAGATGTGAAGCTGGCTTGAGGGGTATTGGGGAATGGAGAAAAGGGGAAAAACCTGAGAGAAGGGAGGGATATTTATAGCCATTTAAAAGAAGAATTTTTTTTCATTTTTCTTGCTGCAACCCGCCAAAAAAAAAAGCTTCTGACCATGTCTACATGATGCAACATGCAGATCCATGGTCATTTGTGTGTCATGCTGATGTGCAATGCATGTGGTTTTCATTATCTAGGGATAGACCTGTGCATATTTAAGCCTTTCTGACTTGCTGAATTGGCTGAAAAAAAATCCAGAACATGGGTGGTGAATCTTTTTGGAGGCATTAGGATGTGGGAAAAAAGGAATTCCTAATTGATGGTGACCATTGAAATTCTCTACAGATGGAATCCATTGGAATTCAATGTAAGCAAATTGAGCTGAACAATGTGAAATTCCATCATGGTTGCCAACCATTGCAACTCTTTATGGATGGAAATTATTTCTTCTTCTCATGACAGACTGCAACCATTAGAATGCCTCATAAAAGGTTACCAATGTTATTCTTAATGGTCACCAACCATTGCAACTCTTTATGAATGGTGAAAATTTCTTCTCATGATGGACTTCCAGGTGACCATTATAATGCCTCATAAACAGTGACCAATGTTCTTCTTAATGGTCTCCAACCATTTCAGTTCTTTATCAATGGTTACAATTGATTGTCATGACCAACTGTGACCATTAGAATGACTCAAAAATGGCAATCAATGTTCTTCTTAATGGTTGCCAACCATTGCAGTTTTTTATGAATGGTGACAATTCATTTTAATTAATGAATGTGACCATTAGAATGGATCATAAACAGCCACAAATTTTCTTCTTAATTATTGCCAAACATTGATTCTCCTTCCAGAATGCAACCATGAGATGGCCTCATTGATTTCAACCAATTTTTTTTCTTAATTTTTGCAGACCATTGAAATTATTTATGGAGGGAAACCATTGGATTGCCCCTGGGACAGGGACCATTGTGCTTTAAAGTAGACAGTCACAATTGCACTTCTAGATGAACGGCAACCATTGACCCTCCTCTGAGGGGCATCCATTGTAATGCCTCTTGGAGGAAATTACAAGAGTTCTTTATGGTTGGTGTCCATTGAAGTGCTTTGATAATTCATGTCAACCATGAACACCAGCCTTTACAAAAAGCTAATGGACGGCAACCATGAATATCTATCATAGATGAAGGAGGTCAAAGAAATTGGAGCATTTCTTCCATTGAAGTTGTTCAATATCATTCACATGTAACTTCCAGCACAAGAGTTTCACACAAAATGTCATGCAGTGTACCATCTTATCAACACATATGGGAGTATTGGTGACAGGTGGTGGAAAGATGGGCATGATGTGAATTGTGAGTAAAAATTACTCATGGAATAATGGAAAAAATGTAGTTCTCAAGAATTTTGATACAACAGTAATGTACAGGATAGTGAGGACAGAAGAAAACAAACAAATGAGTGAGATTGGGAAGAAGGAGATGAGAAGCTGAGAGAGAGGGGATTTAGGTGTCATCCTGCAGGGATTGGAACACTTCCCTCCAATACCTGGTGGTGAGAATAGCCAACCTGAATATGATATGAGCACAATTTTCTGAATCAGTGGAATGTAAGGTGGGTGGCTATATTTTCAGGAAAAAGACTTACTGGGCAAGTTTCTCCTTGCATTTCTGAATCTGAAGGAGAGAGGGAAAATTCAGTGAAGTGCCTATGATGAGTGGATTATGAGGACATTACCTTTTGAATATTCTCCTTGATGGTATTAGGTTCAATCAGGTAATAAAACTGCACTGGCCTTGTTTGACCCATTTGATGCAGCCAATCAACTACCTGTGCCTGGGTTGTGGGGTTCCAGCGGGGTTCCTATGTAGATAAAATGAATTTAGACTAAGTAAATGACAAAATTCTAGAAATTATTGGGTGCTTACCATGATTAATACAAAATTTGCTGATGTGATTTTGATTCCAACACCAGCCACCTGAATGGAGGCAAGTAGCACATAAGTTGTGCTACTTGCAGAAAACTGCTCAAGAATTGATTCTTGCTGTTTTGCCTTCAGACCTCCATCCAGAAAAAAGGAGGAGATTCAATATTAATCTAGTGTCATTCCAATCCTGCGCATGGTGGGTGAAAATGAGCTGTTAAGCAGGGTATGATTGGAAACAGGAGAAAAAGATGGCAAGCTTACAGATCAAGGTAGCGCGTCCAACACAAAAAGACCACGAATTTGCTTGCTCTGGCTACCACCGCCAATCCTGGCTGAATCATCCCTACAAGCTGTTTGATTTTGGAGCTCTCAAGGCAGGTGTCAATATCAATGTGATGGATGATTGATTCAACTCCCATGCTGTGATCCTTGGGAACCAACTCTTCTGTGGGGATGAATTGTTCATTTTGGTCCATGATGATGTTGGGGTCTGCCAAAACCACATGATTACATGCGCCAATGAGCTGGCAAAGATCCTTGAGGAGTGAAAACTTCATTGGCTTGGATCCATCAGGAGGCGGCTCATTCTTAATTTTGGAAATGAATTGGTGCTGGAGTTGACAGTAGAAGTCTTTTTCTGCCGGTGAGAGTGGTGTCTTGATGTAGTTTTGAGTAATCCTGGGGATATTTGACAGCTCATCAACCTTGGTCCTTTGAAGAGTGGTGTTTTGGAGGACCATTTGTATTGGGGCAGCTTCCCCTGCTTTTAGATGGGGCAAAAGGGTAGTTTCCCAGTTGCTGTACTCATTTTTTAGAACGATAGACAGGAAGCTAAGGAGAGAGAGGAGATCTTGAAGTCAGTTTTGCACTGGCGTTCCTGTGAGACAAACTCTAAAATTTGTGGCAACCTGGGTGATTGCTTGGGAAATTTTTGCATCTGTATTTTGGATAGTGCTGTGATGCAAGTGAATTGCAGTCAGTTGGTCCAAAAAAAATATACTTGGGTAGCAAAGATGGCAAGATGAAGGCTGGAATTACTGTGCCTCATCAAAAATAATCCTGAACCATTTTCTAGAGAAGATGATGGAGTTAGGAATTTTGGGGTTGGCTTGCATTTTTTTGTATTCCAATGACACCAGGTGATATGATGTGAGAATCAAATCTGCATGTTCTAGTAGACAAGCCATGGTCTGATGCCAACATTTTCCATGGTAGGTGATAACGTTGATGGACTTTGACTGATTATTCTTCATAATATCTCTTTTCCAATTTTTCAGGAGGCGTGGGGGGGTTATCACAAGTGTAGCTTGATGCAGAGGTTTTTCAGGGGGGGAGGTCCAGAGGGAGGCCATAGGCCTGGGCCTGCAGCCAGTTTATTTCAATTAGTGAAATTGATTGTATTTTTTTAACAATAACCATGTTGTTGGCCAGGATAGATCCAAGTTGAAATTCCAGAATTTCCTCACCCCTTGCAAGAGCTATGCTTTCACCACTAATCTTGTTCTCCCATAGTGCACCACTATTGATTGAGGTCCTCTTCCACAGAGCCAAGGCAGATGCAGCTTTTGATGATTCCCTATCAAGGAGTAAAGCAAGTCCTTGAGACTGATGTGGTAGCAATGGGGTTTTGATTACATTGGCAGGAGGAGAAATGTGTTCAAGATCACACCCACTGGGCACCTCAAGTAGAGTGGGGTTGTAATGTAGCTCTTTGATAGCAGAGGGGAGGTTTAAAATTTCTGTGGCAAGGTTGGAAATGGAGATGGAGTTGTGTTTTGTGGAATTTTATTGTGGAGGGCATTCAAGGGTAATTGATGAGGAAAAAATGGAGGTGGTGATGGTCATGAGATCACCTTTGCTGAAAAATATCAATAATGCAAAATTTAATGTGAAAGCAGGCTGGGAGGAGACATGCAGAACGGCCTCAACAAAGATCTATGAAGCTGTCTGGTTGGGAAATTTGGAAGGGCATTTTCCAGCAGGACCAAATGATGTTTGATCAGGGATATAAGGGAGAAGGAGGCATGACAGGGGAAGTGGTAAGGAGCCAACAGGTTGATCTAGTGTTGGGATTCTGACAACAAGTTTTCCATCTTGGCGGAGAAGGGAGACCCAATGAGTCAATGGGTTGGAAATGAGATAGGGAAGAACAGTTTCAGGAATTGAGCTGAGGGTGGTTTTGAGGAGGCCAAGACATTTAGCAGAGAAGGAACCCATGGCTAAGTTTTAATGAGGTACTGTGATGCTTAAGGGATTTGATAAACAGAAAGATGGATGAAATATGTGGGAGATTGTGGGAAAAACTATGATTGCAAGGGGGAAGAACTGTGTGTGAAGGTGGGTATTAATATATTTGAGCTGACCAGGAGGTGGCTCTGTGGTAGAAATTCATGTCAACAGATTTTTTGTTTTGTGGGGGGAGCTCTGTGGGTAGATTTGCAGTTTAGCAGAGTAGGAGTATGCAATTCTGATATCTCTGAGATCTGCATGATGCGGGGGCTTTGCCTCAGCCTTCCTGGTCAATTCAAATAGGGTATTCTTTTGTTAGATTTCATGGGGCATAGTCACATGTGGATGATGTACACCATTTTTTATCAAACTATATACAGTTCTGGAAATGGTGGGCATATGAAGTCATCACATTCAGGTTTATGCAAATTCTAAATCTGAGAGTATGCATAATGATGGGAGGGTTGCCTTCTCACTTGTGTCAATTGTGGTAAATGGTCTGTGCCAAATCAATTTTAGAGGGTCTAATATGGACTTTTGCGCTGTGGTGACCAAATCTGGACACCTCAGGACCACTGCAGAAAATTTAAATTTTTTATGATTTTTATATTCATCATTCATCATCAAAAAAAAAATCAGAATTCCTTTTCCTGAATCAGCTCCCTTCAGCCTTCAGATCCTCCAGCTTCCACATCTCCCAGCAGTTTAGGGATGGGTCCCTATTTATCATCCCCAGTCATCATCCTGCTTCCTCAGATTAAGTTGATCCAGCCCTGACCTTGCGTTGGTTTAGCTCCTACCTGCCTTTCTTTAATGGATCACCGTCCACCAGGAAGCATGGTAACAAGGATAAGAATTTAAAGATCAAGAAGACCTTCAATCAAAGTTTTTTCAATATCTTGAGTCAAGCCTTGCCTTCACTCACCTCAAGCTGGCCATTCTCTTCACATCCCTTGCCAAAAGGACATGCGCCACCAACATCATGTCAAGATCATTGTGTCCACAGTAACTTGAAGGCTTGCACCCCCATCATCCATCCAATAACCCGCAAAAGATTGTTCATGGGAACAACCTTCATCCCCTGACCCAATTGGTTGTTCCCATGACCAATCTTGCACTCTCATACAACCATCAATCAATCATCCCCATTGACCCTGTCCTCCTCCTCCTCAAATCATCATCCCCAGCAGTTTCCCAGGCCCATCAGCCTGTCCGCGCGGCTCCTTTCCTGCAATTCTCCTGTCCGTGCCCATCATTGGCACAGGCTGGTGTCTCTCCATCCCCGCTCATCCAAGATTCTTTCCATTATTTCAATTTTTTTCTGTTGTTTTTTTTCTCATCAGTTTCTCTTTTGGTTTTTTTCCTATTTCCATTAAAAAAATTTAAAAATTCAAATTGTGTTTTTTTTTCAACTCTATATGTTTTATCACTTGTACATAGTCTACAGGGACCCATGGCCCATAAAAGGAGGTGCTCTCTCCTGCCTTTTTCTAATCATACATGGGAGTGTGTGCATATGTCCCCCCCAATATCATAGCAATTCATCATCATCATCCTGGGTATATATTTGATTGCCCCCTGATCCCTTTGATCCTTAAGTCTTTGCCCCTCTGAGGCCTGATCCTTATCACCAACCAATAGCCTTGCTGGTTGAATAGAATTCTGTCTTTTGGAATTCTTGAGTGTGTTAAACCACTCTTTGATCCCTTTCTCTGACCATACTGGTATCAATCCTTCCTTCATCATCTTTGTAGAGCCAATCACATTTGATTGAAGAGGTTTTATTAAGCTTAAAACCTGAAGTGTTATACCTCCTTTTATTTTTCAAAGTTTCATTCTGCCAGCCTACTCTTAAGTTCCTTGAGAAGTGTTGAGGTTATCCCTGTTTGAATCAGTTACTTTTTGCTTTTAGAGCTTCTCAAAACATTGTGCTTTGTCTTGTACGTTCACCCTCAGTTATCTGGTACCCTTCAAGCACTTGATTGCGGAGAGTTGGGCAGTTTCATTGAGAGCCTGGAGGTTGGTTGGGGTTTGAGTTGATCATCCCCAATCTTCTGCTGAAAACCAGAGTTATTAGCTTGTGGGCATTGTTTACATGCAAAAGCTTTGTTCTTTTGAAATTTAATAAACTTTAAAATTCTTGTGTTCGAATATCTCTTACATAATCTTGAATCAGATAGTGCTGTTCCATTGCTACCAACTATGACCAAACTTTATCCTTACTAATTGATTCCTCACTTAGAAAAGTTCTGGACCTTGATCTTGGTTACATTTAAATATTTTTGTAACAATCAGGAGGGCAGCCTAAAACAGTACTTTTCCCCTCCACAAAACTGCCATGGCCTAGCACCGTTTGGATTCTTACATTCGGTCCCCGGACTGGGATTGAACCAGCAACCTTGGGATTTACAGTCCCAGACTTGAAGAATCAACTTCAAAATAAAATCCAATTTTTTTTCTTTTTTTCTTTCTTCTATTATCATCCAGATCTGGTCTGTGGAGGAAACACGTTCCAGAAGTAAGTCCTCCCAATTGTGCACCATCTGTGAAAGATCCTTGTTTTTTTTTTGTGAAAACTCTACTCTTGCCACACCTGTGAGCCACATTGGAATTCTGCTCTTTGGATCTCTTAGGAACTCTGCTCTTCAAGATGGAATCTACTGGTACCTCCTCCTCTTTTTGGGTCAAGATGGTCAAGATCAAACCCCAAAACAAGAACTTAGGTTTCAATAGAAAGAATGTCAAACAATTCTTGGACTCCTATGAGATGGCTGCTGAAGTGGATGGTGCAAGTGAAAATGATATGGCTCATCATTTACAAATTTTTATCTCCTCTGATGAAGTTATGGAATTAATCAAATTGTTTGATGGATTCAAAACTAATAACTGGAGGCTCTTGAAGGAGGCTATGTTGGCTTATTGGGGAAAAGTAGATGTGGCTAGGTTTACCTTACAGGACTTGGATGCTCTGGTTTCCCAATGGATCTCCAATGGTGGTGTCTCTTCAGCCTCTGATTATCAATCTTTTAGAAAATCTTGGGATCCTATTCAGTCTTAACTCATCACAAACAATCAAATTGAAACAGTGGACAAAATTAAAGTTCAGTTTTTCCAGTCTTATTCTCCAGGGGTACAGAAAAGGATTAGAGATGAATTAGTTAAATCTGGATCTATGATTACTAATAGAGATAATTGGTTCAAGCTCCCTGCTTTTCTGGTCCTAAGGAGTGCAGTGGATAAAGTAATTAAAGGTCACACAGCTCTTCCTTTTGAAAAAACTAGAGTCACTGAACCAGCACATTCTCCTTCTTTTAAAGAGTCCAATGAAATAATAAAAAAGATGGAAGCAAATTGTAGACTAAAACCAAATCCCCAGGCCAATAATGAAACTGCTACCATAGATGAGATTACTAAATTACTTCAGGCCTTTGAAAAAAAAATTGATCAGAAAATTTCTTCTTTAGCTACTCCTAAGCCTTCTAACTCTGTTCCTAAAACCACTCTAGTCTGCTATTAATGTCATAGGGAAGGCCATGGTACTGGGAGATGTCCTGAACTCCAGAAGGACAAGGAGGATAAATTGGTGGAGCAGAAGGGAAAAAATTTCTTTCTTCCTAATGGTGCTTTGATCCCTTTTGATTTTTCTTGTCCAATCCATCATGTGGTGGCCTCCTATCAACCACCAACACCCAAGAAGGCATCTTTGGTCTCCTTGGATTTTCAATCATCCTGTGGCACTTTACAACCTTGGTATCCTCCAGCTGTCACTTCTTCCAGCTTCTCTGGCACTTATCAGTCTGATCCAGCTAGGAAACTCCATGATGAACCCAAAACTCACAAGTCTCCTCCAGTTCCATCTTCAATCCTTTGAAAACCCATAAAATTGTGATCCTCACCTGAGCCCCCTTCCTCTGATATAGAAGACATGGAAGTGGAAAGGGAACCACTTATGGAAAGGTTCCAGGACCACTCTGATCCTCCTTCTGTTCAATCTGTTCAAGTGCCTCAACCTTCTAATCCTGATCCAGTACCTGCTCAACCTGATCATCCTCCCTCCACCCAGCCCAATGTTCAATTTGAGAGGGGCAATTCCAAGGATCACCCCAATGCTGTGGAAGGAGTATTAATAAAAAAATCTGATCTAAAAATTCCTGATCTTTCTGTGGCTGAACTACTGTCAATCTCTCCATCTGTGGCTGAAGGGATGAAGAAATGGGTTTCTTGTTGACAAGTGGAGATTTCTCCAGAAAAATTAAAAGTTTCTTCTGGTAATTTGATGGAGGACTCCGGTAGAACAGATCACTCTTCAGATTCCAACTTTTATTCCTGTGCTCTTGGTTTCCTCCTCTGCTATCTTGGTGACTCTGCTAAAACAGTTTTGCTTCTGGTGGATTCTGGTTTCCAGCTCAATTTAATTTTACTTTTCATGGCCTGCAAACTCAAACTCAGCCCAAGGGTCAGCTTTAAATCTGCTTTATATGGTATAGGGAATCAGTCATGCAAATTATTTGGTATTTCTGAGGATTTCCTGGTTTGAATTGGACAAAATATTTTTGGCACTTGTCATTTCTGGAGTACTCATTTGGATGGACCTATGATCTTGGGAAGACCTTTCTTAATGGATTTTGGTGCAACCATAATGTTTTCTGATCAAGTTGGGGAGAGAATTCCTCTCTGTGATGCTTGTGGCAGGAAGATTGAAGTCCCCCTTTACTCCTTGGATTCTGGTTGTTGGGAACAAGATTTTCCCGGTCCTCCTCCTAAATCAGTTCTGAAAGGGAAACAGAAGGACACCTCTTCTTCCTCTCATTTTTAGATTAGTTGGCATTACTAATAGTTGTAGTTCTTCCCAGCCTCAGACTTCAACTCAAGGATCAACTTCTGTCTCAGAGGCATATTTTTCTTTTTCCTCATCATTTCCTTCTCATCCAAATAAAATTGAAAATCAAAAACATGAAAAATTCAAAAATACTAAAAATATTTCTTCTCTCCCTGGATCTGTTTTCTCTACTTTTCCTTTTTATTTTCAGCCTGATCATTCTTCTCCTATTCCTGTTTTAAATCTCCGCAATGAGTCTAAACTAGATCCCAATCTTGATTCTCTTCTTGGGGGTTTTGGTATGAAGGAGTATGGTCTTAGGTGGAGGCAATTTGTGGTAGAAGTAAGTCCTCCAAATTGTGCACCATCAGGGGCTCCTACTACTGTCATTTTCAAAACTCTACCCTGTGTCACACATGTGAGCAATGTGTCATCTTTTGGATCCTCTTTTATGGAAAAGGCACCTTTTAAGGAAGTTGCGGAACATAAAACTTGGAAGATGTTGGAGCTTGGTCTCAGCTTTTGTAGTCAGGTCTTGCTGGTCAATGCTTGGAGAAAGCAAGGATTTCTCTCTTTTAAAAATAAGTATAAGCTAGTTGCCAAAAAGGTTCAACCAGTCAACCAACCAATGCCTTTCAAACCCAATCCTCCTCTTATGCTTCCTCCTCTATCTTGTGATCCTTACTAAGTTTTGTCTCAATCTCTAACTTGTCCATTTGTTCCTTGTGGTCATGTTACTGAAGAACGTCTTAAGGTGGTCAACTTTGGTCCAGATGGGTGGCTTCTTCCTGATGAGTTCAATTTGATCAAAAATGTTTTAGCTCTTAGAGAAAAATCCATTTCTTTCTGTGAAGAAGAGAGAGGTCTCTTGAAAGAATCCTATGGCCTACCTTATATCATTCCAGTAGTAGAACATGATCCCTGGAAAAAGAAAAAGATCCCTATCCCTGCTGCTAAGTTCAATAATTTCATCAATTTGGTCCGCAAACAAGTAGGTACTGGTTTATACAAGCAGTCAAATTCCAGCTATTCCAGTCCTGTTTTCTGTGTCCTCAAAAGTAATGGTAAACTTAGAATAGTTCATGATCTCCAGCCTCTAGAAAATTTTACTATTAAATACTCTGTTATTACCCCTGCTGCTGAAGAATTTGTTGAATCCTTCTCTGGGAGAGCTTGCTATGGTCTAGGTGATATTATGTGTGGCTATGAAAAAAAATCCTTACATCCAATCTCTCATCCTCTCACTACTTTCAATACTCCTCTTGGTCAATTCCAACTTTTTTTTTTCCCCAGGGTGCCACCAATTTTTTTGCAGTCTATCAGGGTCAGATGGTTTGGATCCTCCAGGATGAAATCCCTGATCATTCTGGTATCTTTATTGATGATGGCTGAACTAAAGTTCCATTTTCTTACTATAAAAATGAGCTCTTACCCAGGTACTCAGGAATCCGTTGATTTATCTGGGAATATGCAACTAATTTGGAAAGGATCTTGTTTTGAATTGAGGATTCTGGTCTCACTGTCTCTGGATCCAAATTGGCTGTCTGTTTCCCTGCTCTGGAAATTGTTGGTCATGTGGTCTGCAAGGAAGGAAGAAGAATGGCTCCATCCAAAGTCAACAAAATCCTCTCTTGGCCCACTCCAATCAATCCCACTGAAGTCAGAGGTTTCTTAGGTTTTGTCATTTATGTTTGGATCTTCATCCCTTCTCTATCCAAAATCTGTATTCCCTTGCATCGCTTAACCAGGAAGAATGCTGAATGGCTTTGGACCCAAGCTTGTGAACAATCATTTAAGAAGCTCAAAACAATTTTTGGGAAAGACATTGTCTTGATTAAGATCACTTATGGACCTGGAGCTGGCAAGATCAAGCTTGCTGTTGATTTGAGTGATCAATCTGTTGGGGCTGTCCTTACCCAGGAAGACAAAAATAGTTTGGATTGTCCTTCTCTGTATGAATCTGTTCTCTTTTCAGATGTGGAATCTAGGTACTCTCAGCCAAAACTGGAGCTTTGCGGTGTGGCCCAAATTTTAAAGAAGCTCCAAAATATTCTCTGGGGTCAACACTTTGAGTTACAAGTCAATGCACAATCCATCATCAAAATGATCAATGCCCCCAGCCTTTCTAATGCTCCAATGAATCTTTGGGTGGCTTTTATCCAGTTGTTGTCTTTTGATATTGTTCATAGGCCTGGAAAGTCTTTCACCATGCCTGATGGGTTATCTTGACGTCCTATTGGAAATTAAGAATTGGATGTTGGAGTGGATTTTGACAAGGAGGAACCCTTTATTTGACCTGTCTTCAGCTTTTCCTCTCAAAATTATTCTGGCTTCCAGCAAGGTTTCTGGCTTGAACTAGAGCAGTACTTTTCCACTCTCCAAAGACCTCCTGATCTCTCAGCTAAAGATTTTTGATCCCTTAAAAGAAAGTCCTCCAACTTCTTTGTACAAGGTACTAGGCTTATGAAAAGAGGAAACGCTTGTGCCCTTATTTCTGTCACTATCCCTGCTAAACAAGATTTGATCTTGGAAATTCTCCATGAAGGACTTGGTCATTGTGGAGAAACAGAAACTTATCAACAAATATCCAAACAATTCTTGTGGCCATCTTTGAAGAAATCTGTCTCTCAATGGTGCAAGAGTTGTGATTTCTGTCGGAAACATGATCTTAGGCGCCCAGCTGAAATTTTCTATCCAACTGGGGAGTCCACTGTCTTTGGAAGGATTGCTATTGATGTGATTCACATTAAGGCTGGTGGAGCTAAGTACCTCATTGTGGCTAGAGATGATTTTTCTGGATGGTTTGAAACAAAATTCCTTAAAAACCTCATTTCTGAATCAGTAGCAGCTTTTCTCTATGAGACTTGGACAATGTGCTATGGCTTGGCCCAATCTTATTCAAATCATTGTGGCTCTGATTTTGGTGGCAAATTGGCCAAAATGATCCAATTGCTTCCTGTTCAACATAGGGTGACCACTCCTTATTATCCTAAAGGCCAAGGCATGGTGGAAAGAGGCCATGCTCCTTTGAAGGCTGCTCTTGTCAAACTTGCCGGCAAAAGTGGGAAGAATTGTTGCAAATTTCTTCCTCTGGTCCTTTTCTCTGATTTAATTTCAACTAAACAAGCCCCTGGCTACTCACCCCACAAAATTGTCTTTGGTCAAAGGGCTGTCCTTCCTCTGGATCTGGAAATGGAATCTTTCTTAGGTATTTCCTGGGAACAGGTTTCTTCTACCACTGATCTATTAGTTTCCCAATCTAAGAAACTGGAGCAAATTGAGGATGTTTGCAGTGAAGCTTATCAGAATATGATGGATTCCAGAGAAAAATTGGTTCATTATTGGGAAGATAAGCATTCAAAGCAGATCAGGGACTCTTTGAATCCTGGTGATCTTTTTTTAGCTTATAATTGATCCTTGGAAACTCAGTAGGGAAAGCTTTTCTCTAATTTCTGGAATGGTCCTTATTGTCTTCTTTTTTTGTATATTTCATCAAACTCAGATGCAGACTAGGGAAAGTCTGTAATTTGGGGAGAGATTTGGTGACCAAATCTGGACACCTCAGGACCACTGCAGAAAATGTAAATTTTTTATGATTTTTACATTCATCATTCATCATAAAAAAAAAATATTGGAATTCCTTTTCCTGAATCAGGTCCTCTCAACCTTCAGATTCTCCAGCTTCCCCATCTCCCAGCCGTTTAGGGATGGTTCCCTGGGGTGTCCAACTCCCCAGGTCTTGCGTTCAATCCCTCTCCTCTTTGCTTCAGTTCTTTTTTTGCCAAATGCACAGGCAAGACCAGCTTGGCTTGACCCTTTCCAGCACCAGCATTGGCAACAGCAATCAGCTCTCCACCATAAATTTATCCTCCCCTGTCATCATCCTTCTTCCTCAGATCAATTAAATCCATCCCCAACCTCGCGTTGGTTTAGATCCTACCTGCCTTTCTTTAATGGATCACCATCCACCAGGAAGGACGGTAACAAGGCTAAGAATTTACAGATCAAGAAGACCTTCAATCAAAGGTTGTTTAATATCTTGAGTCAAGCCTTGCCTTCACCCTCCTTGAGCTCACCATTATCTTCACATCCCTTACCAAATGGACATGCGCCACCAACATCATGTCAAGATCATTGTGTCCACAGTAACTTGAAGGCCTGCCCCCCCATCATTCATTCAATCACCCACGCAAGATTGGTCACAGGAACAACCTTCATCCCCTGACCTGATTGGTTGTTTCCACAACCAAGCTTGCACTCTCATACAACCATCAATCAATCATCCCCATTGACCCTGTCCTCCTCCTTGTCCAATCATCACCCCCCAGCGGTTTCCCGGGCCCGTCAGCCTGTCCGCGCAGCTCCTTGCCTGCAATTCTCCTGTCTGTGCCCATCATTTGAACAGGCTGGTTTCTCTCCATCCCCTTTCATCCAAGCTTCTTTCCATTATTTCAATTTTTTTTCTGTTGTTTGTTTTCTCATCAGTTTCTCTTTTGGTTTTTTTCTCATGTCTGTTAAAAAAAAAATCCAAATTGTGTTTTTTTCCTGCTCTATATGTGTTATCACTTGTACATAGTCTACAGGGACCCATGGCCCATAAAATGAGGAGCTCTCCCCTTCCTTTTTCTAATCATCCATGGGAGTGTGTGCATATTTCACCCCCAATGTCATAGCAATTCATCATCATCATCCTGGGTATATCTTTGATTGGCCCCTGATCCCTTTGATCCTTAAGTCTTTGCCCCTCTGAGGCCTGATCCTTATCACCAACCAATAGCTTTGCTGGTTGAATAGAATTCTTTCTTTTGGAATTCTTTAGTGTGTTACACCACTCTTTGATCCCTTTCTCTGACCATACTGGTCTCAATCCTTCCTTGATCATCTTTCCAGAGCCAATCACATTTGATTGGAGAGGTTTTATTAAGCTTAAAACCTGGAGTTTTATACCTCCTTCTATTTTTCAATGTTTCATTCTGCCAGCCTACTCTTGGGTTCCTTGAGAAGTGTTGAGGTTATCCCTGTTCAAATCAGTTACTTTTTGCTTTTAGAGCTTCTCAAAACATTGTGCTTTGTCTTTTACGGCCACCCTCAGTTATCTGGTACCCTTCAAGCGCTTGATTGCGGAGAGTTGGGCGGGTTCATCAAGAACCTGGAGGTTGGTTGGGGTTTGAGTTGATCATCCCCAATCTTCTGCTTAAAACCAGAGTTATTATCTTGTGGGCCTTTTTTACATACAACAGCTTTGTTCTTTTGAACTTTAAACAAACTTTAAACTTATTTTGTTCAAATATCTCTCACATAATTTTGTTTCAGATAGTGCTGTTCCAGTGCTACCCACTATTACCAAACTTTATCTTTACTACTTGATTCCTCACTTAAAAAAGTTCTGGACCTTGATCTTGGTTACATTTAAATATTTTTTCAACACTCAGGAGGGCAGCCTAAAACAGCTCCTTTCCCCTTTACAGAACTGCCACGGCCTGGCACCGTTTGGAGTCTTACAATGCTGGGTGGAAAGCGTAAAGATCCATTTTTGACTGATCTATATGGGATTAATGGAAAGGATGCTTGTGAAGGAACACAAAATGGAGTTGTACGCTGTGTGGCCAGTGCTGTGGAAACAACAGAGAGAAACTTCTCTAGTTTTCCCTAAGTTTTGGAGGCAATGGTCTTAGCGTCTGTAAGGATAAGGATGCCCCTTTGTAGAGAGAGAGAGAGAGAGAGAGTTAAAAGATGACAATTTTTTTTTCTTCCTTTTTTTTTATGTGAGCCCCCCCCCCCTATTCTCTGCGCTGAGGGAAAGTGCCCTTATGCCCACCCCCTCAGCCCTAACCTAGATACAAACGCAAAGGCAACCTGAAAGACAATAAAGAAGAAACCCCAAGACCCAGAACCCTAGCTCAACCCTAACGCCTATATCCAATCCCTCAATCCCACCTGCCATTACACACATCCAGTTTATCTTTCTCCTGATGTGGCCCTCTGCCACTCCCAACTCAAAACCCCTGCACTTGGTGTATCCACCCAACGTGCAATTGCCACTTTCCCCTGGCCCTTGGGTTGTCCCGTGCTTGCGCACACCCACTGGCCTAAATAGCCCTGTGATTGCCCTGCTCTTACCTCCCTGAACTAACCACCTGTGAAAGTTGTTGGGCCGGCTCCATTCCTAAGTAAGTAATATCCAAGCAGGTTGCAGCCCATCCCCCCCCCTGGTCTAGCCCAACCCGTAACTGACGTGCCAGTCCCACTGCACCTGCTGCTGTGCTTGCAGCGGCTACTGCTGAGAATGAGTGCACCCCAACTGCTGAGCGTGCATGCCACAACACAGTTCCCAATCCAAGGCTATATAATGACACCACAGCATAAAACTTCTGAAAGGATCATTGTGCATAGGACATAATGAGGTTGTGCATTGGGTGGCCAAAGTCCAGCTCTGCTTGCAAGTGCTCAACAAGGGTCTGGGCATAAAATAAGCCATGTATCAAAGCCTGCTTGATATGCCCACAAACTTGTGAAGGAACACAATATGGAGTTGTAGGCTGGCTGGCCAGTGTACAACTCCTAAAAGGATCATTGTGCATAGGACATGAAATCTTATTATTACACAATCTTGTTTTTTGTATTTTGTATTGCTGCACATAATTCGATGTACATGCTCATCCCTTTGCTCAGCAATTCAATTTTTGAGCATAGCTTATGGGCTGGATTAGCCTGGGTGTACATAGTACTAAGATGAAATCAAAATTCCCCGTTCATTTGGTTTTTGACATCCTGAAAAGCATTGACAAAGTCACCACAAAATTCCTGCAATCCAAAAATATATAAGAGCAGCCTTTCACTTGCATCTGTGTTCTTCCCCCACCATCTCAAACACCCATTTCCATTCTTCCTACAACAATCCATCCATCCATCCATCCATCCATTGATCCATTGATCCATCCATCCATCCATACCATCACCACAAGACTTCTCCACTATTTCTACATCACCTTTGCACAGCAAACCCCCACCCTCAATTCCATCTTCCCAGCTCACTGAGCCCACTGGAGATCAACCAACTGCTGATCCAGTACACACCAAACCCCCGCCCTCAATTCCATCTGCTCAGCTTGCTGAGACTGCTGGAGATCACCCAACTGCTGATTTCCCAACAATCATCACCCCAGACTGTGAGTCCTCTTTTCACTTTTTCATCTTTGCCTCACTTAATCACCAGACCTTCCCTAGCCTTGCTTCCACCACCCCCACCATGGGTCAAAGTTGTAGGCACAGAATCATCATCAAGCTGCCATGCTGCACCCCCACCCCCACCCCCGGTCCAGAATGGTTGCTTGATGAGCACACAGGAAGCCTTGGTTTTCTCAAATTCTAACTTCCTTTCCAATAGCAAGCGGCAAATGAGAAAGCTCCTTAAAATGGCCAACAAAAAATCACTGCCACAATCAGTCCAAGAAATGGCGTTCAAGGCCTGTAAGGGTCTTCAAGATGCAATGGCCTTTGAGTTGAAATGCTTGAATGCTAGTCCAAACCCCAACTGATCCTCATTGTGTCCTTCACCAGTGGTTAAAAAAGGTGATTACCTTCCTCCCAAGAAGGAGTTTCATATTGGGTCTGGGAAACTTCTCAGCAAAAGAAGGGTTGCAACCGCCGCTTCCAATCCCAACAAGAAGAGGCATAAATTTGCACCCTTGAAGGAAATTGAAGAAGAGGAAAGTACCTCAGGCCCCGCTACTCCCCCCATGCAAGCTTCTCCAAATGAAGTGCCCTCAAAAGAATCCCAACCTCCACTCTTTAACCCTGAAGTCCTGGCAGAGCAGGCCTCCATCACCACTCCCCTTGAACCCAATGTTACACCAGTGGTACCAGACTCCCAATGCACCAAGGGGGCTACCTACTCCTTCCGCTGCCACTCATGATTGTGCAAATTACCCTGGTAAGTCACTTCCATCACATCCATTCACATTCCTTTCCTGATTTCCAATTGATGTAGCTCCATCCATAGATTTTTCAGCACTGTTCAAAAATACTAGGCTGAACTCCAGGAAGCCATTCAACCCTTTTCAAATGGCATCATCAACTCATAGTTCTACAAGAGCACTATTGAGGCAGCAGTGCACCTCTTTGGATTATGTGAAAAAGACCACCAAGAATGGGGATCTTACCCTTGATTGCTATCTCACACAATCCGTTTCAACACCATCAGTGCCATTATTAAGGAATGGATCAGTCAATTGGCTACAAGTGGTAAGCTTGATTCCACTGGGATCTTTTGCCTTCACAGTAGCCAACCTGTCCTCACTCCTACAGATGCAAATCCCCTCCCACCTTGCACATCTGAGCCATATTAAATGCCAGATTTATTTTCTCCGCCTCTTCTACCCGGTTCACCGCCCCCACCAGCCACAACCATAGGATCTAATCTGCACAATCTCTGGCTTCACCTCACTCACCCTCCAGAGATTTCTCAGGTTAGATGGGCACAATTATGGTTCCAATCCATTCTCCTGGTCTCAGGAGAACTCACCCAGCCACCAGCATTTATCCAACCGCCAGATACTGAAGATGAGGCAAGCCATGATATCTCAATCATCAAGTATTTTTCTGCTTGTCTTGGCTCACATGAAGACATGGCTTGGATAGGAGGACAGCCATTTGACAGCCCTAGTCATGAATCTGGCTTCAAATCCCTGGACAAATTGGTTGACAACATCTACCACCTGCTCATTGCATTTTCTCTCCTGCGGACAAAACTTTGATTGGAGGGGTCCTCCATTGCAGTGGCACCACAGCAGGCCAAGTTCAACACCATCATGGTCACCATCACATCACTACCCTACTACCACATTCTTGTGGCCTACCTTGTTGCCGGAGTATGTGGGCTCTTGCTGATACCATTTGTCATTAGGAAATTTCCCCTGTTTCAATTACTCCAGCTCCTGAGCCTTGTCTCAAAAGCCAACCAGCTAGAGCCAAAGGACATTAAGGAACAAGTATGGAAGGGGAAAAATGCTTACATAGTGCAGCTTATCCAAGACGGCTTTTTCAGCCCTGAATTTTGGCCAGGAACACGGTTATATTGTGTGGAACTGGAAAAATGTCTTGTCCTTGATTTCAGTGATCATTGGCTTTCCCAAAACCCTTCAACCAATAGTCCTTTATTCACTTTACCTTGAAAATCCAATTTTTCTATTCCAGCTATCCCAAATTTATCATAGTGTCTTAGTTTACTAGCTTTTCTTTCTCCATTTGTTTTAATCATCATTTTTATAAATCAATTCATGTATGCCTTATTCAAATTAATTCTTCATAAATGGGTTTATAATGTGACATTGCAGCAAGCTGAGTCCCATGAGCATCTGTTAAAGTGAGAGAATCAAATTCCATGCACACTTTGTGTTCATATTCCTGAGGCATGGGCCAGATGCATTGTGATAGCTCTATGGATGTAAAACATTGTTGTAGTCCACTGTAAGCATCTGGTAATGTGAAAAACTCAAAGTTCATGCAGGCAGTTTATTCACTTGAACCATGGGCCAGATGCATTGTGATATCTCTATGGATAGCAAATATTGTTTTAGTCCACTGTAAGCATCTGGTAATGTGAGAAACTCAAATTTCATGCACGCTGTTTATTCACTTGCCCAATGGGCCAGATGCATTGTGATAGCTCTATGGACAGCAACAATTGTTTTAACTCACTGTAAGCATCTGGTAATGTGAGAGAATCAAAGTTCATGCATGCTGTTCATTCACTTGAACCATGGGCCAGATGCATTGTGATAGCTCTATGGACAGCAACCATTGTTGCAGTCCACTGTAAGCATCTGTTAATGTGAGAGACTCAAAGTTCATGCACACTGTTTATTCACTTGAACCATGGGCCAGATTCATTGTGATAGCTCTATGGACAGCAAACATTGTTTTATTCCACTTTAAGAATATGGTAATGTGAGAGACTCAAATTTCATGCATGCTTTTCATTCACTTTAACCCTTCTAACCATTTTTGCTTCACAGGTGTCAGCTTCTTGTCAATTTTGGGCTGTTTGGGAGTGTCAGCCATTATGGCCAATTCAGAAAAGGAACTTATATGGATCAGGGGTGGTCAATTCAACAATGGAAGTTGAATTTGCAAGGGTGAAATCTGTTGGGATGAACTAATGATGATGTTGCCCATTTTTTACAGTGAAACACATGCACCTTTTATATCATCCCTGAAATCCCAATGGATTCATCAACATGGGTGCATCATTTGGCACTTGTTGGCAGGGCAATACTTGTTTCATGCAGGTTTGCATTATCCCTGCATTCACAAGATTGACTGGCATGTTCAATGTGCTGTGTGCCAATCAAGCACTTCCTGCAATGCAAGGTCACCTGATCATTGAAACTTTTATTTACCTGAATTTCATCTCCACTTTCTTCCATCAATATATTTCAAAATCAAGCTCAATATAAAGTCCCCAGTTTCTTGGGTGTGTTTGATACATTTACTTAGTGATCACTTAAACCCATGAATCACTTGCAGAGACATAAACACTGAAACTTGTATATCAACTTTTATTGCATTAACAAAATTAAGAATAGAGAAGCTCTCAAGATACAGGAAGAAAAAAAAGACCACCCAAGTCTAAACTATTGTTGGCACAATTCACTTTCCTCAGAGGTGTGAGCTGGAACTATGCCAATTGTGGTCTCAGGATTCCTTATGATTTTTTCTGATAAGAAGGTGATTTATGCAACAATTTTTGAGTTTTCACAATGAGCCACAAGTTTGAGGTCAATTTCCAAAAGTGCTAGCAGTGCTTCAGGGTGATAAGCATCAATTGGAAGTTATTTTGGGCATTTGAGGAGGGTGAATTCCTTTGGTTTCATCTTTCCTGACACACAATCAAGTAGTGAATGCAACTGCTTGATTTATTGGTGCTTAATAGCAACTTGTAATGCTATTCCATCTAGGATTCAAGTTAGATAAGTTAGTTTGCAACTTCTCCAGGGGGTTTCAATTTTTTTGAGAGTGCCATCTTTATCCTCCTCCCAATCAGAATCAACATCCACATGGTCAAATATTGCAATGACTTCTGCTGCTTCTTTGGGAAGGTATTTGCGGGATTTGTGAAAAAACTTTTCACTGATCTAGAACGCAAACCAATACACACCATCAGCATCCATTATTTGAATACAAACCCCCAGGACTCATTCTCTAACCTTGTTTTTGGCTTGCTGGATGGATGCACGTTTGGCATTGGTAATTGTATTTTCTTGAAACTTTGACCCTAATAGGTCAGCTTTCTGTATTTATTTGGCCTTCCCCAAGACCCATCTCTCCAATAATGCACTCATGTTCTCCATTCCATCCCACACCATCCCAGGTTTTGCCTTTTTCCAGTTTGAGTAATGCTGGAGTATGATTGCACCTATTGCTGCATTCCAGCCAGATGATACAAAGGACCTTGCATGCCACTCAAATGTAATCCTTGAGAAACCCTCCTTTTGCACATTGCTCTCACATATTACCTTAGCACTCCATGTGAAAATTTTGGTTGATGGCACATTGGGTGCTGGGTGGAATTGTGGGGGTAAAATGTTGGTTGTGAGTCTAGCCACTTCTTCATTGTATTGCAGCTGCCCATCTGCCTGATTTGGCTTTCCATGGTGTGTCCGGACAGACTCCAGATGCACCAAGACCCGCTGCGCCCTCATAGGAGCCCACTGTTCCCATTTCAGTATTTCTTCAGGAGAGGGAGGTGAGGTAAAGTTGGTTATTTTGGCTGGAATACCCATCAAAAAGAAGACCCATTGCCGTAAAAAACAAGATTGTAATAGATTGACTGGGGAGGGGTTTTTTTGTGACCATCTGGAGCACTTGTCTCAATTTGCGGTCTAAAGTCTCCTTTTCCTGTTTTTGCTTTTCAGAATGGTTGGTCATTCCAATCCTAGATTGACCAGTGCAAACATTCATGTACACTAAACCAATTGTAATCAGCATCTCTGTGTTAATGAAATTAATTGAATTCCCAGTTCAATCATAATGCTCACCTGATTCTGTTATAGTATCTACATCTGGGGGAACCCCCCTGAGTAAGTCATCCTGGAGTCCCTCATAATATTGCAAACCAGATGATACTGTTGCTTGCACACCAGAGGAAGCTGTCTCTGCAGGCAGCATTGGTGTGTCTTCACTGGCTGAAGCAGGTTGGGAGGTATGGGCGCTTTGGTATGGCATGATAAATAATTAATATTCAAGAGTTGGCTAAGGGTAATATCATACAATAGTATGGTGAGTGGGGGAGATAGTATTGTTTAACTGTGAGAGAGTATGAACAGATAACTTGATGGATAGACCGGTTGATTGGTATGGGGGAAAGAACAGATAGAGGATGATGATCAATGTGAGATAACAGAATTTCTTATTTATATTCCTACCCTCCTCCTTCAACATTCTCCAATTCTTAACATTTGAAAACTAAGGCTTTTTCTGTCAAATTTATTGGAAACTAATACAATGCATGATTACAATTTTAATATCCAAGATTCTGTTATTACAAATATTAGGTCTACCAACCTCACATCTAATCTCCATTTCACCATCCCTTAGGCCCCATTCATGTCCACAAAAAGCCTCATATGGCTGGAGTTTTGTTTCCACTTGTCCACATTTCCTCAAATGATTCTTGTTGATGCTTGCTAAGGTTTCAGCTCACCCATAGGCCAAAAACAATTTTACTTTCATGTCAAAATTCATCCCTGAACATTCCACAATCAGTTTTTTCCTTGTCCTCATCTCATCTAAAAGGGAAACTCACTACTTGTGCCAGGGAAACCAAATTCATCCTCTTTCCTGGATAGTAAAATGTCCCCGTAACATGTTCCAAAACCGCCACATGCCCCACTATCTCCTTTCCCCTCACCACCACAATCTCCCCTAGATCTGTTGAGACCACTCGCACATTTGAGTTGAGGTGGGATGTGTATGAATCTTTGGAATCTTCTGAATGTGCATCTTGGAATAACTGAATCACAAACCAAAAATCTCCACCTTCTGATTGCACAAAGAGCTTTTTCATTTGACCAAATTAACAGAGTTCATCCCGCATGATCTCCACATAGGAATTGGAGTGATTTTTCCCTTGATCCAGCCGTTGTGCTGTAAATCTTTTATGATGTATCAAGGTACTGGTGATTTTGTGCACATTGTAATAAAGAGAAACATCCTGTTCCAGACCTAAACTTCCAACCTCTTTTATCCATAAGCAATGGATTTCTGGGTCTAATGGGGTGAGGCTGAATTGGGGATTTGATTTTTCTGTCCCTTGTCAATTCCCTTGGACTGGATCAATAAACTTGAATATTGACCACTTTTATTACATGTCTTCATGATTGTACCATGTATATCACCTGTAATAAATTCATTTATTATTTTATTTTTTTTCCCAGTAAGAAGGAAATTGTTCAGCATGATTCTTAGTCAGCTCACCTGTGTGATTGTTCTTTGGTATCCTTCCCAAGATACCATTGAACCTTTCATGGGCCCAGGCTGCCATGGCCATTGGTGGACCAAACCTTTTGATAACTTCTGGGTAATGCTGAGTAATGTGTACATTGGGTTTACTCCTTTGTTGTGGCCATCCAGTCCTTAGTGTTTGATGGTATTCCAGCATTAGCTTTTCAACCTCCACAATATCTTGATTTGAAATATGATGCTTCATTAAAATTTTGTTTATGTAAATGAGAAGCACCATTGAGTCCTTCAAGATTGTTATTGAGCCAATGTGATCAATACCATTTCTATGCTTACCAATCCACAAAGTAATAATAGCAAGAGGATATCAAGCCATGTAGAGTGTCAGCCACTCTGCAGCCTTGAGGGATCCTGCACCATGAAATCCAAAATTATTTGCTACCCTTGTCATCCATGATGGCACCTTTGTGTACTCAATCACCTGTTGGATGCGCCTCAAATCATGAAGCATTAATTGAGGCCCTTGGATCAATGATTCCACTTGAGCTTCTTTCCCTCTGTCATCATCCTTTTCCACTGGACTGCTTTGGTAATGAATTTCTTGAAACTTGATGCTTGGTTGTTTGATTTTTCTGGGAGTGGATACAGCTTGAAGCATTCTGGAAAGAATATCCTTGTTTCCAAGTTGGGCTCAAAACCTAGCCTTTGAATTAGAGTGACTTTTCTGAGAGGTATTGCCTTCATTATGTTATTTGAATCAAAATTGAATTCCCTCCCCAGATTTTTAATCTTCTCCCACTCTATCTTCAATAAATCTGTGATTTCCAAGTCACTAAGTTGATGAAAAAGGAACAGTTTTGCCACTTGGAGAAGCACAAGCAGACTGTGCTTGGGACTAGATGAAAAGAGTTATACTTGAGGTCTTGAGTATGAAACAAGTTCCCTCCCCTGTGAAGTGGAATCTGAATCTGCTCTTTGCTTTCATTGCTTGCTGGATTGTTGGAAACCTGAAAATCATTATAGCAGGAAAATCAGAAGATCATCACATGAATATACAGTGTTAACTCTTTTCCCATCCCTCCTCTCCACTTACATGACTGATCCCTTGTAATGGCAATATATCTATTGTGACTTGAAGGGCCTGATTGAGTCTGGTTTTAGTGGCCTGATGTTTCTTGAATGCAGAGGAAGAAAAATCCATTCCCATCTTTTTTCCCATCTTCATCTTCATATTTTCCCTTGCCACAATTGAATTCCAGACATTGGCATATCTTCCATTTGGCTGTCTTCATATTGATTGATGGATGGATGGATGGAGGGATTGATTAATCAATTGGGTGCACTACCCACCAAAATCTTATAAACTACCTGGTATGCATATATGCATTGAGGAGTGACTCACTCTCAATGGTTGCCATCCATGACCTTAGCCTCATGCTTGTTGTCCATTAGCTCAGGCTGAGCTTGGCCTGATGGTCAGTCTCCATTAGCTCACCCCTATGGTCACCAACAATTAGCTTTCCCCAATGGTCCAAAACAATTAGCTTGCCCCAATGGTTGCCAACCATTGTCTTGACCCAATGGTCCCAAACCATTAGCTTGCCCCAATGGTTGCCAACCATGAGCTTGCCCCAATGGGCACCAACCATTAGCTTGCCCCAATGTTATCCAACCATTAGATTGCCCCAATGATTTCCAACCATTAGATTTCCCCAATTGTTTCTGACCATGAGCTTGCTGCAATGGTGGCTGTCCATTGGCAAAATTCAACCATTTTTAAAATTCAAGTCATCATCCGCCTGTGATTTGCAATTCTTCAATGCTGAAACTGCTCTCCTAATTTTGATAATCATGCAGTGTCAGCAACAAACAACCCATCATGGTACAATACATCTTGAATTTATCCCCATCAAAGAACCCCAGACTCTTCAATCAAGCTGTTTGCAGCAGTGTCTGTGGCTCCAACTCCCACTTCTCTCTATGTCTCTTGTCCTACTGTAGATTTGTGATGAATATCACCAACTCAACAGATACTCATTGGCAACAAATCTGCAATTCCCTACAACAATCCCAGGTTCAATCACTTCCATCATCTTGATTTCATCAACAGATCCACTCCACTACCTCTCTAGTCCCATCCAAGTCTTTATGTCTACTACATGGCATATCAACCCTAGCAAGAGATTTTTTTCTTCAAGACCTTGCACAAATCAACTTCCCTTGCTGTGGTTTCAATTGTTCTGAGCCTTGGGAATTTCATTGGAACCAGTTGTTCATGGGACTCATCATTAAACATTGGAACAATGCCCATGCACATGGTTCATTTCAAAATTACCCATTCAACTCAGTGCATAACACCAAATGCAACCTTACCATTGTCCTCAAGAGGTGGTTCATGGGCAGGAGATCCAATAGTAATTCTTGAAAATATCTTTCAGAAGTCCATGCAGAAAAAAAAATCAGACAAAAAAATCCAGATGGGGCAAACAAGTAAGAAATTACTTGCTATCATCCCATGGTATTTTTTACCCCAATTTTTTTCCCATGGTTTTTCCTCTCTTCCTACAGATCTCAAATCAACAAACAGAGATCTTGGAATCACTTGGATTACCAGAAAATCAGTCCAGTATATTCAGTGAAACACAATGTTGCTCTGACACTGAGTTCTCCAACAAAAAGGTCTTCCAGAAGGTCCAGTGCCAATGGCAATCTCAAGGTTTCTCTGCCCTTGGTCACCAAATAGATAAAATGTTTGACAACATTAAAGCTAAGAAACTTGGTAGACAGTACAAATGTGTTCATTCAATGTGGATGATGAGGAAACCTTCCAACCTCCAAGAAAAACTCACAAAGGTTCCCACAAGACTCCCCAGCAACTGTTACCATCCTGATTTGATTTCTTCCCTTTCTCCAGAGGGCAAACAGCTTTTGGATATGCAGCCTCCAATTGACCTTGCCTTAATAATGTCTAAAATCATACCTTAAATTATTTGTAGATCTAAATTCATGTTACAATATTGATTCTTGTGATAATAGAATGAATAGAATGTTCAACTCTCACTATTTTAATCCATAGACGCTTTCAAGGATATCCTACTTAGAATAATTTTGTCATCAGATGGACCTGTGTTGTGAAATCACATAAATATCATTAAAGCTTAAAAATTTCCAAAGTGTTTTAATTACTTTCCCCTGCATCAAAATATATTCTACATTGTGTAATTATTATTGACATAACTTTACCAATACCATTTACATAAAATCTCCTTCATGCAATGATTTGATGTGGTGCATACCTGTGACATATAAGTCTGCATTTAGAAAACATGCACATGTATGTGTATGGTCCATCAAGCGTGTTTGGGCGCCTTGTAAACTCAATCAATTTTTTTTGTAAAGCGCAATTGGTGCCAAAGAAGCCAATATTGGAGCTTGGCCAACCGCTTTGGGCGCCCTATCAACCTCTGCTTGGCTCATGGTCAAATGCAATTGGCGCCTTGTCAACCTGGTTTGGGCGCCAATCAAAGCTTGAGTGAATGGAATGGTAGAAAAGGGAGAAACAAACACAGGGGAAAAAACAAAACAATCAAAAAAATACCTGGTAGACATAAACTGAAAGCAATAGGAGGGTCATGATACAAAAAAAAATGAAGTTGAAGTTAAAATGATAGAAAAGGTAGGAGATGACCAAACTTGAACCAAGCTTGCAGTGAGTGGCTGCAATGGGTGTGCGCCAAGCTTTGATGTGGGTCAAAACAAGGTTGAGCAGGCGCCAAAAATTTACCCCCATGCAACCTACCCAATCAAGTGCTCTGGGCGCCTACACAACCCCCAATTTACACATGTCAATCTTAACTGTACAAGGCACCCAAAAGCGCTTTATAGACCATATGTGTATATGGCCATGGGAGAGGCCCAAAACAACATTTTTCCTCAAAAATATAAACCTTTGGGTTGCAATATACACCCCCATTTGCAAATGTATATGCAACCCCAGATGTGAGGGGGAAATATACAGGGTTGACCCTGAATGTCTGGCCACACCAGAATTATGGTCCATGAGACACAGAATGCATATTGATGCACATGCACACATACCATTTTTTGAACCACCCTGTATGTTGCGTATGTGACATAGAGGGTGTAACTTATTTTTGGCATGGCAGCACAAGTTACACCCTGGCTGCTGAATAGGGCCTGAAGTGTTGCATGCTGGGTGGTCAACAAACAAGGTGTAGGTGATTTGGGCCAACACCCTTTTCAAGGGCTTGAAAACAGGATTGTATGGTGCATCAAGCGGGTCTGGGTGGCTCCTGAAGTTATTACCCATTTTTTTAAAGTGCCCTTGGCCCTGATCCCAGTGATCTTGGCGCCAATCAAAGTGCCCTTGACACCAGGCCAAGGTTGACTTGGCACCTGGCCAAATAGGTCTGTTGCCTGGGACAGTTAATTTTGGCATGGATCAAAGCTGGTTGCATTGGCCAGCATAACAGATAATAATATTTGGGAAAAAAAAAGAAAAAAAAAAAACATTGGAAGTCAGGGGGTAGGGAGGCTGGTCTATTTGGTTCAACCAGAGCTTTATCAGCATCAAGGGGAGCTTGATTGGGCACCAAGTTTTAAGCCCTGCAAGCCTGACCTAATCAAGCTCTCCCTGGGAACCAATTCAAGTCCCACTAGGTGCATGCCAAGTCAAACTTGGAGAGGAACCCAGATGGGCTTGATACACCATATGTTGGCCCCTCAGTTTACAACTTTATTTTAGTGCACTCAACATGGGTATTTAGCAGATGTACTCAATGTGTTGTACCTTGGATGTCAGCATACCACCCCATTTTTCTCACACCTAAAGGGTGCTGTACTCTGGCTGCTCAGTGTACAACTCTGGTTTGAAGCACTCCACTAGGGTGTGTGCATAATGAACTTTGTTGTTTCATGCTGGCTCCCCAGGGTGAAACTTCATTTTGGAGAACTTCAAAAGGGCATGGGCATCATGCACTTGGGTGTGGTATGCTGGCCACCTAACATAAAACTCCATTCTGGAGCACTCCTTAGCTGGGTGGGTTGCCCAGCACATACCATTCATGTACTTTGCCCCCACATCATCCAATTTGTCCCTCAAGCAGGAGAAGATAGAAAACCATGACAAAAAAAAAATAAACAAAAAAATAAACTATCAGTTGCCAGAAACCTGTCCACATTTTTCCTCAATTTTGTCCTCTTGTTTGGAATTTTTGTTGTATTTTTTTGTCCTCTTTTTTCTTGTGTTTGTCCTCCTTTTTTTTCCTCAATCTAATTGAAACTGGTCATTCATTCAGAATGAGCTGTCCAGCTTTTTCTTTTTTCTTTCCTATTTTTAACCATGAATTGTCCAAATTTTAATTTTGGTGGACAACATTTTTTGAAGTGACCAGCACCAAATGTTTGATGGAGTCAAGACAGTGGGGATTGGTTGAGGGAGTCAAAGCAGTAGCCCAGCCTGCTTTCTGGTTTGAGAAAACCCCGGACAGGAAGCTTGATACAGGTGACCTGTCATATAAAATCCTGTGAAGTGGATTTTAACCATTTTTGTCTGGTTTTTTCCCAGGGCTGTCAGAATTTTTCAGCCGCTTGTCCAGCCGGAAATGCACAGCCAAAAAATGCGGACATTTTTCTGCCAACTGATAGTATATATTTGGGGAATGTTAAATTCACAGCTCCAGTTGTGTGGGAGTTGTGTAGGGCCCCACACAGCCTGTGGGAGTTGTGTAGGGCCCCACACAACCTGTGGGAGTTGTGTAGGGCCCCTCAACATGTGGTGGCGCATACACTACTCCAAAAAGTTGTTCTAAACACGCGCAACCCCTGGGGGGGCATATACCCCCCATAATGGGCATTTTTGATTTTTGTACCCCTGTACAGAGCCACATTTTTTATTATTTATTGTTTATTTTTTATTATTTAGGGTGATGTTAAATTCACGGCTGAAACCGTTTGGTAGTTGTGTAGGGCCCTACATGGCTCAAATGAGCCATGGAGGCCCAAAGACTGAAAGAAGTTATTGACCACTCATGACAGAGCCACTTTGAACACTCCAAATCCAGAGTGTCAGCTCAACCTCACATCAACACCGCACCACTCCTCCCCAGTATCCCCCTTTCTTTTCCTTTGGATTCTCACATTGTTTCTTCATTTCCTTGAATCTTTCTCATTTCTTTCATATTTTTTCCTCAATATTTGTCACATCCTTTGTCCAAGGGCTCATCAGTCACCTACTCCACCTGGCTTTGGATTATCATCAAGCTCATAACAATCACGGGTACAATCATTTGGTTAGATCTCAAGTCAAACTCATGCTGACCCTTTCTAGCAATACTACCAGTACCACTCAATCGGCCATCCATCAAATCCCACTCACCGTTCCATTCCTCAAGTCAACCTGACAACCCAATAAGATTTTAGAACCACTAGCTCTCAACACCAACGTTGGTTAAACTCATGTTTTTTTCTTATTCCTTGTTCATTTTTCTAACTCCATTGTGATTTTCACCTTGTTGGATAATCTTGATTGAAATACATGCACCAGTTGTCCTATTTTCCAGCCCTAAAATTCTTACAAAGACAACTAAAAAGGGCTGTTTCAAACACGCACAACCCCCAGGGGGTTGTGTAGGTGCCATGTAACCCCGGGAAACAGCTCAAATGAGCCGTGTACCCCCGTACACGGCTCAAATTGGCTGTGTTTGGGGGTGCACAACCCCCCGGAAGCCATGCCAGAATTTTGGGCACCCCCTGGACCACACTTGGGTTCTGTCAACCCAAATTTGGGATTAACACATACTTTGTGGGACTTTTGTTCCACAACTAGCAATTCCAAAGAGACATTAAAGTGAAACCAAAGTGAAATTGAAGTTAAAACTGAAATCATAAATCATATAAAATTCTGCAAACAATTCTTTCTCAACTCAAAAGTGAGCAAACTTTGTTTGATCAATTGAAAGTTGGATTGAATACTGAAGTATACCATTGCATTCTTTGGCATGGGAACAGTGGAAAGCCCTCCTTCTTCTGACATGGCTACGTGGAAGTTCTACATTGATAGTGCCATCAACAAAGCTTTGGAAAAAGAAAAAAAGGATTTGGTTAATGAAACATTGGAAGCCCCAATTGCATCCTCATCAAGGGTGACAATTGAGGAACAAAATTTTTCACAGTGGGATTTGACCTCTGGTTGTGAGTAAAATTTTATGTTACTGGTCTTTGCCCTATTTAATTTGATTGAAACTGATGGGTTCATGTAACTATGAAATTATGACTTAACCAATGAATGTTTACTAGATCCACTTGACCCACCTCTCTTGAGAGTTTTTTCTACTAGGGAAGAGGCACAAAACTATTGTCAAACATGGGCAATGAAGCATGGTTATGCTTTAACAGTTTTCAACTCAAAGTGTGACAAATATGTGGATTTAGCCTGTGATAGACATGGTTCCTATTCAGGAAGTCTTCTTACCAAACAGTCTAGACAAACTCACACAAGGAAGGTTGGGTTCAATTTTTCAATTCATGCAATTGGCACAAAGGCAGACCCCTTGTGGCACCTCTCCTACAAAGAAACCCAACATAACCATCAACCATCTGAACATCCCTCTGTGCATCCTCAACTGAGGATAATCTGGGGGGTGGCCTTAGACAATCTAGTAGAAGGTATGAATGATGGGCTCAATATGTTACAACTGAAGAGAAAATTGAGCAAGATTGATGGGCGGGATTATGTTGATGACCAAACAATCTATAACACTAAGCAGAAGGTCACACTTGCAGAACTAAAGGTAAAAAGTGTTATGGAGGTACTATATGTGTATAAAATAAAAAGAGAGCTTGAGCTCGAGTGAGATGAAAGGATTAAAGAATGAGTGAAGGGGGCTTGTAACGTCAAGCGTAATGGACCTGAGATCAGGAGGAAAAGGACACTCTGGTTGATGTATTGGCTGAACAGATGCTAGAATTCCACTTGAGAGCACCATGGTTTATATAGACTAAATACATGTTTGGCTAACAAGTGGTTGGGTACAAAATGAATAAGGCAAAATTAACATAAGCAGTTTAAGTGACATGGTAAGTGAAATGCTATGACTAAACAATCTAATAGCTATGACTAAACAGTCTGTTAATCACAATACTACAGCACAGCCAAGTTATATTTTACCTAATGTTTTTGTATTTTAAGGTTAACAATAATAATATTGAATCAATCTAATCAATAGTACTTTAAACTCCAGTGAAAGTCAAATATATGAAACTCCAATTCTAACAATATGAACAGCTTGAAGAAAAAAAGTTGGATTCACCAGTCAAAGTTCAGTGGAGAGGGTCACTTGGAGGCTCTGTACCTAGAAAATCCAGAGGCAGTAAAGCTTCCAAAAGAATTCCATCATATTGCTATGTTGGATTGTACTTATAAAACAAATAAGTACAAAACCCCACTATTGCATGTTGTAGGAATGACAGCCAATTGCAAAACTTTCACAAAATCTCTTGTTTTTATCACAAAAGAAATGTTTGAGTTCTACAGTTGGTCTGTAAATGCATTAAAGGAGTTGGCTTATGATCTTGAGAGACTTCCAAAAGTCTTTGTGATGGTCCATGAAAAAGCTCTGATTTGTGCAATTGTAACTAGTTTCCCAGAGTCATCAAGACAATGCTGCACTTGGCACTTGTCTAAAAACATACAAGAAAACTGTAAAGTGCAATTTTTTAATGTTGTTGAAGGATGGAAAAGCTTTATGAATCTTTGGGCAAAGTATGGGGCATCAAAGACCAAGGAGGAGGCGGAGGTCAATGATGCAGAACTCAGAGTAGGTCCAAATTACTGCTTCTTATTCTTTCTAGTTTTGGGTTCTGACCTTTTGACTTTTATAGTTTTTCTTAAAAGACTATGAGGATGTACTCAAGTATATGGAAAACAACATTTTCCCTTTTAAAGAGACATTTGTAACAGCGTGGACTTGTATAAACCTAGATTTTGGAAACAAAACAACTTCTTGGGTTGAAGGGGCCCATGCGACTCTCAAACAATTCCTTGCAAACTCTTTGGGAAACCTGTTGGATGTTTGGAAAAGCCTTTACGGAAGATTTTTGAATCAAATTAATTCAGTTCATGCATCACTTTATAACTCTTGAATTAAGCTAGGGACAGTTCTTCCACCTGAACTGTTACCATTGGGTTACAAATTGTCTTTAGAGGAAATCCATCTTGTTAGGGAACAATTTGAGAAGTTCAAATGTGATCATGATGGCAAAGTCTGCACCAAGTCATATTTCAAGACTATTGGTTTGCCCTGTTCCCACCAAATAGGTGACCATCTAGCATTCCAAGGATCCATGGTACCTGAAGATGTTCATCCTCAGTGGAGGTTGGACTATGAACCTTGCAGTTGTAGTTCTGTAAGTTGGCTTAAGTTGGATTGTTTAAATCACTATGTGATTAATGCTTTTTGATTAATGAATCCTAATTCACTAATGGTTGATCCTTTTGAATTTTTCCAGTGCAATGTCAATTAAATGCTAAAAATTACTCAGTTACATGAAAAATTCAATGCAATGATCTTGGAATCTCCAGATCATGAGAAAAGCAGACTATTGAAGTATATCATTCAGAAGATTACAAAATATCAATCCAAGCCAAGACTTGAAGCTAAAGTCTTACAATCAAGTAGGGGCAGGCCAAAATTGACAGATACACAGCAAGAACCATCTTGGTTTGAGCTTGTTGAAAAACAACTGAAGGGGGAAAAAAGAACTAGAAGGGCTCCAAACAAGAAAAGACAAAAGATTGTAAGTCTTTTCTTTTGTGATATGTTCATTGTTTTGGTTTAATGAACTTAATTACTGACTAATGATGAATTGTTAGTCAAAGTTGGCAGAATCTGAATCTGAACTTCATAGTTCAGAGGAAGAGACTGAAAGTGAATTGGGATCCCTTAATTTGAAATCAGAATCCTCTTCAGAGGAAGAGAACATGCAGCAAAGGTCAACCAGAAGCTCATCCTTGATGAGTTTTCATTTCATTGATCCAATTAAAGAAATGAATACTAATTTAGTTTTAATGATAGGAAACAAACATGAAATACCTCAATCAAATACCCAAGAAATTCCATAAGCTCTTGGGTGAGGTTTGGGATCCAATTGGAGATGGGAATTGCGGATTTAGAGTCATTGCTAAATCTCTTGGTTATGAAGAACATAGTTGGTTTAAAGTTAGGAAGGAAATGATTGAAACATTAGAGGAACATAAAGCATGCTACATTAAGATGCTTGGTGGTTCAAAGGAGGTTGAAAAGATTAAACAAAGACTTGATGTTGAAGACATCAATGAAAATATGCCCTCCTCAAAATGGCTTGCTAAATTGGACATGGGTCAAATCATAGCAGGCACATATTCCAAACCTATACATTTCATTTTATTGGAGTTATGTGGTACTTATACTCCAATGAAAAATGGTGTTACTGATGAATCAGATCCAATTTTCATTTACTTTGTAAACAATAACCACTGGGTTCTATTAGTGCTTGAGGGAGAAATGATTCCAATCCCACCCATTGTAGCAAAACCATGTTCCTTGATTTCTAAAAAAGCCTCTGGTTGGGTTGATCATCTCAAAGATCAACTGCAAATGTATTCTAGATTGTAATAGACTTTGACTTCATTTCATCATTGGGTTTCATATAAATTGTAATTCTAATGCAGCTAACAAGTTCTATTAATATAAAGGGTTATCACATTTTGAACATCATTATGTTGAGTGTTTTGAGTTGAAATTGTTATATTGAGTGTTTTGACTGAGATTTTAATGGTAAGTCAGTTCAACTTGTGCTTGGCTGATTCCATCACAAGCTTAACTTATGTTAAGCTTGGGATGGGATCAGCTTCACACAAGTTGAACTTGTTTTTTTTTTTTTTGGTGTTTTTACTTTAGGGCTTGTCAAAAGACTTGTATTTTTTGGGCACTTTTACTTTAGGGCTTATCAAAAGACTTCTTTAATTTTTGAGCCCTTTTACTTTAGGGCTAGTCAAGTTGAAATGACTTTAGGGCTTGTCAAGTTAGTTGTATTTTTTTGGTGTTTTTACTTTAGGGCTTGTCAAGTTACTTGTCTTTTTTTTGGTGTTTTTAATTTAGGGTTAGTCCAGTTACTTGTGTTTTTTTGGTTCTTTTTACTTTAGGGCTAGTCCATTGGATAGTACCAGTTTTTTTTATTTTGATTTATTTATTTATTTTTTTATTTTTTTTAACCAAAAAATGAACATTCTTTGATTTTTTGGTTGATTTCTGTTTTTTGTGAAGGTTTATTTAGTTTATGGGTTGTGTTAGTACCCTTTCATTCCTTTTCCTTTTTTTTTTTTTTTTTTTTGCTCACTGCAGTCCAGTGCCATGTGGAAGTCCGCACGGCGGCGGACCGGGTTGGGTGGGTGGCACAACTCTGTGAGCCATGGGGGGCTGTACACAGCTCAAATCGGACCGTTTGCCGTGCCACACGGCCCATTTCAAATTGTGTGCACAGCTCAATGAGCTGTGAATTTAAAATTACCCTATTATTTATTATATATAATTTATAATTTATTATTTATAATTTATAATTATTTATTTTTTATTGTTTATTATTTATTATTTATAATTTTTTATCTATTATTTATTATTCATTATTTAGTGGAGGCTACACAACTTGATTTTAGTTGTTTAGCATGCCACACGGGCCCATTTGAGTTGTGTAGCATGCCACACGGCCCATTTGACTTTTGTAGCATGCCACATGGCTCATTTGAGTTGTTTAGGGTGCCAAATGGCCCATTGAGTTGTGTACACAACTCAAAGAGTTGTGAATATTGAACATTACCCTATATATTTTGGAGCACACCAAACCAGAATGGATTTCCTAGCAGATACCACTCATGTACTTTTCCCCCACATCATCCAATGAGCACCTCAAGCAGAAAAAGATAAAAAACCATGAGAAAAAATAAAAATAAAATTAAATAATCAAAAATAAAGTTTAAATAAATATCCAACTTCTGTAATCCAATTCAACTTGTGAGCTCAATTCTCAAAGGCACAAATAATGCTTATATTTATTTGGTCATATCATGAACTAAAATGTGGTTACTGATCTTGATGTTGTTATTTAAAGCTATGTTCCTGCAAGAGAATTATTATCCCCCTGGTTCAACAGGCAGTAAAAAGCTCACTGCAACCTGGTGGTTGAAAAAGTGAATTCTTCACTCCCACAGTTGGTCAGACTTGGTGGTTCACTCCTCAGTTAATTTTCCCAATCCACTGATTACATAGTTATGTAATTGGAGGTAGCAGTTCTGATGACTTGGAGGTTGAATGGGTTGTCCACTCACCCCTGGAACTTGGCAGAGCAATGTAAGTTGAACTCCACTCATGGATACTGTCTAGGAATAGAGGGGATTGAAGGTGTAGTAGGGTAAAGATAGGTGGATGTAGAGTTGAGGGTGATGTGACAACCTCTGTCAATGACAGAGGAGGGCAGGTGAGATCAACTGAAGATACAACAGAGATACTTCTTGAGATATAGCTTGGATACAGGTGAGATACAACTTGCCACCTGCATACAGGTGGTGCCCTATTTTTTTTGGTGTCACACCCTTTAAAATAACAATAAATGTTACAACTCCAAAGGACTTCCCACACAAACTTGGAGTTGAGGAATTGATTAGTTGTTGATTTTAATACTAAAGTTTAGGGCCCCAGTCAATCTTCCTCTTGAGATTAAGGTGAGTGGGCTTGTTAACTCTTGCTGTATACTGGATCAATAATAAATAATAAATAATTGAGCAAGGGGCTATAGGGTAAAGACCTTCCTCTTTTAAGGTAACAGGAGCCCTCAGAGGACTCAAGAAATGATTAGGGGAGTGCTAGGCTCTTCCTGGGTTTGTCCTCAAGGACTCAAAACACCATGACATCATACCCAATGAGAGATAAGGAACAAGTACTCATTGGGGTGGATTTTCAAGGTAAGGTTTTGATTTAAATACCCAAAAGGTTGATTGATTGGTCCCAGGGCTTAGACATCAGTCAAATGGATGTTGTAGAAGTCTTGAACCCTCATAATGATTGTATACCTTCATTTACATATAGCTTGATTGTGAATCTACCTCTTAATTCCAAGTGTCTTGGCATATATTATATATATAGAGTATGTATACTATTGGCAATAATTTTATAAGTTTTAAACCTTACAAATAAGCTCTGAGCTCTCTGAGAGGACACACTCAAGGCTCAGTGGAGTATATTAAAGTATAATTACATCCCAAAGAGGGATAAGATTAAAATATGCAATTAGTCTATACAGAGTAGAGAGTATGGATTAATATAATTACCATAACTCACAACTGAACTCTGGGCCCCCTGGGTGGATTCACTCAAGGCTCAGAAAAGTATGTTAAATTATCAATACATCCCAAAGAGGGATAAGATTAAAATATTTAATTTATCTATACAGAGTATAGAGTATGGATTAATATAATTACCATAACTCCTTCCCAAAGGGATGGAACACTTTAGGACCTTCTATATCAATAGTTGGGACACATCAGAGTCCTAATAACTTAATCAAAAGTTATAATTGGATCTCCTTCTTGATAATATATATTATCAAGTTTTTAATTCCATAATCAACACTCATCAAATCATACTTACAAATTATAATAAAATATTATCAAAATCTAATATATAATTATAAAAATAGTCAACATTATTCATTCTTGTCTCTCTGGTGGGTTGAACCAGTGACCTTGGTGTCACATAATGAAGCATGGGCCCATTTCCTAGCCACTATACCAACAAGACATATGAGGTGGGCAGACATTTGGACAACTGTATTTGTCTAGTGGCTGACAGTTGGGGGTAGGAGAACATGCCTTTTGAGGATGTGTTGAGCCCCCCAAGGCCTTTGAAAATTAATCGAGGTCCTGAGGGGCTCATATGAGCCCTCAATATGCAATTTCTTTTTTCTTTCTTTACTTGATGAAGCTTTATTTAGAGAATTCAACAATACTTGAATTTTGCTCATAAAAAGTATATACGTAGCATTTTTCTTCTTTTTTTATTATGCTTGGTACAGAGTTATTTACATTCCATCAAAAATCTTCAATTTTCTTCATAGGAATGTGTGTTTCATGCTTTGTCTATAATCATTTCTGGATTTTATTTTTATTTTTGTTGGAATAATTGGAAATCATTGGATTCCTTTCATCAAATAGGTTTATGTAGCATTTTATATGATTTTTTTTTTCTTGTTTGGTAAAATGTTACTTATGGTCTGCCAGAAATCTTCCATTCTGTGTAAACAAAATCATTTTCTTTTATCATTTTTCTGATCTTTCTTACATTGGATCAAGTTTTTTTCTTCAAGTCTGAGCTCAGATTTGAATTACTTGCAAAATAACAATTGAGATTGATTTCATTTTGACACATAACCTTTACTCAATGGGTGTCCACACTTGGATCCTCCAAAACATTCTACCCCAGACAGACCCCACAGGGTTTCTGGAAGCCTTATAATAGCCCCCCAGGGCCTTAATTAATATTTCCAGGCCTTGGGGGGTGGGGGGGCAAACACACCCTCAAAAGGCATGTTCTCCCACCCCAGGCACTCTTGTAAGCTTTAAAAAAAATTGTGCCAAACCTTAATTATCTATCAAGTCTCTCAGATGACCTATGGATGAGGTTGAGAGACCATCAAGGACAACCCTGGAGTGAGGGTCTTATTCAAGGTAGATCCCCCCCCCATCCTGCTCTTCACCCCTTGTTCTCCTTCACTTGATAAAACTTGGATGACTTGTTCTTGGTTCATAGATTGTAGGGGATCAGCATTGCCTTGGCCAGCAGTGAAAAAGGGAACCAGTGGATAGGAGCAACTTCAGGAAGGGAAGTGGCCTGATTTGTTGGTTTGAGAGATAGCCTGTAGATCAGATGTGCACCTAGGGATGGATTGAGAGCACTACCTAGGGTCCCACCTACCCCCAATCCTATCAAATCTCTTGGAAACCCAAAAAGATTAGTCAATCAGTCCATAGTGATGATAATTGTCAACCTGATCACAAACTCTTCAGCAACCAAAGAAGAGAAGGAAAGAAAAAACAAAATCAGGGTAAAAATAGTAAGGGTGGCAGAAAAGGATGAAAAAAAGGCAAACATCTAGATGGGTGTGATAGATAGAGAAAGAAAGAGGGAGAGAAAGAGGGAGAGAACAAAAGAGAAAGAAAGAAAGAGAGAGAGAGAGAGAGAGAGAGAGAGAGAGAGAGAGAGAGAGAGAGAGAGAGAGAGGAAGCAGAGCACAGGTCTCACTCCATCTCCCTTCCATTAATTTGATCAATGGAAGGTACACATGAACTGCAGATATGTACTTTTCTCTTCCTCTTGCCATCTCTCATAAACCCTTTAAGAGAGAGAGAGAGAGAGAGAGAGAGAGAGAGAGAGAGAGAGAGAGAGAGAGAGAAGAGAGAGAGAGAGAGAGAGAGAGAGAGAGAGAGAGAGAGAGAGAGAGAGAGAGGAAGCAGAGCACAGGTCTCACTCCATCTCCCTTCCATTAATTTGATCAATGGAAGGTACACATGAACTGCAGATATGTACTTTACTCTTCCTCTTGCCATCTCTCATAAACCCTTTGGTTCTTTCATCAAGCCCATCAAGTAGTAGTTACTCAGCCATCACCATCATATCCCTCTTGAGATCATTTTTGCTGCCATGGTGTGGATGGTAGTGGGATGGTAGTGGTAGTTGGTTGGACTGGATCATCATGACCCTAAGAAACAAACAATAGATTAGATTTTTTTGGTATGGTTTGGGTGCCATTTTTTTTTGATAAAAAAAAAGGACAGGTTCATGATGATTTCCACCCCCCCCCCCAAAAAAAAAAAAATCAATTATGCAGACCCCATCCCAGATTACACGTTTTTCATAGATGTTGAACCACCCCCGTCCATGATATGCCAAGAAAAAGTTAAGAAAACCAGAAAAAAAACGATCAGTGTTTGTTTTCTTCCCTTTGAAAAAGAGTAGGAGAAAAATAAATCAAAAGCAGGTTTCTGCCTTTGTTTTTGGCTGATGGGGGGAGATACAGGAAGCGGGGTACTCCCAAGGCAGACTCATCATTCATCTGACTTCAGTTGTGATGATGGCCATCCTGCACCAAATCGATTTGGGAAATCGATAATTATCCAGTGTATCTTTCAAGAAGAAAAAAAAATACACAAGCCACCCCGTACTCCCAAACTCTCACAAGAAGGGTAATCATAAGCTAGTAGTGAAGGGTGTACGTGAAACATACTGGGACAGTACTGGCAGTGATCGGATGAACTAGAGACAGGGTGACAGAGAGAGCTGGGAATGGAGATGGACTTACGAAGGAGCACATTTGACCGTACGGGCAGTCCGATCCCCATTTACAGGGTGCCTTCGACCCTAGTCATGATGACCATAACATAATCAGATTCAAAAAAAAAAAAAACTGATATCAGTCTTCGACCGTTCAGATACATGGGGCACGATGAAGGAGGGAGATCAAAACCAGGACGCCGAAGATGTGCGGAGGGTGAGTAGGGTGGTGAAGAGAGGAGAGACTGAACGACGAATGAATCGAGCCTTGTTCTTCTTCCGATTACGTTTCTTCTTAGCAGACGATAGAGGTCCATTCAAATCGCCATCGAAATGATCAAAATCCTCCTTGCTAGAGTGGGTGGTGTTGATTGAAGAGGAGTGGTCGAGATAGGAAGTAGAGAATTGGTTGGAGGAGTTGAATCGATGGAAATCAGACCCAGATTGATAAGATGAGGAGAGCTCTTTGTAACTTGAAGTCGAGGGACCAGAAGCGGGTGGATGAGATTCGATCGAAGAAGACTGGTGGTGATGGTTTGAGAAGGGTAGTAGGTGTGGATGATCGACCTGAATGAGATCACCGTAGTTGGAGGACGCTCGGTTCAAGTCCGCACCCACGAGGACTCGTGAAGGATGATTGGCCTCCGAGGGACCGCTCATGGTTCGGTAGGCTGGTTGATCTGCATTCAAGCGAGATAAGAGGTCGAAGACCGCATCATCTGCTGCAACGGGTTCATCAATCAAACTCTCAGCTTCTAGATGGCTCATCATTCTCAAAACTTCTGGGTCTGAGAGGACATCTCTTCCCAAAGTCATCACCCTTGGTAATGGAGGTCCATTCGATCGCTCCATCTCGTCATCTCCCGTGAGCTGTAAGACATTGTCTGATTCGTAAGGGTTCTCCGGGATTTCAGATTCATGATCGTACCTCACTTCAGCGTGACTCTGTTCCCTTTCCTCTTGGATCTTCGCTGCCGGAGACACCAAGGGAGACGTTTCCAGGTTTAGGATCGTCTCACTAGTCAAAATCACCTCGCTCGGGATTTCCCATTCCATCTCTTCCTCAACAAGGTCGTTGATCGGGTGAAGGTATTTACCCTCTTCAACGTCTGAAATCAGAGCATCATTCGAGGGGAAAGCCTGCGGGATCGTTGAATTGTAAGAACCATCAGATTTTGATTTTCAAAGTATGGTCAAAAGATAATAAAAAAAACCCTCACATCGTACTCTGGACCCTCGTAGACCAATCTTTCTACGAGCTTGATCTGACACAGCTCATTGTCAGATCTGAAGCGAACTCGTTTGCTACCCGCTTTTCGCTGGGTCTTCTGGGTAGAACGATCAAGACTCGAAGCAAATGAATCATCAAACCCTTCCGGAAGAACCGGTCGATTTTTAATCAAATTCATCGCCTCCGCAAATGGGTTATGAACGTTTTTGGGGACGGTCGATTTGGGCAGCTTGAACGATGGTAACTTTGGTTTCTCGGACCTTCCAAACAATCCAGAGACGACTGGTTGACTCGGAGGTTGCGCCGAGACCAAGATCTTGCGTTTTTTTAGGTGAGCTGACACAAGATTACAACGTTCGCGAGGAAGAAAAAGCCACCGAAAAATCAGCGTATGTTGAGCGATAAGTGAATCTTTCGGTGTTTTAAAGATCGTTTATTTCTTTGATAATCAGGAGCCATGTCATAAGAATGATTCAATACAATCATACCTTGTTCCGCCGTGGATGTTTCCGACCTTTTTCGAGATTCATGGGGCAAGGATGGTTTGGGATCAGTGGTTAAATTAGAGGCAGCTGTCAGGTTGTTAGGGAGGCTAGCCGAAGGTTTGTAGTTGGCAAAGGAGTTGGACTGAGGAGGTTTGGTTGAATGAGAAATATTCGTGGCCGCTGAGGGCGGATCGACGGCGGTAGGTTGAAGGAGGGAGGAAGAAGGATTGGAGGAAGAAGGATTGGAGCCGGTTGTGAGAGTGACATCAGCCGGCTTGGTCTTAACTTCAGGACGATAGCTTCGAGCGAGTTCTCTCCACTTTTGCTCAAGTGCCTTCGAGAGTTTTTGAATATCTGATAAGAATGTTTAACGATCGGATGAATCATTCGAGTTGACATTAGCTTGCTGGGTTCTGAGTGCTCGGAGAGGGGGATACCAGAAGACCAGATTTTCATCCCAGCTGAAATGAAAAGCTCATAATTTGACAGGAAAACAACTGAACCATCTGAAAACTTGGGAGCGTGGAGCTCGCTATTGATCCTGAATATCTGTTTGCCAAAAGTGTACTTCTTGAGGAGATCTACGGTTAGAGTGAGTTTTCCAAGGATCTAAAAGAACAACCAAACATGGTTTCAGCAAATCATGAACTGGATGCTTTTCCCTTTTCTTTTAAAAAATAAAAAAATAAAATCAAAAAGATGGGATCATGCTTTCAGGCTTAGCAGTTTTCATCAGGTTTGCAGAAAGTTGAGGCTGTAGAGCATGGCGTCACCGTCAACCAAAATCATGACGCTGGTGTGAGATGAAAGATAATAAATGAAAATATGCTCCTCAAGCACATCCACCATGACACCCCGCAGTAGAGAAACGAAAAAAAAAAAAAAAAGAATTCCCGATCTCATGGTGCGATGAGGGGGTATCTAGTGATGGATGGTGGATTAGTTCAAAGGTCAACGCCCTTGGCCTCATCAAAACAGAAGCAAGCTGACACTGGAATGAACTGGGAGTGATGCAGAAGAATGAACTGCATAGGATGATTTAGAAAGTTGAGGAAGACTGGATGGGCGGGCCCGCCCAGTCCGTTGACGATAGACACACGCCGTTGATCGGGGTTGTAAGATGGTGCAGATCACCAAGTGGGAAACAAGGGGAGGAGAGAAGGGACGGGGACTTTTATGGGTCTTTTTTTATAGGAGATGGGTCGAGATGAGAGAGGTCGGTGACCAAACCCACCTGTAAGATCGAGAGGAGAATGGTTTGATCGGGAGATGAATCGGGATGGGATCCATTGGCCCGAGTTAGATCTCGCCGATTGATTCGAAGCACGGCGGCTTTGAGCCAGCTCTCAAACAAGGCCAGACCGATGTGCTGACGGGTCCAGTAGTCGTAGAACTCTGGGGATGCACTGCACCTAATGGCTAGTAGGACTTCGAGCCTGCCCTCCAAGGGGACGCTTGACCAATCCACACAGGGACTAGGTTGTGAGGATCGGTAGACACTCAAGAGTTTCAAAAGTTGGGGCGCAGCGCTCAGAGGCCTTATCGAGATTTGGTCCAGGCTAAATCTTACGTCTACTAAACGATTCCTCCAAGCCCTCCGATGGAATCGGTTGATGGGAAGGCTAGGTTGATTGTTAGGGTTGCTGTTGCTTCTGGGGATGGTGGTGTTAGCAGCATCAGTAGTCTTGGCTGAAGCAGCAACAGCCGCAGGAGTGGCCCCAGTCATAGTAGTCTTACTAGTAGCAGCAGTAGGCGTGGTACCCGTAGGAGCAGTAGTAGTATGGGGAGTAGTGGCGGTGGTAGTAGTAGTAGTAGCAGTGTTACTAGTGGTAGCAGTGGTAGCAGTGTTAGTGGCAGCAGCAGTGTTAGTGGTAGTAGTATTAGTAGTGGTGGGCGTGGGAGTAGGGGTAGGCGTCGCAGTAGCAGCAGTACTGGGGCGCCCGACACCAGGGTTGGTCGGGCCTGCCAAGTTCACGTCGCAGACGATATTGGGTATGGGTGGCGCTGCTGCGTCGGGCGCGAGTGCTAGCGTATGCGCTGGGGGGGGAGTGGACGATGGGGCGCGGGTAGGGATGGGTGGCGGGAGTGCCGCCCGGGGCTGCTGCGACTCGAGCTCGTGGGCCAGTGATGATGGTGGATGAGCGAGAGGCGCGGCTGAGCTGGGGGACTGGGGCGGTCTGGTTCTTTGGGCCAGACGGCCAAAGCCAGACCGGGGGGACGACCGGGACGATCGCCGGATGAGCCTCGAGGAAGGGGTTTGCATCGAGACTGCGGGTGGGATGGTCGGATGGCGTCGTACGGCCGATCGACTCGAAAACGTCTCGAATCCGGCCAGGATGCTCGAGTCGATCGTAGTCCCGGATTCGAGGACGAGTGGATGGGGAGCAGTGGAGATCATGGAACGGGTGGATGATGGAGGAGAGCTGGGCTCGATGGAGGCGAGGATGGCAACCGGTTCGGTGGGAGGATGCTCAGCTTCGACGATCGCTCGAGTTTGGGTGGATGGAGGACTCGACACCATGCTTGGATCTAGATCCAGATCAGACTGAGCAAGATGGGCCAGGGAGCTGGCTGGAGGAGGTGAGGTAGCGGCGGGCTTGAGAACGAGGGCAGTGGTGGGCTCAGGTAGGATTAGAGGGGGGGGGAGAGAGGATGCGGGTGGCGAGGGAGGATTGGAGTCGATAGAGATGGGATGATGAGTGTACCAGGCGAGGTCGAGTTGAGGTGCCGGGGTGAGAGCGAGAGGGATGATGATAGCCGGGGCTGATGAGGATGGTGAAGTGAGTGGTGGGAAGGATCAGAGGTTTCTTGGGTCGGATTGAATCGGTAGGATTTCGATCGAGATGAGATCAGGGATGACGCTCGTCGAGGGTCATTGTCGAAGTTTATCCGGATTGAGTTGAGGTCGAGTTGATGAGCTGGGAGCAGTCGGATGATGGGCGTTTCAACTCTCACGCGAGGTGGGGGTAGGGGGGGTGATGCACCCAGGGTGGGTGAGGATGATGGGTGGTGAGTATCGAACGAGTTCTTCTTGATGAGTTCTAGAGAGCTTCAAAGCCTTTCGAATCTCAACCAGGCCATCATCATCATCACCATCGGGTGGGAGGGATGGATGATTAAACAAAAGGAAGGATTCAAGTACTGATTAGAACTTGATGAACTTGGATTCCATCAGGTGTAGCCAGGACGGTTCACTGGGGGCAGGATAAGGGTGATTGATGAGGATGATGATGATGAAGACGATGGAGGAGGCTGAGAGAATGATGCGTGGGTAGAAGGATATAAGGGATGAGGGTAAAGGATTTAGATTAGAAGGGAAGAGAGAGAGAGAGAGAGAGAGAGAGAGAGAGAGAGAAAGGAGAATGGCAGGAGTGTGGTTCAGTAGTTAGTACATACATACGTACTACAGTCAGAGTAGTCAATAGTCATACTCATGTCGGTCAGTCAACCAGTCATGAGTCACTCAGTCGGTAGTCACTACTAATCCGTCGATCAAAACCATTCCTAGCCCAAGCTCATGAACCAAGAACCCCAAGAAGGGGACAATAAACCAACCCGGAACAATTCAACGGCTTGGGTTCAGAACCAGCTCGATGATAAGGATGACTAGATCAGTAGTAGTAGTAGTAAATAAATACCACAAGCTCACTCCATCCAGAGGAGGGTCGGAAGTGGTCCAGATGGGTGGGTGGTGTTGTAGCTAACTCAAACATGTCACCTAGATGTCACACTCAACCATAATCACACCTATAAATAGTAAATACACAACAACACAAGAGGATAATGATGCAATGAATGATTCTATTATTCAAGTAAACCACAACAGGTTATGAGCCCCCTTATCTCCAACAAAGCATCAACCGTCTGAATTAAACAAACCCCTTATCCTTTTCCCTTTTCCTTTTTACTCATATTCTTATCTCCACAATGCTTTTGCCCAAACCTCCGGTGTACCTTGTGCATAACAGTTTGGTTCACAACACAACTTGGCAACCTGCATAAATCCGAGTGCTTTGCAACCACTCAGAGTGGACCACTGTAGAGCCTTGACACCAAGGTATTTCTTTTCTTTACCCTTTCCTTTCCCTCTCCTTTTCCCCCCCAAACCTCCCACACCACTCTACTATCCCTTTTTCTTGAACACACCAAACCACATCAATCCCTTCAACCTTTCTGTTCCTTCTGTTCTGGCTTTCCCCAATCCTCTCATTCCTCCCTGTTTCCCACTGCCAACCTTTCACATACAACACAATGTCAAGTGAGCAAGGAACCGCCGGCAAACAACCCGTCATTGCAGCACCCCAACAATTGGTTTTGTGTTTGGCAATCAACCCTCACCTGGCACACAACATCACTTGTTACGCGCAAGAGGATGGACTGAATAACGCACACTGTGAAGACAATGGTGGCCAAGGAACCAAACATACCAATCCGCCCCACATGAATCCTGCAAGGTCCAACCTGGAAGAGGCCAGAATACAACTAGAGGGCAACAACCTGTGCAGGAAAATCATCCTGAATGCAACCGGGAAATTGCAGCTGTAATCACTACTAGCATACAACAGACACAACGTCAGCCAATGGATACAAGACATCAAAGAGCTTGGTGGTGAGCACCTCTTGGACCCAGATTTTTTCTTCACCCCATGCAGCAACAGCTTCCTTGAGAAAATTGGGAGGGCAATCATCCTGGCTACCTTGCACCCAGAGATGAAGCACAAGTTTCAAGATTACCCCTCCAGCCACCAGATATACAAGGCCATTAGGGGAAAATTTAACAACATCAGTAGGGCCCCCCAGATGAATGTCTGGCACCGTTTCCTCTCCTTTAAACTTGACAACTCAATGTCAACAGTCAGAGCCTTGACAAAGCTGAAGAGCTGGTTCTGGGAGTGGACCAACATGCAGGTTACACTAGACAGAGAAACGTTCCTGGGTTTCATTGTGCAGAACAGCCTTCCAGCAAACTCTTGTTTGAAGGACAAGGTGGACTGCAGGATTGAACTCCTTCTGTTAGAGGACAAGAAACAACCAATCAAACTCACCACAGTCTTGTTCATTATTGAGTCATGCCCTCAACAGCTTTAACACAACAAACTTATTGGCAACCGTACACCGGTGTCCGCTTTCAACTTGAGCAGCCTAGCCAACATTGATTTAGGCAACAACAGTTTCCCAGAAATTTGCTACCCAATCAAGGCATACCTCAAACAAATCCCAGTGGACCAGTGGGATCAAGCGGTTGCCTACTCCGCCAGGCAAGCGGCAAAGTGCTGGAATTGCGGGATGGATGGTCACATTCAACAGAACTGCCCCAATAAAGGGAAAGCAACCGGGCAGCTGGCAAGACACCAGTATAGTCAACCTTTTCCTGCCCCAAATACTCCTTCCCAATCTTCTATCTATCTAATCTTTGGAGCGGTCTATCCGCCAATACCCATGAGCGTGCAACAGATGCCTTTCCCGCAGAACACAACAACCAAATGCCCACAAGCCCCACAGCTTGGACTACGCCAGGCTGATTTTTACCGCCCACCGCCACAACATATAGAGCAGCAAGGTGGGAAAGGCGGTGCGGAATTGCCAGCATCAGCCAGTGCAAGGATGATTGAGTTAGGATCCTTACCGGAGGACCTCTCCAAGCTGTCCTTCAACTCCTTAGGTGCAGGCCCCAACGTGAGTGCCCTGCCCATCATCAATACCGGTGCTTCAAACAGCCTGACAGGCTCTCTATCTCTTCTGCACAACTTTTGCACACTCCAACAACCAATACCACTCACGGTTGCAACAAAAGGAGGGAAAAGCCATGGAACGGGGTATGGATCACTACAATTCCAGCAAGCAGACGGGACCACTGTTTCTCTCAATGGATTCCTGTACAGCAAAGCAGCACATGCTACGCTCATCTCCCTGGCAAGCATCCCAAGAGATGGCGGGATTTTTGCCTACGATGTAGCCAGAGATAGCTTTGAATTGTACTCTGCAAATTCAGAACACCTGTTTTCATGCCCTTTTGACCAATACAATTTGAGGTGGTTTGTTCCACTGCCAGCAATAGAGACTGTCCCATGCCCCAGTACCATACCAAGTGTACCAATTGAGCGTACCACCTGCAAACGCAGTTCCAAGTGCGTGTTGTCTGTTTCAACTGAAGATTATAGCAACATCTTCATTGCACCAGTAGGCAATGCAGCGCCGTACCATTGGGACAAGAATGATCTCACCAACAATGACAAATGCCTGCTGTTCTGGCACAGGGTGTTTGGACACACTGGCCTGGGGGTAATCCGGCAGATGATATCTGCCAAATTGGGTTTTAGACTGCCTGACCACCTACCCAGTGGCATCATCCACTGCCCAGTCTGTGCAGTGAGAAAAAGCACAAAACTGAACCCCCTTGCCTCCACACACAGGGAACCGGGAAAGCTAGAAACAGTGGCAGTGGACCTAGTTGGCCTGTTTGACATACCAACCTACCAAAATGGTTGGTTGCTACTGACCATGCAAGATGCAGGAACCAGCTACTTGTTTGTGAAGGTTATCAAATGGAAGTTGGAAGCCTGCCAGGTCATTATTGACACCATCACCAAGCTGGAACTTGCCACTGGACACAAAGTGAAAGTGCTCAGGAGTGACAATGGAGGCAAGTTTGCCAACAAGAGGCTGGAAGATTTCCTGGCCAACAAGGGGATACAGGCAGAGCAATCACTACCAAAATGGTTTGGTGGAACGCTTCAACCAAAAAATGGGCAACATGGCAAGGACTGTGCTGAATGACAGCAAACTACCGCGGTCTTTCTGGGGCTTTGCTTTCACGTGGGCAACGTACAGGCTGAACCGTATGCCAAACCAAGCAAGTGGTGCAATGACACCGCACCAGCTCATGTTTGACCAGGCCCCACAACTGGACAGACTCAGAATATTTGGGGGCATGGCATACATCCACGTCCCGCCGGGAAAGCGCAGCAAACTTGACAAAAGAGCGGTTGAAGGTTGCATAGTAGCCTACTTAGAGGAATCAAAGGGCTGGTTATTCTGGCTGCCCACCAAAAACCATTTTTTCAAATCTTTGATGGCACGTTTTTTCAATGAGGTGTCCTGCCTGATCAACAGCAAGAACCAACCGGTCTCCTCCAACCTCCTAACTGTGACCATCAAAAGTTTGACACTTGGAGACTTCAACAAAGAACAGATTTTCACCATGCAAGAGGCCATTGTAGAACACATTCTGGCCACCTGCAGTGCGCACAACATCACTGTCCCCAAGTCTTTCAAGCAGGCGATTTCTGGGGCCAATTGGAAGATGTGGGAGCAAGCCATTGAGACGGAACTGAAGGCGCTGGACAAGATGGGGGTCTGGGAGGCACTCCCCCTACCAGAACGGCAGACAGCTTTGGACTGCCAATGGGTTTTTGCTCTGAAACAAGCTTTTGGGTCTAGCAGGACCGTGTACAAGGCAAGATGTGTTTCAAAAGGCTTCACAAAAACAAAAGGCATCAATTTTGAGGAGACCTTTGCCCCTACTGCGACTTTTGTGTCACTCTGCCTGCTCCTGACACTAGCGGCTGCCAACAACTGGCTGGTATACAGTTTTGACTTTGTTAAGGCATACCTAAACTCAATGATTGACAAGGAAGTATGGGTGAACACAACACCAGGCATGTTTCTCCCTCCAGGGTATGCATTGCAACTGAAGAAGGTGCTTTACGGCACAATAAAAGCCGCACATTGCTGGTGGCAGCACCTAAGGGAGATCTTATCCAGACTGGGGTACACCCCGTCAAAGTAAGATTTGTCACTATATGTGCTATGCAACACGGCAGAATTGGGTGAAATTTGGGTACACGTGGACAATGGGGTGATAAAAGGATCAACGGTGGGCATACTACAACAACTGCAGGCTAGCCTCAAGGAGAAACTAAAGATAAAATGGCATGAAGTAATTTTGTCAATTGTGAGGGTCAATGTAACTAGGAGCAAGAGAGGTTTTGAACTTGACCAATCTCAATTGATCAACCACGTTTTGGAATCCTTCTGGTGCAGATGTGCAAAAACTAGCACCCCGCTACTGGCAAACTTCAATGGGGTGACTAACACTGGAGGAGCCATTGATGCTGGTAAGTACCTATCTGCCATTGGGTCCCTAAGCTACCTGGCGGTTGGGACCAGGCCAGACCTAGCTTTTGCAGTGAATTACCTGGAACGCTTCCCTGACAGCCCCAACAAATCCCACTGGAAGGGGATGAGGCACATGCTAAGCTACCTGGCAGGAACCATACACCTGAAGATGCAACTGTACCCTTGGACATTGGAGCAGGGTGTCCAGTGCTACTGCAATGCCTCATGGGGAGGTGAGTTTTCCCGCTCCTCATATGGTGTTTTCATCTCTTATAAACAGTGCCTGATTCTGTGGGTCGCTTGAAAACAAACCATGGTGGCAGCCTTGACATGCCACACAGAATATATGGCACTGGGGGTAGGCACACGCAACACCTTATGGGTACTGAATCTACTGGAAGACTGTCTGGGGGCCTGTCCAAAGGGACACCTCCTGTGCAACAACAAGTCGGCCATCAAAGTGGCAACTGACAACTCCTCAAACAAGCAAAGGAAACACACTGACAGGGACTTCTTTATGACAAACAATGCACTGTACAAAAGGGAGGTGGAGTTGCACTGGGTGAGTTCCAAGAATCAGCTGGCTGATATCTTGATGAAGCCTTTAGGCAGAGAGATTTTTGAGTCCCTGAGAGCAAGCATGATGTGAGAGTGAGGCCCAGTGTATAAAAATTACAGTTGAGGGGGGGGATCTTGTAGCTAACACAAACATGTCACCTAGATGTCACACTCAACCATAATTGCACCTATAAATAGTAAATACACAACAACACAAGAGGATAATGATGCAATGAATGATTCTATTATTCAAGTAAACCACAACAGGTGGGTATAGATCAGGGAGGGGGTGAGAGTGCATTCATTGTAGGGAGGCAGAGGCCAGATAGTGATGGGAGAGTAGAAAAAGTAATATTATGTAACAGGAGCAAACAAGGCATGAGAGCTCTATAGCGTTACACTTGCGGGTCAACGTGCATGTCAACCAGCCAGTGCTTTCCCCCCCCGCAACAGGAGGACAAAAGAGGTCATCTGCCACCTATGGTCAAACCAAACATCCATATTTAACCTGTCATTCTGCAGGAATTCTGAAGCCCAGTAAGAGCATCTCCAATTGTCTCAGTAAGCCCGCTTGTTAGCTAAGTTTAACAAGCAATTTTCAGAATTGTGCAAAAATAAGGGCTTGCTAGCAAGCAAGCTCCCTAAGCTCTCCGGGTTTTCCATGAAGTTATGGGAATTTAGAAAGATTTTTCTTTTCAAGTAGATTTTGCATTGCGCATGGACCACTATGCATATTCATAAAGCCAGGAAAGCGTACAAGATGGGAAATGAGGCCTGACAATTTGGCCCCCTCCTAGCAACAACATATCAGGATAGTTAAGCACTAGCTCCATCCTTGAGTACCTCCTCTCCATCCTCTACCCTGCCAACCTGCCAGATCTCCCTTCAATGTCCTTCAATACCACCTTCCACCATCATAGCAGCTCTGATATCCCCTCCTCCACTCACCCCAGCCCCAACTTTGCATGGAAATTGAAAAGAAAAACTAAAAAACAGCCAAATGGTCCTAGCTAGTAAAATGCTACATGGAACATGGTTGTATGTTTTGAGTTGCTAGCTAGCTTCTACGGCCTTATGGATTGCACAATTGCAGAATGTGGACAATAAATTGCTTTCTATCTATTTTTTTTAGCTAGCAAGTTGCTACCTAACAAGCCAAGCTCTCCAACAATTGGAGATGCTCTAAAGTAGATGGTTCTGTGCAGCATTGGGATCTTTCTGAAATCTCACAAAGCTCATCAATCTCTCCCAAAATTCAACCTGCCAGAGCACCTCCCCAGCTGCCCAGTCCACCAAATAGGTGCTCTGGCAGCCATGCTGTCCAACCAACCCAAACATTGCCCTCCTGGCACACACCCACACCTCTCCACCTGTCACAACCCCATGGGAAACATCACACCATGTGACATCAGGGGGCATAGTCACCACCCCAACCTAACACACATCATAACATCCACAAATTCTTTCTTTTCTTTCTATTCTTTTTATTCTTTTTGGTGTTTGCTTTTTTGTTTCACCGGTTTTTTTTCACCAGGGTTTTTTTCACCTGTTTTTTTTCTTGTTCACTACTGCTCATGTAATTCTTTACTCAATTTTCCAAAACACCAGCAGGGAGTCATGTTCTTTTGGTGTTTTTTTGATCAAAAAACATGTTTGTTATTTGTCATTTTATTTATATCTTTTCTTAACTTGCCACTTAATGTAATATAGATACAAATGTAATTCATTTTAGTTGAATTCTGGTTATTACTCATGTAATAATAGTTGGAGCATAAGAATTTATTTTACAGCAATTTTCTCTCCAAAAATTTCCAGAAACCCTAACATGACAATAGGGTAGCAGTAGCAAACACCAAAAATTCAAAAAAAAAAATTTAAAAAAAAAACATAGCCTCCTGATTTCACCCTCAATACCCCAAGTCAGTATCACCAGTGGTCATTTGGTCAGTATCCCATCAATCAGAGCCGTCATCCTCCTTGGCAGTGGCCTTGGCTGAACCTTCTTCTGCAGAATACTCTAACCCCCCAGACCCTTCTTCAGAAAAGTTGCTTAGTGTATCCTTGGATGTCTTGCTGGGTGACTCCTCCACCTTAGAAAGCTCTTCTGACTGGGCTGTTCTCCTATTTTTTCAATTCTTTCATCTTCTTGTAGTGGAAAATGAATTTTTACCCCTTTGGCAAGCAGTATTACAAGATGAGGCATCATGGGACTTTTCATTGCACTTTTCCAATGAATTTGAGGCAGCCTTCTTAGATGATGAGGTTGTCCTGTGTTTGGATGATGAGGTGCTCCTGCAGCTGGAAACAGGACCTAATGTTATGATAGGCCAATCTCTATCTTCATCAAAAGATAAATTGCCAATTGTTTCAGTTTATCCTCCTAAGACAGGTCCCAGAAGTTCCACCCACCCCTCTCCTAGCACATTCAGAATTTTTTTTACTGGCCCAGTCAACATATCAGCAGGACACTTGCATAATTATTGAGCGGAGAAATTCAAATTGTTGGGCTTTACCCGCAGTTGGATTCCCATATTTCCTAACCTCCAGGAATTTGTGGTGCCAGGCCAGCATCTGCACCATTTGTCATTGGAAGCTTGACCTATAAACACCCAAAGTTGGACATTTCAATAACATTTTAATAGAACAGAAGCAGGGAGCAGGGGAAGAACCATATATGTGACATATCCAAGTTTCTCATGCATTGCCTCTAAGTTTTTTTGGAGGATCTCCTGTCAAAAAATTGAATTAATTCAATCAGTATTCAATGTCTTTGCCAAAACCATTTTTGATGAGACTTACCCTGGCCATGTATCAAGTTTTCAGAAAGGTTATGTCCTTTGGTGTGCTTCCTTTTCCTCATGGGAGGTGTTGGCTCCAATCCTGATATTTTCTTCACAGCAGCCTTCCCTTTCCCAAATTCAAAGAAAGCAAGGTAAGGATTTGGCTACACTGCAAACATAGCCAAAAAGGCCTCACCCATATGGCTCCCTCCAGTTTGCATTGCAAGTCCTTTTTGGTGGGGGTATACAATCACAAGCTAGCCTTGGATGGAATTGGTTGTTGCTAGGTGAGCTGTAGAACAAGGGTAAAAAATTGAAAACATCAATAGTCAGCATGTGAGTACCATGGTTTTCCATGCCAGAGTACCACACCTACAACACCTATGATCTTACAAGACCATCTACTTATGTATGTTGAAGCATTGTGGATTTTCAAACTTCTGAGTGGTGCAATTATTGCTATGGCTTGTGTTTGTGATGGAAAAAGTAGCTGGTAACACTGCTTGATTACCTACCTCTGGCTGATGGGTTGTAGATTTTTGTAAAGAAAGATTGAGAAGAGTAGCCAGATAGGCAGGATCTCCAAACTTGTGTGGGCTGTTGGTGTCAAGCTGCCACCACATGGAACCATATTTGGCCCATTTTTGTTGTATTTTAATATTTTCTGTGATCAATACAATCAGCAACAGCAAAGCATTCCATAGACAGGAAAAAACTTAAAATAATTCCAGACCCTACTGGCTTTGTGATTGTATTGGCAAAAGTTGTTGTAGATTGTAGCCCTGCAAGCACAACTAGCTTGCCCAAGGTAGGCCAATACTGGCTCAATCTTCAGTTGGTTCTTACATGCTATCTGATATATCTTCTGTTGGAATTTTTTTCATTTCCTGGTTCTGCCTGAATCTTTAGTGTGGTTCCTGTCTTGACTCTTATTACTATTGTTCTTGACTTGCTCTTGAGTATTTCTTCCTAGTGAGCTCTCTATAATATAATAGCTTAGTCATAGTTCCAGTTCCTCCTTTGTCAACAATCCTAGTGGCCCTCTCTTCTTAGTATGCCCCCTACTGTTCTCCAATTGTGCGGACTCCTAGGTTCATCTTGAATATCTTGTATTCATTTTTATCTTTCTCATGTCAACCACTTCTGGCAATGCTTTTACCTAGTCTACTTAAGCAGCCAACTCTCCAGTGGATTATCATCATCAGTTCTGACTCAATCTGAACCGGAGTTTCCCCCTGAGTTCCCTCTCATATGACTCCTTGTTCTGCCTGTCTCTGTGTCATCAGACTCTCTCCTCCTATTCTCTTGACATCTCAACCGGAGCTACTCTCTTGAATTTCCACACAATTAAAAGCCAAAGCTCCCCTCTGAATCATGTCCACTATCATCTACAACCAAAAAAGTCCTCACCATTGACAACTACTATACTTGGTCCATTGAAATTGAAGGGAAACTGGACTCCATTGATGAATTAGAAATAGTCCTCAAAGAATTTCCTTGACCATTAGAGTCTAACAACGCTAAATCATTTGATAGAATTAATGGCAAGGCCTACAACCTCATGCTTGATCATATTAACAAGGATAACCTCTCCTACATCACTGGTTCCTTTCCCCTGGCCAAAAAACGTAGCAGTATTGCTCTCTGGGATCTCCTTAGAACTCAATATATGCCTGATGACTTTATCAACAAGACTCTTGATTTTGCCCAGTTCAACAAAATCAAGTTTGAAAACAACATAATCAACTTTGTATCAAAGATTTGCTCTTTGACCCAAAAGATGAAGCTGGTCAGTTTAAAGCTGGAAGAGGAACTAACTATCATCCTTACCTTGTCAAAGCTGCCCTCCAAATTCAACTATCTGAAGAAGTCCAATGAATGCAAAAACAAAACAATCAACTACATTCTCAAGAGACTTGAAAAGGATGAAGCCCAAGCCAAAATCAATCCTATTGACAACTCCCTTGGAGACAGTAACATGGCCTTTTACACTAAAGTCCCCAACTTCCCCTACTGCAAAAAACCCAGCCATTGACCAAATAACTTTTGGATCAAGTATCCAGAGAAGTCCCCTAAATCTGGAGTTTGCAAAGCCAAAAAGTTGCACTTTTACTCCTTTAACTCTAGCTCTTCCCTTTCTTAATTCTACTTGCATCTGCTCTCCAACCTCACACCTAATGGTGCTGTCAATTCAAACCTCTTGGTCCAATTGCTACCTAAAGTTTGCCCTTACGCTGAACTGGTGCCACTCTTTCCTGTCGCTTCATCAACCTGCTTCAGCTCTGTTCTTCACAATCTTGTCCCTTTTTGATTGCCAATCCTTTCCTTTACTCTTTTTCTCAATCATCCATTTGTTAAAAATTCTTAAGACACTGTTGTTTATCTCAATTTTGCTGGCTTGATCATTGTGTCTTTACCTGCTGCTTTTCTGCTCCATTTTGAGCAATCTTGCGCCTGTTTGACCTGTTGGCATCCCTAGTAGTAACAAACTTGTGCCTGATTGCATCATTGCTATCATGACTTGAATCTATTGTTTCAATCTTTTTCATCATTCTATTAGGCTAGGTTGCTACCTGAAAAGTCCTCCTACGCTGTTTCTCATTGTCTGGTTAAGAATTTACTTTCTAAAGCCTCCTGAGTTTCACCAGTCCTTTTTACTCTATTAAGCATTCACCTCCCTAAAGCTTCAGGAAAGGGGGCGTGTTGGAATGTTTGTCATTTCCTGGTTCTACCTGAATCTTTAGTTTGTTTCCTGTCTTGACTCTTATTACTGTTTTTCTTGACTTGCTCTTGAGTATTTCTGCCTAGTGAGCTGTCTATACTATACTTGCTTATTCATATTTCCAGTTACTCCTTTGTCAAAAATCCTAGTGGCCCTCTCTTCTTAGTCTGCCCCCTACTGTTCTCCAATTGTGCAGACTCCCAGGTTCAGCTTGAATATCTTGCATTCAATTTTATCTTTCTCATGTCAACCACTTCTTGGCCATGCTTGTACCTAGTCTAGTTAAGAAGCCAACTCTCCATTGAATGATCATCATCAGTTCTGACTCAATCTGAACCGGAGTTTCCCCCTGAGTTTCCTCTCATAAGACTCCTTGATCCCCCTGTCTCTGCGTCATCAGACTCTCTCCTCCTATTCTCTGAAAATCTCAACCAGAGTTACTCACTTAAATTTCCACATCTTCAATTGATACTTTTAGTATTCTTCATCCTGTTTTTACTTATCCTACACAATCAATCAAGCATACAATCCATGCTTCTTGACTTTCTTGCATAGCTTATCCAGACCCCATGAGAGAAATTGTTTGAAAAGATGTGGATAAAGCATCTTCCATTTCTTTCCAAAATGGAGGCCAGGTCTATCAAAATTTTCAATCAGGTCTTTGTTTCTTTCTTGTATGGCTGCAAATCCAGAAGCTGGAGGAGCAGGACCTTTGTTGCTTGAGGTGCCAGGCCCATTGTTGATAGGGACAGCCACAATGTGTGGCTCAAATTTTTCAGCTTGATTAGAGTTGGCAGAAGTATGATCCTGAATTGGCCCTTCATCTGCATTAGTTAAAATACCTGGTACAAAGCAATTGGCAGCTTGAGAATAGTTTTTTGAGTTCAAATTTTTGTGAGGGGGGACACAGTGTTGTTGTTTTTGTGTGGGGGGGAGAAGCAGTTGTTGGGGCCTGTTTCTGAGAATTAAAAATAGTCTAGCACCTACCAACTATCCAAAGCCAGATCATTTGATTTTGCCTGAGAAACACTGGGTTGCAAATATCTCCCTTGTGGCAGTTGGCTTTTCTAAAAAACTGCTGCAATGTTTATGGATATTAGTGCTTGTAACCAGATATATTATGATATGGAGTTTCAGGATTTTGAAATTAACTTTTTATTTTTTGGGTTCTAGCATTGGATTCCAGGGCGCAATGAAGCTCATCTTGTGTATTTGGAAGAGATGAGAACAAGGAAACCAGGGAGATGGGCCTGGCGTTTCTGGTGAGATTATTGGAGCATAAGGTTGCTGAGGTGTGCAATCCAGATAGATTTCTGGAAGAAAAAGGGGCAAAGAAGACAGATGGGCATGGTGATTCTGATGGATAGGAGGGATTACATTGATTCTACTTGAGGTTCCACTTGATGACAAAAAAAAAATTGACAGCTGGCCCCCTTGTGCTCTTTGAAGTCAATTTTTGCCAAGGAGATGGATTTTGAAGTGAATCTTGCATTTGTTTGGGAGCCGGATTTGAAATTTGAGTTGTGGTGTGGTAATTATGCAAGGCAAAGTTGTTGGGATTGGACCATGGAAGTTGGTTATTTTGGAATGGAGTGGAACCATTTGTGACCAGCAAGGGCACAAGATAGGTAAGCTTGGGATTGGGGTGGTACTTGAACTTAGCAGCTGGGAGGGCCTATTTATGTTTTTGATATTTTGATATCCATTTTGAAATTGAGATATCAAAGGATACACTTGATGAGATTGATAGACAGTCTGAGAATTAGTTGGGGAAAACTGTGATGTGATGGGATACTGAGGTGGGCATGGGGAATGAAACATATGATGAATCACACAATGATATTGATCCAGATCATAAAATTGGTCCCTGGTTGGAGGTACACTGGCATTGATGGTGATGTTGCCTGAAAGGGTAACCTTCAAAGTTAAAGGTTGATTAGTTTGGGATTTTCTAGATTGAACAATCATTGGGGAAGTGGAATGAATTCAGAGCCACAATACTCCTAGCCTTTTCCCTGGTGATGGAGTAATAAGGACCAATGGAGATGGAGCCAGAGACAAAGAATTTAAAAATGGAAAGAGGGTTTCAATGCAAGCACCCCAATACTGGAAGGACCAATTCTGGGCCTGGCCCAGAGCAGCTTAGCTGGGCCAAAATGTTTTCCACAGATGAAGAGCTGGGGCATGGTCCGGGCCAGATCTTGTCCAGGTGTTTAATGCGGGAAAAAAGCTATCTAAATGTCCACAAGAAAACTCAGGGGGCTCAAAACCACCACTTGGTGGTATTTAGCCCACATAATTGTGTGAATTTTTGAATAAATCAATCTCATTTAATCAATCTTAGCTCATGAATCTCAATTTTCTCTTCAGAAGTATAATTAGTTTCCCTATGAAAGGTAAACTGGAATCAATTAAGTCATCAGCCACCCCCCCACCCTGGGATTCATTTTTATGACCTGTATTTCTTTTTTAAAAAAACCACAATATTTTAGGTATTATCTAAGGTTAAAATGTTAAAAATCTACCATTTAAAAAGCATATTTATATATATATATGTATGTATGTATCTTATTATTATTACTATTTCTTTTCTCTTTTTTTTTTGGGGGGGGGTCAAATGTGTATTGACCACTCAAAATGCTGACCTTAAATTGGGAACTTGAAGGATTATTTTGGGGGGTTTGTTTCACATAACCCCCTTTTTTTTACATGAACCATCTCCAATAATGAAATATATTTCATAATTATTTCTTCACTCATCCCTGTCAATTTGAGAAGTTGAATGCGCTCAAATGGTGTTTATGTGGATGAAATAGGATTTATTTGATGAGGAGGCTAAGATATCAGAATTTAATATCATTGTGAGGAGGAACATTATTCAAAATTTGGAGGGAAAGTCCCCACAAACAAGAAAGTTATGGCTATCTAACATTTTTTGTGCTGTTTGGCACTGGAAGGGAGGGATGCTGGGGAGGCATGAAGGGATGTTTTGGTGAGGAAGTTAGGACATCTGAATCAAGTATCATTGTGAAGAGAAACATTATTCCAAATTTGGAGGGAAAATTCCTACAAATTACAACATTACGGCCATTTGAATGTTCTGGTGCCAATTTACAATGAGGAAGTGTGAAAGAGTGAATTTTTGGGGATTTCCATCATCTGTAACATGTATATTGGATTCATCACCAATCAACTGCATGTTATTCTTCATCTTTGATAATTATATGTGATTTCTTGCTCTTTTATTTGGATATTTATCACAAATATTTGGCATCAATTATTTTTGTAATTGTAACATACTAACTTTGAAACCAACAACCAAACACTGCTTCCTCCACAAAAATAGCACAAAAAACCTCAAACAGCCATAAAACTGTTGTATGCATGAATTTTCCCTCCTAATCTAGAATAGTGTTCCTCATCACAATGAAAATGAATTCAAATGTCCTAAATTCCTACCAAAACTTCCCTTCATACCTTTCCAACATCCTTCCCCTTCCAGTGCCAAACAGCACAAAAAATGTCAAACTGCCATAACTTTCTTGTTTACAGGGATTTTTCCTCCAAATTTGGAATAATTTTCCTCCCCACCATGATAATTAATTCTGATATGCTAACCTCCTCACAAACAAATCCCTCCATGCCTCCCCAACATCCTCCCCCTTACAGTGCCAAATAGCACAAAGAAATTTAAACTGCCATAATTTTCTTTTTTGCACAAATTTTCCCTCCAAATTTGGAAAAATTTTCCTCCTCAGCATGATAATTAATTCTGATATACTAAATTCCTCTTCAAAACATCCCTTCATGCCTCCCCAGCATCCCACCCTTCCAGTGCTAAACAGCACACAAAATGTTAAATAGCCATAACTTTCTTGTTTGTGGGGATTTTCCCTCCAAATTTTGAATAATGTTCCTCCCCACCATGATATTAAATTCTGATATCTTAGTCTCCTCATCAAATAAATCCCATTTCATCCACATAAACACCATTTGAGCGCATTCAACTTCTCAAATTGACAGGGATGAGTGAAGAAATAATTATGAAATATATTTCATTATTGGAGATGGTTCATGTAAAAAAAAGGGGGTTATGTGAAACAAACCCCCCAAAAAAATCCTTCAAGTTCCAAATTTAAGGTCAGTATTTTGAGGGGTCAATACACATTCAACCCCCCCCCCCAAAAAAAGAGAAAAGAAATAGTAATAATAATAAGATACATACATACATACATATATATATATGCTTTTTAAATGGTATATTTTTAACATTTTAACCTTAGATAATACCTAAAATATTGTGGTTTTTTAAAAAAAGAAATACAGGTCATAAAAATGAATCCCAGGGTGGGGGGGGGGGTGGCTGATGACTTAATTGATTCCAATCTACCTTTCATTGGGAAACTAATTATCCTTCTGAAGAGAAAATTGAGATTGATGATCTAAGATTGATTAAATAAGATGGATTTATTTAAGAATTCAACCACATCTGGGGGCTCAATACCACCAAGTGGTTGTTTTGATCCCCCTGAGTCAATTAATGGACATTTAGATAGCTCTTTGTCCATTTTAGACACCTGGAAAAGATCTGGGCCGGACCAAGCCCCAGTTCTTCATCTGTGGACAACATTTGGGACCAGCTAAGCGGTTCTGGGCCAGTCCCAGAACTTGTCCTTCTTATATTGGAGCGCTTGTGTTGACACCCTCTTTCCGTCCATCATTCTCTTTGATCCAAGCTTTATTGTTTATTTTCCTTTCAATCCTTATCTTACTTCATTTTTGACACCCTTTCCCTGTTTATCCTTCTCTTTGGCTCAATTATTATCAGTCCTTTCATGCCTCACTCCATCACCAGGGTAAAGCCTATCCATCTCCTCTAAATCCATGGTTTGTTGGATTTTTCACTATGATCCCTCCCAATTCCCCATCTCTTCATTAGCTTTGGAAATATATAACTGATATCTTTACTTCTCCTACCTGTAGGTTTATCATGACCATTAAAATTGATTGATCCAGCCATGCTGCTGGAACCTATGCTCAATTTCTGAAAAGGATGATGAATGCCAAGCGCTTAGCAACAAGCCAAGCTTGTTTCCTGGGATTGCATAAAATAAAATGGCAGCCAAAAATTTAGCCATCTAACCCACACAAAGATAGTTACACCCTGGACAACAGCCTGTAACCTTGGAATGATCAAGCTTTTCAGAATCTCTACAATAACCAAGACCATGTTGACCGGGTTACTTTAGAACCAGAGGATGAAGAATAATTTGATGAAGTTTTCAATTTGGACAAGGAGCAATGGCATTGAAAGTCCCAGGAGCTTAACTGGGATTCAATATTGGCCCCCCTTCATGGATTTGAAGGCACAAAATAAAAATTGGACCAATCCAAATTCCTAAAATAAATTTACCAAATGTATCTGTGCACCCCACATGCAAACCCATTGGATGTTTAATATGGTGGATATCTTTGGTGAGTAATTGGAGCATGCACAACATTATTTCTAAAAATTATTTGTAGTTACCAGCATTGTACTGAATTTATTTTTTTTCTTAGCTCAGAATTGTGTTAATTTACTTTCTTTCAATGCACCTTGGATCCTATTCAAATTCTACAACACCATTCTCTCCCTGCCTCCCCTATCTCCACACTGATGGCATTATCCGGGCATTCTACCTGACCCTGCTCATATTCCATGAATAATTGCAAAATAACTGCCATGTGGCAGGACTACCCTCCACTACAGCTTTAAGCTAGTGGATTTGACCACAATCAGAAATTTTGTGTTCCAATTGTAAAAAACACATAAGGTATTCTTTTTTTAAGCTGTGTTCAACTCAACAAATGAGTTAGATTTCTATGTATTTACATAGGCTTTCAATTTGAGGAACCCTTTTTATGCAGCTGTGGACCTTTTCCAAACTTTTTCAAGCAGGACTGATGACCTGATTTTTCAAGTATTGCAACTCCAACCTCAGGATATCCTTGCCTGGAAGTCATTTCTTGCCTGCTTTGGGCCACACCCGCCAAATCTACTGGATTACCCTTCTACCACCCAAAATCAATTGATCATCTGATTAGATGGTAACTTCCAGAATTGAAATCACACCAAAGCTTGCTGTGATTATTGGGCATTGCAAACACCCAAAATCTTCTTCCACCCAGACAAGTTCAGCAGTATGTTGCAAGTGATTTCCTGCAAAGAGAAAGAAATATCCCCACCAAAACAGGTATTTCTGCAATCAAATAATCAGCTTAATAATCTTCAAAGGAATCTATCAGCTGATAAAGACACCAATAGTAATGATGCTATTAGTTCAACCAATGCACATACTCACACAAGGAAGTAGATGATATAAGGAATGAGTCCACATGGAAAGGATGTGATGATACTGGCCTGATGGTGTGCTGCTGTTGTCATGACAGTGCAATCTTTATGAGAAATATTTACAACTCTGGAAAAATATGATGTCTTCCAATTTCTATGATACAAAAGCTCATTTATCAGTGAAAACTGGACCAAAAAATTGGCATCCTATATGATATTGGATGTTCACTTCATAAATACATTACAGCCATGGGTAGACTATTTCAAAGTAGCTTAATGTGTGTAAATTAATTTTTTAAAAGAATTATTTTCTGAAATGTTTCTCTTTGCATAAAAATCAGAGGAACCTGCTTCAGGAAATCCAAAACCAACTCAAATTTGGTACTTTGGTATTTCACACATGCATCCATAAATTCGTCTGACAACTTCCATACAATCCTTGCTTGAACATTGGGTGGGGTCTTTCTGATGGAGAAGGGTTGGAATTTCTGTGGTTTTACCTTTCCCCTTTATTAATTCCATTGCGCTACACAACACACAACCATTCATTTTCTTCAATAGTGCATTGGCTGAAGCATCACCATTCCAAAGTGCTCCATACGTAACTTACATATGTCTGCATAATGACTAGAACTCCCCTGTTCCAAGACTGAATACATTAATATTTCTGTGTTATATTTTCTCTGGTGTATGGTTTTAGCCATTTGGTTGACATGGAAGTTCAAATCAGCCCTAAAAAGGTGTCAAGAAAGCTCACAACTCTATTGGGTTTGTTGCAAAATTGGAATCTGCATTCATCATCTGGTGGTAACTACATGGTGGAATTTCTCAAACAACAATGGGAAGATCAACAGGTGTTTCATTGAGATCACACAGAATGCAAAGAGGATCAACTCCAGAAGTTGGTTGACTTATAAAATCAAGAAGCCACCTTCTTGGTTTTGAGTTAAGAGTAATTTTTTTGTGCAGTGTGGCCCATCCATCTCTGACACTTCTTTCATTGCAGATTTTAGGGAATGTGAGAAGGGCCCCAAGATATTTTTGGCAACAAAACAAGAGGTGGTATACCTCTTAAAATCCATATCAGAGAATTCTAACAGTTTGAGGTGCCAGATTGATGAATGGAAAAAGAAAGATGGATTACATTCTGTCTCTAGCAGTATGTAACAACCTTTAATTGTAAATTTTGACAATAGATTGTTATTCTTATTTTTTTGTGGTGGTGTGCCAGATAAAGAGACAAAAGTATTATTACTCCTGTGGGATGAAAATTTCAATCTATTTTTCCAGGAAGTACAAATTCAAGTGGAAAGGCAACCTGTTACTTATTCAAAGTCCATTGTGAGTTGAATAGGCACAAAGATGAAGGAAAGGGTATAAAAATCTCTTGATCCTGCAGGCCTGCTGTCATGAATTTCATTACCTCCCAAAATTAATGCTATTCTTAATAAATCAGCAAATACCCCAACCAATCAATGAGTGATGCCACCAACTACCCTTTAACTTAAAAACATTTGGTAGCCTTCCACCTGGACCATCCATTTTGGAATGATGGATTTTAATATCACTCAAAGGCTCCCTGGGCCATCAATTCAAATGTGTGCGCCTGACACTTTGGCAAGTACAAGAAGAGTTTCAGCTTTTGGAACAGGAATTGAGCCAGAAAATAAGCTGGGGTGTTGCATTCTACAATTGCCTAGCTTAATAAATTGCCCATCTGGAGAGGCATATGTGGTTTTAATTTCCAGTTTTTTTATCAAATCATTTTTCTGTTGTCACAGGGATATGTGCACTGGATAAAAATGAAGCATAATTTAACAAAAATCAACTGGAAAATCTGTGTTTTGCCGATTTCCCCAGGAGGCACAAGTATAAAGTTTTCCTGAGAGAGATACATAGGTGTTTACAGACCCATGGAGGGATAGTGTAGATTGGCTATGGCTTTAATTCCAACCACAAGTTAATGAGAGCATTAAGAAGGATTGGGATGGAATCATTCTAAAGTTCCAAGCAGGCAATCCTGCCCAATCTGCCAACCCAGACAGCATTGACAAAGCTCAAGAGGGAGTGGTGGATGAAGAACAAGAAAAAGAAGTGCTTGAAGTTGAACTTCAAGATGGTGAGGATGCAGAGCCAGATTTAATCTCATCCTTGGAAGATTATGAAACTGATCAGGGCAGGGGGGATGTAGAGGAAGAAGGATACCAATTTGGTTTAAATCAGGTGGTGCTTTGTAAATTTTTTAAATTTTTGAAATTTTCTTTCTTTGTATTTTTATTTGTGATTGGGTGCCATTTGATACCCTATTCAATGACCTGTTGTTGGTTGAATTTGGTGCTTATTGGGTTTTTTATTTTACTGTGTTTTTGTGATTTTTTTCTAATTGTTACCCCACTCCCTGCCAGCCTGGTGTATTGTTATATTGCTAGATTTTTGACAAAAAATTGGAATGCTTAATAAATTTCATCTGATTTTTTGGAAAATTTAATAAAGCATTACATGAGAAGTAATGAAGAAAAAAAGATGGGTGAAAAAAAACCGGAAAAACAAACAAGCAAACATTAAAAAGAAAAAAAAGCACAGAAATAATTTGTGATGTTATGATGTGTGTTGGGTTGGGGTGGCTCCTATGGTGGTGGTGTTCATTCCCCTGGTAGTCACATGGTGTTGTGTTCCCTGTGGGCTTGTGAAAGTTGCAGAGGTGTGGGTGTGTGCCAGGAGGGCAATGTTTGGGTTGGTTGGATGGCATGGCTGCCAGACCACCTATTTGGCAGACTGGGTGGCTGGGGAGGTGCTCTGGCAGTGTGAGATTTCAGAGAGAGCCCACTGTGCACAGAACCACCTGCTTTACCGGGATTCAGAACACCCTCATAAGAAAAGGTTAAGCACATCTGTTCCCAGTAAAAAAGTCCACAATACAAGTTGATCAAGTCTGGAAGACTTGTTTACCAGGCATTGCAGCCTTTTTTTGCTTGAGAAAAACCTTGTTTTAGTTTAAATTGACATCATGACAGTTTACCAGGGTGCAAAGGCTGGTGGTCAACAGGATAGGCCAAGAGGTCTGCCACCATTCTAGGCAATAGTCATCAACACCAACAACAAAACAATGCCTCACCCTGACTCAATCTCTTGCCTTGAATTCGTTGCAACAATGGAAGCTGAGAAGTTGGATTCAATTAATTTGATTCAAGATGAAATAAAACATCTTTCTTCTGACCTCAGGAAGAAAAAAAAAGAACTTTGGTCACATACCTTGCTTCAAAGCCAATTGGAGAGGCTTCAAGACCATCACTTCAAGCAACCTGATCCTGTGCCCAAGCCACAGTTGCAACACCAGACCATCACCAATGAGGTGAGACATCTCATTGAGGAGAGTTTTCTACAGAAGGGAGCAACTTACAAGCAAGTTGATCAAAAATTTGATGTTTCTGAACACGCTGTACAAAAAATCATCAATCAGGAAAATAAAAGAAATTCAGATAGTCAATTTTCACTAGGGGCCCAGACCAAAATAACTTTTGATGTTCCCTGTGTCTTATACATTGAACAAAAATCAACAATCACTTTGAAGGAAATGGCTGCCTACCTTGAAACTGAGAATGGAATATTGTACTCACCTTAAGCTATTGAAAGATTTCTAAAAGAAATTGATGTGACTTGGAAGATTTCCCATCCAATTCCAAAAAAAAAATGGAATGAACTTTCAACCTTACAAAGAAGACATGATTAAATCCTCCATTGTGCAACTGATATGAACAGACAAGTGGTTTTTATTGATGAAGCTGGGTTTGATCTTCATAACCAAAGGTCTCATGGATATTCATCTTCTGGTAGGACTTTTGAAAATCACCAGTAAAATGATTTTAAACTATTTTTAAAGATCTGTACTGAATTTTGATTGGTTTCTTGTTTATTTACATACAGGTGAAGCAGAAGTATTAATTCTAGTACCCAGGCTGAGTAAAATTACCTTGGTTGCTGCACTTTCCAAAAAAGGATTCATCTACTATGAAATCTTCAAAATTGATAGAAAACTGCAACAAGGTGTGAATGCAAGTGACTTCTCTGGATTTTTGGTCAGATTACAACCTAAATGCAAAAGATCTTGTCTTTTAACCCTTGAAAATGCACCAATTCACAAAGGAGAAGAGGTTGAAAATGTTGAAAATATGTTGAAGGCTACCAATGATCTTGAAATTGAATTTCTTCCACCCTATTCACCATTTTTAAATACAATTGAGCTCAGTTTTAACACTCTCAAAGCATTTGTCAAAGGAAAGCCCTTACTTCAACATTCTCAACTGGTTGATCTAATCAAACATGCTATTGAGGAAACAATTACTGAAGAAAATAGCTTAAAATTTTTTCCTCATTTTCAAAAGTTTTACATAGTTTTTTCAGAGATGCAGCCAATTACTGGTTCAATCTTAGAGCATCCTGACCAATTTTTCTGAATTCCTGGGCTTCCTGTTTTTTTTACTGGTTCTCAGTTTTTTTACCAGGTTTTCTCAAGAAATTCACTTTTTTTTGTTTCTGTTTTATCAAATTCAAGGTTTTTTAAACCTTCTACTAAAAGTTACACCCAGAAATGATAATGCATGTTTTTTTTTTTTGGTCATAAAACACAGTGGCTGCTTGACTTGTCCTGTGGACTTGTTACCCTTGTTGAGTGGACTTGAGCAATTGTCAAGGGGCCTTGCACTGTTGATGAGTGGCATTGATTTACTTGGAAAGGGGTCTTGATTGGTTGTTATGTGTCCTTCCTCACTTGACAACTGGACAGGGTTTGCTGGTCCACTGGACTTGTTTACCGGCAACAGTGGTATGCATGGTTGGGTTGACCACAGGTGTCTTCTGCGGCATTGGCGCGTCGCGCGAGTCATACCCACGCATCCGAACCGGGTCAAATTCTCATGCGAGGACTTCACTGCGAGTGGAGGTGGGTGGGTGGTGGACATGGTGTGGTAAGCATTAAATATGTAGGCCACAAGCTCAAGTTCATCATGAGCATCATTCGATCAACATCAGACCATCTTCATCATTCAGGTCGACAACAACGAGACGAATCGACGACCAAGGATTTATCATCAAGCCTGAGTCATCTTCCATCGTCCTTGAGACCAGGCCCTGGCCCAACTTCACCTCCGATCCTTAGGACGTTAGACGAAGAACTCAATCTGATCACAAAATTAGTCGATCTAGGCTACAATCAACATCATTCGTCGATCTGGTTTCAAAAATCGATAGAGGTCTCTAGATGGCTAAAGAAATTCATCATCTTCATCACCTCCGAAAACCGACTTGACTACGTTCCTCCACATCGACAATTCACCGATGTCATGAACGATTTCGTCGATCAGGTCTGCATTTCTCAGTGATCTTGTGCATGGTTTCTATTTTCACGTTTGAATGTTAGTCGTCGTGTGAAGTGAGCGCCGATCTGACGATCTGAACTATTTTGCCTATTCTTTAACAATACGTTCAGTTCAAGAGTAGGACGTTGGCAGCATACAAGTTTAGTATGCTTTTATCTGAGTAAAAATCATCAACTGGTACCCATTCTCAGAATTGATGACGTCGGCCATGACTAATGCTTTTTCATCTTGATACATTTTACCCAGTTGTATCATCCAAAACTTAGCTAGGACTGCTTTCATGACCACAGGTCTAGCTTTCATCGGAGTATTTGCCAGAATTCATTCTGTCCTCACTCTGATGCAGTCTCAACTTAAGGCTTAGTTCCCATCACAAAATGCATGATTGAAATCATTGGTCAAAAGGGCTTTTGATTGCATTCTCCCTGATCAATGCTTCAGGGTATGAAGCTTACTCCCCGGTGCTTGAGGACAACAATATCACTAAATGAATCCAACGTTAATAATATACAACCATTCAACTAACCAAGGTCAATACAGAGAATGATAGAATTAGATGTATCGGGCTAAAATGTGCAATGGAGAACCTCAGGATTAACAAACAAGCATGGCAAATTGTGAGAGGGGAGAGGGGGGGGCAGAAGACCTGGTGGGGGAGTGGATCTAAGAAATCATAAATTATGCTGCCAGTCTTTTTGTCATGAATTAGAAACAGAAGCAGAAGCATCCTCCTACACTGCCCAAAAAACTTGGTCAACTGCGTGCAGTTGACATGCAGTTACTCCTGCCATGCTAACCTTCAAGCTCATGTCATACTCCAGTTTTTTGAGTGGTACACTGGGTATTATGTGTTTAGATTAATCTGAGCATGCCTTTCTTCACATCTCAAGGGAGAGCTGCTCTACACGGTTGGGTGGTTGAGCCAACTGACATGACTCAACCTCCACTATACCAGTTACCCATTCAGCTCAAAGAATGTATCTGAGGGGGGGGGGGGGATGATGTATCACCACTGTTGATTCTTACTCAATCAGGCCAAATCACAAACTCAGCTGCCTAGAGCTGCCTAGATCCCCCGCAAAAGGTCTATCTCTGGCTCAATCAATGGTTAGAACATACTTTCCCCTTGAACTCCCACACTTTCAATATTAACCTTATCTCCATCTCTTGACAGGTTCTAAACGTGCAACTCTTGTTTCAACAGTTAATGCGTTAAAACCAAACTGTTAAATTTTCACTGACACCCACTCCCTGCTTGGACTCATTGGGCACCGTCATGGTAAGTTTTTTTTTTTTTTTTTTTTTTTTTATCCTTGCTGATCAAAAAGTACTTTCCTTTCAATCTTGGCAATCCATTTGTGCACCTTATGAGCTAATCTCTGCATCAATCCAGAGTTGCCACTCCAGTACTTCCTCAGATTGTTGTAGCATCTCCCTGAGTGATTCCAACTTGCTAGAGGGCTTGACTAGTCTGACTTGGTTGTCTAAGAAGCCTCTCTTACCACTTTCTGAACCCTTGCCACGGAATAAGAACCAAATTCTTGAGCCTTGCAAACTGCCAGCCTAGTTTTAAATGTCTAGTCCCTTGCCTGATTTGATCAACCCATCAGGTTTGACCTATTTCCCATCCAATCCTGGAGCTCCTCCAATTCAACAAACTCCCAGAAATTTTGTCAACAACCAGTCATTGATGAGCTAGCAAATTGTGGCCTTCTGGACCTCTGAATTAAGCCCATCCTGGGGCCAGGTCAGGTCATCTCATCTCCAATCACTGATTGAACTATTAAATTTGGATGGGCCTTTGTTGGAGCAGGCAACCAGTGATGACACCCAGTCTTCACCTCCAGATCAAGATAAGTTTGGGCGCTCAGGTTTGTCAAAAACCTCACCAAGGGGAAGGTCTGAACCCTGGAATAACGGTTCCTACCCTCAATTGTCACCCTTAGCTTCCTTGGTGATGAATGGTTTGACTTGGAACACAACATCCATGATTCAGCAAAGGTTGAGAGGTACCTTTATCCTCTTCATCCTCCTCCTTATCCTTCTCCTCTGCCGCAAGGCTACAAGGAAATCAACCCACCAACACCAAGCCCACTCTTGTTGAATGTGCTGAAAGAAAGAATTGACTGCGGAGGAGTTTGAGCCTATCCAATCTGAATAGGCAACCAGTTCACTTGGAATTGGGTTTTGCTGGTTTCCCCGATCCTCTTGCTTGTAGTTTCTCCAAAATCTCCAAATCAAGAAAGCTGACTGCAAATTCCAACTCATCCGGGAAAATTGCTGGCACCATCACTTGTGCTTGCTCACGTATCAATTCATCTTCCGGATGGCTCCAGATAATATTGGAGAACTATGAACAAAAGGGAAACAAGATCAACTGGCGGAAGAACCAGGTTGGATTGGACAAAAGGAAGGTGACTACATCTCCACTCCATGTTAACCCCAAACAAACTTGTGCTGCTTTGACCAAAAAAGCTGGCATTGGATCTTCAAAACCATTGGTGAACAAGGGAATGCACTTCAAGTATGGCACAATGCCATCAAAACACAAGTGGAATGAAGCCCAACTGATTTTAATTGGGACATGGTATTCCGGTCACCCACACACAGAAATTGGCAACCGTTGACCAATTTGTGTTGGTCAAAGTGAAAGAGCATGCTGGTGACATTCCTTTTCATTAAACCAAGTTGAGAGAACCAATGGGTTCAATTGATTAGTTGCACCAGAGGGTTGTTGACAGGAACTTTATTGAAGGGTCTAATCAAACCACCACTCTTTTGAGTCACCTCCCCATGATCATCATCATCCTTGTTCCTTTTTATTTTTAAATTTTTATTTCTATTGGTAAAAATTCAGTATTGTAGATTGTCACAAGCGGTCAGGCTTTCTGATTTCATTTGCCCTTGAAATTCTTCAAATTACTCCCAATGAGTTTTTGATTTTGGATTGGATTGTTGAAAACAACAACTTATAGCCTTAAATAGTTGTTGCAACTTGATTTTGTTCTGTTGAATCAGTTTATTGCCTTGGTGAAATAGTTTTTGGCAATTGGTACGTCCAATCCTCTGGCACTAGGCCAGATTTCCAGGATCACTCGCGCACAATTTCCCATGGTCAGGCCCAAATTCCTGAAACCAGCTCCAATCATCACACTCAGTAATGGAACTGCAACAGTGACCAATCTGGCCAGCAAATCAATAACCGGCAGCTGATGGAACAAATAAACAGACGGGGAATAACCATTACCAGGCCAGATATTTTGATCCATGGACTGATTGATTTCACACCCAGTCCCAAACAGCGTCTTGATTGGGCTGTCAAGCTGGTTTGATTCAAGAGCTGAGTGTGAGACAAATAGCCAAATCCCGCCACCTTTTCCTTTGAAAATCCAAAGTATGCAGCAAGATGAAGCAGGAAGGGGGCCAAATGGATCTTGTGTAGGTTCTGTCATTGTACCAGGGAGATAAATTGGGGAAAAAACCCTTGGTAGGCCACTGGAACATTGCAACCTTGAAGCGCCCTGGCAAGAAAAAAAAGGAGAGGCTTGGGTCAATGGAACAACCCAAGCAGGCAAGCACATCCTTTCCTGAACCTGGTGTTGGCGGAGTGAAAGGGGCAACTCCCTTATACTGGGAATTTTCAGTGATTAGCAATAGCCTTGGATGTTTGCACGGGCCTCATGAGTATGCACATAGTAACAATTTCAAGTTCTTCTGAGGGGATGGGTGCGCGGAGAAAAACTCAAAGCTTGATGGGAACTTTCTGCGTGTCAACTGTGGGCAGTTAAGCCAGTTTTTTTGGCAGTGCTAGCAGCTAGAGTCCAAACCTCAAGCAAGTAAGACAACATAGTTGGGTTTGTGGTTTCAGGCAATTGGGGTAGAGGACAAAAATACAATCGAGTTGGAGGAATCAAGCTATTGGCCAGCACGCATGATGTTATGGCACAATACTAAGGAGCCAAAAGGTAGATGATTCAATTCAAAATAAAAATTATATCAGTGATGTTGTGTATTATCATTATGACTTCATAAAATGTTGCACTCAACTTGTAAGCCTGTTGTGCATCCAGCTAGAATTTTCAAGGTGTGGTTTTGGATCTCATTTGCTGGCCTGGGAGCCCCTCATCAAAACATCAGCCAAACCAGCACTTATAACGCGCATACAGCAACCAAACTGACATGAATGACAGATCTTGGTGACTTGATGACATTAATATCTAAAGAAGATATGGTAGTTCAAGCTTGTTTGGGCACCCACCCAAATTAGCCTTATTTTTGCTAAAGTGTGCTGGGCACCCCCTAAAGCCCGCTTGGAACATAGCCAAGTGCAACTTGGCACACACACAAGTTGGGGTGGGTTGGGAAAAATTTGGCTTGGCCAATACCCAAGCAAATTGGTCACGCCTGCCAAATTGATGATTGGGGGCACAATTTTAAACATATTTGTTTTATTTATTTGATAAACATGTAAATACAATTTTATTAATTTTTTTTTTTTGGAATGAAACAAAAGTAAAAAAATAAAAATAAAATAAAATTCATAAAATAAATAAAGAAAAATAAAAATAGAATCTTAATTGGGGTTAGACAAAACTGTCCCGGTAATTTCTTGAAAGTCAGCACATGGACGGTAAAGCCACTGACAATGCATAAAGAAATTCTTTGATTTTTCTGGGGTTATTGCCTCCTGAATCCCCTGCTTGATTTGAATCACAAGCATCGCACAATTCAGAGTTTCTTTTGATTGGAAATAGCTCTTGATTGAGTGGAAGGCGTATTTGATCAGATTCAAAAACGGTGAGTAAGGTGGGAGGAACTTGATCTGAATTTGTTTTGAATTGAAGATGGTTTCCCAGATTTTGTAAAATACCTGGCCTTGATGAATTGGAGCATTATCCATGATGATGATTGAATTGTGTGGAATTTGGGCAGCGAGGCTCCCAATTAATAGGCAGAATTCATCTGCTCCTATTCCTTTGGTCCTAACCCCGTCAGCGTTGAGGAGCTCATGGTATACAAACCCTTCAATCAACAAGGCCCCCATGAGGGTCACTTGTTTTTCCTTGGTCACAAGGCTCAAGAACGCAGGTTGACCTAGGAACAAAAAAAACATACATAAATAAAGAAAAATTATTGATCAAAAAAAGAAACAAACAAGCAATAAGAAAAATGATTGATAAAAAAGATGATCAATTAAAAAATGAAAAAGGTGATTGACTTACCAGAGGGGGAATATCCCAAGCCCTGGCCTGAATGGAGGTCAAAACCTGCCTTGTCAACAAAAACAATTGTCTTCTCCAGATCCAACCCATGTTGTTGGACAAAATTGGCCCTTCGCTGAATGAGATGGGTTTTATTTCAGGAAGCTGGAATATAAGTAACTTGTTTGCATGATATATCTATATCATGGATCAGGTTACTAATAGCCTGGGTTCAAACACCTACATCAAACTTTTCTTAGAGGAATTCCTGAAGTTCATGGAGGGTGGTGGTTGGTTGCTGCTCAAGTTGGAAAAGGACAGTTTTCTTCATCTCATTGGTAAACTTCCCTGGTTGTTTTTTGTTGACCTTAACTGCATTTGGATCTTTGGTCTTGATGCGTTGGGCTTGAAGATGTGAGACTTTGATGTTCTTCATTGCCTCCCTAACCTTCATGCCATTCCCTAAAATGTTCTTGAAGATGATCTCAAAAACATTGGGCATGATGATTGCATTTTTTTTGCATTCTTTGTGAGTAAGTTGATTGTTTTGATGCTCACGGTTTTTTTCCAAACTCAATGTTGCTTTCAGAATGGCCTTCTTTTGGTTGGTTGTTTGATTCAAATCTTGGAGCTCCTTGAGGAGTTCTTGGGCACTTTCTTTGTTGGCCTCAATCTTCAACTAATCATTGCTTTTTGAATTGTCTTTGAGGTCATCTTTGAGGGTTTCAAAGTCTCTTTCAATCGTTCCTGCCTGCTCCAAAAAAAAAAAAAAAAAAAAAAAAAAAAAAAAAATAGAAAAAAAAAAAAACTAACCATTGTTCTGTTGGTTGAGGCCAAAGAAAAAGTGATTGTGAGAGGAGCAAGGGAGGGAGGGAGCAACGGAGGAAGGGAAGGAGGGGATGGAGTGAGTGAGGGGGGGGGGGGGGTTCCAATAGCTTGGCCTCAGCCAAGCGGAACTTGGCTGTGTGCCAAGATCCGCAGTGCAACATGATGTGAAAATCAAGCCCGCTGGGAACTCACCTAAGCCTGCTAGGCACTGTGTCAAGCTGGACTTGGGCATGTGCCCAGACAAGCTTGAAACACCATATTTAGAAGTCTATGAACCTTGCCAACTCTAATTTGCTAGGTGATGGATTTAATTCAAAAGATATGCTAGATTCATTCAGTTTTTTTCATTTTTTTTTTTTGAAAAAAGGCTGAATTCAGATCTTGTTTTTTTATCACATCTTGTTTCTTTATTTTTTTTTTAGAAAAAAAAGAAACACCAGATGGGTTCCAAGGGATTAAAAATCAAAACCACTTCATTTGTCCTTTCTATTGTGCTTTATGACCCAAGTAAGGCATATTTTGAAGTTTTGTAAATGATTAAGGAAATGATCAAATGAAGGAATAAAGGAGAAGTTTTGAAAAACTCTTTTCCCTGTGGACAAAGATGGTAGTGTGGGATTTTAAAGGAAAATGTAGCTGCAGAAGGAAGGTTTGTAGTTGCAGAATTATATAAAATGCATTGAATATTGACAAGGATTTGGATTTTGGAGCTGTGTTTGGTGATTTCAGTGGTTTTGTTCAACAATTGAAGATTGTTGGTAGGCAAGTGCATGTATTTCAATATTAGTTTTTTTCTTTCAACAAAAAATGAATGTGAAATATGTACCAAACTGAGAAATCCAGACTGGGGACCAAGAGACATGTAGTAGAAATAAAATATGGTTGATAAAAGGGGCAGTGAAAAGTTGAGCAAGCTAAGGATGCTGGATTAGTAATGGGAGATTAACCAAGGAAGTGTCATTGAGGTGGAAAAGCAAGTAATTTATTTGAGAAAATACTTGAGGAAATTCAAGTTTAGGATTATTAGGACATTAGATTACCATGGGAAATACAACAGGGTTGGGGATGAATGTCAAAACCACAAGCCACATGGACACCATCAAAAATTCTAAAAATACATACAAAAATAAAAGAAAGTTCACAAAAAAAAATGGAATGAAATAAAGATGCACTGATGTTGAACCCCAAAAGCAAAACCCCTAGGAATGGTGTTCAAACTAATTGAAACAGCAGTTTTGATAATTTCTGCAGCCATGGCAGGTTCAACAGCCATTTGGAAACCACTTTTGCTGGTGGTTTGGAAAAATGAGGCTGCACAGTTTCAGCATTGCAGTCAAAGCTGGGTGGAACCACCCCCCCCTCTGGCCTGGTGAAGGGGGGGGAACCTTCTTTGCCAAGCCAGAGAAAGTTGTAAAAACTTAAAATTAAGGTTTCTTGAATTTTGAATGGGAAAATAGAATTTTGGGTTTTAATTCAGTGAAAGAATGCCCAGGATAAATTCATGGCTTCAGAATTACTACATCAATTCCTACTTTGAAAAGAGGTGTGATTTTGGCAGTTTTTTGCCAAAATCATTCCTCTTTGAAATAAAAATGCAAGTATACTATTATTATTTTGCAAAATTTATACCTTCTGGCATGTTTTCACACCCCAGAAAGTTTTTACAGCCCCCAAAGGTTTTTCCAACCCAAAAAATGTATGGGTTAGACAATTGAGGTTTGGAGTACCTTTTTAAGGCTTGAAGTAGTGCCTGTGGTGGGGTAAAACATCTTTGGAGGATGTGTTGGTACCCCTCAAGGCATGTAAAAATTAATTGAAACCTTGGGGTGCTAAAATGAGGCTTTCAGACCACCTATTGGATCTTTCTAGGTTAGAATATTTTGTAGAATTCAAATATGGATACAAACTGAGTTAATTTAAGTTTAAAAAATGAGATAAATATCAATTAATTTTCAAGGAGTTGTTTCTGAGCTCAGATTAAAAAATTAATTTCATTAAATATGAGAAAAATAAGAAAAATGATAAAAATTCCATTTACATACAAGGAAATGGACAATTTGTGGTGGGATTTAAATGAAACTTCACCAAATATATATATATATAAATTATAAAAAAATGCTAGATATATATATTTTTGTGACAGTATTTTCAAATTGTTTTCATATTTTAGAGAAAAAATTTATAAATCACATTGTTCATAATACAAAGTATTAAAAATGAATATTTTTGAATAAATTGTAATATTTCTTATGGGATAAAGATAAATTTTTTGAAAGCATAAGACCAAATTTATTCAGAGAATTCAGATATCATATCTGAATTCAACAAAAAAATCATACAGTACAAAAAAATGGAAAAATATTAAAAATAAATTTTACTCAGATAAAAATTAATATTTATGATGGGATGTAAAAAGCTTCCCACCCAACTCAAAAGAAATTGGTAAAGGCTACATATAACTATTTTATGAGGGGTATTTCAGTATGTGGAAATATTGCAAAAAAAATCAATAAATTACAAAAATGGCAATAATAAATTCAAAAATAGCTCAAAAAGAATTACATCAATCACAAAAATCATAATAAAAAATAGCAAAAACAAATTTCCTTAATTAAAATTCAAATTTTGTCCTGGATTTTAGATAATTTTGTGTCAAAAAGAAGAACATGGGAAGATAGTAAATTTTTTATTTTTATTTCTCTTATGGAATGGGTATCTGTGGAATTTTCTCATGCTTTCTTTTTTTCCCAAAGGAATTTAAATTCCATCAGAAAAATTGAATTTTATTCAAAGAAATGAGTTTTAATTTTTTTTTTCTTCCCATTTTTGTGCCCAATGAAATATTTTTTTAAATATTTCAACATACTTTAAATCTCTTCATAAAATAGCTATAAAAATTATTTGGTCATTTTTTATGTCTTTTTCAAAGGAATTTATATCCCATCACAATTTTAAATTTCATCCAAAAGACATTAAATTTTGATATTTTTGCATTTTGTTTTTAATTCATAATTTTTTTGTTAAAATAAGGCAATACATTAGAATTCTCTTCAAAAAATAGGTACATGTAGAAATTTTTTGAATGATTTTATATTCAGATGAAGCATTTATTTCTCATCAGAAATATCATGATTTTATCAAAAATGTCTTTTTTAGGTATTTTCAATTATTACTAACTTAATTTATGATGATTTTTCTCAAAAATGAAAAAATTAATACTGCAAAAACTTGGGTATATGTATCATTTATTTATGTTGTATTAGGGCATATCATAGTCAGAAAACCCGTCATTAGAAACCTGCTACTTTTTTTTGTTTGATCAAACCTGTCATTTTGATGGTGGTTTTCTGAAACAAAAATACCCCCTAACTGTTGTTTTTTGATATGGTGAATTTAAAACATCAAATAATTGATTTATGAATCACCATCTATCACCCTCCCCTCTGCATTCACCCAAGGTGAGCAGTATCATTTGTCCTTGCCTACAGCTTGCACTATCATCCCACTAACCAACCCATCTTCATCATCCAATGAAATCCTACATGCATCCTCAGCAGCCTCATCTGATAAACTCAACGTCATGAGAAGATCAGCTTCAGGCATATCAGTTTTATTGAATATATGTATTGAGTCTAAAATGTCCACAGATTAATGCAGGGAAAAGGGCCAGGACCAACCATCACTCAGAGAAATGAGCAGAGCAATGGTAAGAGAACCATCTCATTTGTGATAATTCAATTATTTTGGATAATCTCAATCAATGGGAAATAGGTGTTGGAGTTTTACCAATGTTTTTTATGAGCTTAGTAATTGCAAGGGATTATACATATTTGGCACTAGGGTGAATAAGTTGTTATGGATTTAACATTTTGGAGGGCTGGCTAGATTGGTGGTTAAATTTAATTATAATTGGTGATTGATTTTGAGATGATTAAATTTTTTTCCTTTCTATCAATAGTACCCAATACTATCCTAATATATTTGCAACTAATTGAAAATCTTGATTTTCACTATTTTAAGAATCATCATCACTAAGCTTACCCATGAATTTTTGACCAAGGTTTAGATTTAAACATTTTTATTAGCTGTGTTTTTTAAACCACTAGTTATAAACTTCTAAGTCAGATTTTTGATTGATTCTGTTTGAAATCCTTTTGGAAAGATCCATCATATTGATGAGTTTGTGAGAAATGTATTTGAATTACAAATAATTGGATGATTGGTGAGAATGAATATAGCTGTATTGATAGATTGAATATGGTCTTTTATTTAGAAATTTTGATTTTTCATACTTATCAGAGTCTGAGTTCATCAAATTGCTTCAATATTTGTGAATATAAATACTAATAAAATGAAGCTCCCTTGCATTGAAGTCCTGATTTGGTAGTGATAATTTTCATTCAATGATTTAACAAACCAAAGATTCTTAGCCAATAAAACAATTTGAAGCTCTATTTATTTTCAAGTGGCATGTATACACCCACAACCAGCAAGATTACTGTGATTATAGATTATGAAAACCTTCATCAAATTTTTCTCCCACCAAGTTATTCCTGCTCCATTCCATAAATCAGTTCCTTTTCCTTTCCTTTATCCTTGTTCTTGGTTTGATCTCCTGCTCAATTAAAATTATCAGATCCTTCAACTAATTTATGTCAAGCTCAATCATCCATGAAAAAGACCCAGTCCATAATCACACCAAAATATTTACCAATATCACAAAAATGAAACCAAAAGGCTTAAATTTAGCAAAAACAAATTCTAAAATTATGGCAAAAGGAATAAGTGGCCTCATATTATTAATTTTATTACTATATTGAAATCAAATGGCCTCTTTTTCCATTCTAAGAAGGGGTTGAACCTTTTTAATATTTAAAGGGGTTCCTGGGGTGGGATAACACACCATTTGATGGTTTTTTGGGCCCCCAAACTCATGTAAACATTAATTGAGGCCCTGGGGGCTGCATTAAACTCTTCAGGCCCCCTGTGGGGTCTGTCTGGGGTAGAATGTTGGGGGGAATCCAAATATCAATACCAGTTGAGTAAATTTAATATGTAAAAATTATATAAATAAAAATTACTTTCAGGGAATTTGAATAAGAACTCAGCTTTCAAAAAACACTTCATACAATGTAATGAAAATTATAAAAATGAAAAGAAATCAATTTCCTTGAAAAGAGTGAGATCTATCCAGTGGAATATAAGTAAATTTGTAAAAAACATAAGAAAAATACAAAAATTCTGCACAAAAACATTTCATGCTGGAATTTCAAATGCTTGGAGATGATCAAACAAGAATATGATCCAGTGCATAAATAAGTTTAAAAAATAAAGAAGAAATAATTCTTTGAATAAAAGTCAAGATTTGTGATGGAATGTAAATAAATTTTTACCAAGCATAAAAAATAATAGGAAAATACTATGAAGATACATTTCACCAATAAAATTCAACTCATTTGAAGCATTTCCACAAAATTTCCATCAATTATAAAAATAAAAACATAAAATTTGAAAAATTGATTCTTTTGAATAAGAATTGAAATTCAATGTGAGATTTAAAGATATTACCAAAAAATAAAAGAAAATGGGAAAATTATTTATATACCTATGATCTGAGGGGTATTCAAATATTTTGAAATATTCCAACAAATCATTCATTCAGTAACATAATAAGAGTAATGAAATATAAAATTTATTTCTTCAAATAAAAAATTTATTTCTTCAAATAAAAAATTTATTTCTTCAAGTAAAAAATTTATTTCTTCAAGTAAAAAATTTATTTCTTCAAATAAAAAATTTATTTCTTCAAATAAAAATGATTATTTGTGATGAAAGGTAGATATCTGTCACAAAAAATTAAAAAATACAAAAAATTTCACATGAAAATATTTCATGAGAGAAATTCAAATATCATCCAAAATTAAAAAAAAAACTCCATCAAGTGCATGGATGATCAAGGAAATATCAAAATTTGATTCTTTTCAATAATAGTTTTTTTATACATTTTTCTGTTTTTTTCTGTAATTGAGGAAGATTTTTTTGAAAATTTTCAAAATATTTGAATTATCATTGTGAAATAAATCTATTTGGAATTGTTCTATCTACTACATACCAAAAATATTGGCTCCTGCATCCTCACTAAATATTAGCCTTGGTTGTGCGTGGAACCTGTTCATTTCCCAGCATTTTTTCCCTCCATGTGAATTGAACTGGTAAGATTTTAAGCTTTTTTTTGCATCACATCACAAAATGTCTGCATGTAATTATAAAACTCAGCATGTACTTACTACATGCACTTATACAACATAAGATGCACTTATACAACATAAGGTTTGAGTCCATTTTTTTTTCAAAGGATTGCACACACTCATGTACATACCTACAACAACTTTAGTTTAACAGGGGGAGGTAACCAAGGGGTTCACCTTTGGTGTAAAAGGGGGGGCTAACAAAGGGTTTCACCTTCAGTGTAAGAGGGGGATATAACCAAGGAGAATCCCTTCTGCAAGACATGTGGCAGATAATAGTGTAACAGGTGGATGTAAAAAATGAGATAAGCTTCAGTGTAACATCAAGGAGCTTGGGTGTAAGTTGTTCTACATAAATTACCCCTGCTATTGCATTTCGGCATCTTGCCACAGCAAAATCTAAATCCTAGATTTCTCTGCATAAAAAAACCATGAGTCATTTTCCAAATCTACATAGAAGAACCTCCTCAGTTCCTTTCATGGTGGCTCAAAATTAATCACACCACTCAAATCCTCATGAAATTCTTCACAATTCTCATTAACATCACTTGAGAAATCCAACCACCTATGATAATGATCACTTGAGAAATCCAACCACCTATGATCATTCTCATTTGAGAAATCTAACCACCTATGATCATTCTCATTTGAGAAATCCAACCACCTATAATCATTCTCACTTGAGAAATCAAACCACCTATAATCATCCTGATCTTAATCATCAAGTATTTTAACCACTATTCTGTTTCCAGCCATGCTCAACATAGAATAAATAATTCTTGGATAAAGAATCACAGGTCCTTAAACTCTCAGTATTCATCCCATCATCTATTTCAAGATATCTTGGATAATATTTACAATTTTCCAGCTCAACCCTCTAAAAATAAATTTAACCTACAAATTTCACCACCTGTACAAAGGTATCCTAATTACTCCATTTCAAATATAACACATCCACATCTTTTCCAAAAGGCACCCCTTCCACCACCTTCACCCATAGGTCAAGAATTTAACTCCAACCTTCCAATCCAAAAAAAATTTCCAAATTCATGTGATTCCAACACTTCATAGGAATGTACCAAACTCATATTCCAACAACCTTCCAATCTCTGTTGAGACCCATCCAAAATTGTTTCACAGAAATAGTACCAATTTTAAAATTCAACAACTCAACTATGAACAGGGTTGTGGTTTGACACAATCTGTTGCTACAGAGCTTGAAGAAAAATTGGAAGATCAACCTCAAGAGAAGATTTTTCAAATTCACCTTATTCAGATTCCCACTTTGAGGAACAATCAGATTATTGTTGAAGATGATGAAGATAATTACCAACAAGAAAGTAATATACATCCTGTGGCCTGGGGATGGAATGAACCTCCTCAATTTGAACCTTAAAATTTAAGGGCCACAAGAATTTTTCCACACTGCAAAGCAATTATTTTTCATTATGAAACAAGCTCCCTCCGCTGTTGTAATGGTCATGTTTTAGTTACCCAGCAAAGACCACCCAATGATTTGCTACATTTGCTCAAAATTTCAACATGAAATGTTTCTTCTCCTGAGAATCACCTCATAACCAATATCAGGATCATAAACTCAAATTTTGCTTTGACATCATTTGGTGTTAAGAAAAATACCCACCATGAAATTGCAAACCATACCAGGCGTATATACACATTCAGAGTTAATGAAAATATTCACCAAAATATTAGAAGTTTTAATCCTACAGGAAGCCCTCCTCCAGCATTTTTTAAATTTTATATTTTTGACACAGAGAATGAATTGCAGAATAGGAATAGATATTGTCTCAATGTTTACCAAGATCTGTTTATGAGGATTAAAAATAACCTACATCAAAAAAATTGTTTGATACAGATGTTTCAGAGGGTTGCTCCTCATGTTGGTCAAAATAAATATGTCAGGCTGGCTGATCCATCATCTCAAAATATGGATCAAAGGGTTTAAAACCTACCAACAGGAGACAAGATAGCTTCCATATGGATAGAAGGTTAGTTTTATTATTAATATTATTTTTAATAAATATAATTTTATCATATATTCCTCTTTTACATAGGAAATAAAACTTCTCATTTGAACCACAGAAAAGTCTTGATCAGCAACTCCAATGAATGATTACAAAGGATAAGTGAATCAAAAAAAACTATATGACTCACTCCACCATTTAATTCTGCATCCACAAGGTGAACTGGGTTGGTTTTCAGAATTAAAAGATCAACTGCAAACACTTTGGTTCACTTCTATGAATTATTATTCAAAATTTCCTGCATTCCAAAATAGAGATGATTCTATTTTTCAGTGGTTTGGTTGTATCTTTCAGAAATATTGTCTTGATAAATATTTAAAGATTGAGACAGATATGCTTTCCTACATCTGCCGTCTAAAAAATGAGCTAAGGATTGAAAAATTTTATGGTATTGTTGATTTTATGAGCCTTGGTGTTGAAAAAGGAGAGGAAGAAGGTATGTTTGTTATATTTTGGAAAAAATAAAGGAACTGAATTAATTAAATAAATGTCTTATATTTATCATACTTTTACATAAATTATTTTCAGGTAGGCACTACATCCTTCCACAATCTTTTAGTGGTGGTCCCAGAGAAATGAAAGCAAATTATCAAGATTTTATGGCAATGTTAAAGCAAATTGGAAAGCCATATCCTTACATTAATGTAAATTTCAATCCTCATTGGCCAGAAATTGTCAACAATCTTTTGCCAGTTCAAAAAGTTCAAGATAGACCAGATATAGTAACACAGGTTTTCAAATAAAAACTAAAGAAGATTTGCAATGAAATAATCAAGGATGGAATCTTTGAATTGAAAATGGGAAGAAATCCTGTTATAGGATTACAGAAGAGAGGTCTCCCTCATTCCCACATCTTGGTAATTCTTCACCATGATCACCAACCAAGAAAATCCGAAGAAATTAACATAATTGTTTGTGAAGAGATACCTGATTGATTGACAGAGCCAAAAATCTTTCAAGAACTCAAAAGACAAATGATAAATGGCCCATGAGGTATTTTGAACATGGAAGAAACTTGCATGGATAATAGCAGATGCAAGAAGAAATACCCCAAAGCCTTCTTTCCTGAAACAATTGTGGGTAAAAAAAGTGATCCCAAATATAGAAGACGCCAGTAAGGACCTGCAATTTCACTGAGGAGGAATCCTAAATGCTTTTTAATTGATAATTCCTGGGCTTTTCCTAAAAATCCTTACCTTTTGGCAAAGTATTGATGCCCCATAAATGTGGAGATATGTGTGCATATTTCAGGTGTAAAATACCTCTAAACATAAATTTAAAAGGGAAATGATTTTTTTGATGTGGATTTTGGTGCAGATTGGGATGAGATAGATTTTTCTAGGGATTCAAGATGGGTAGATCCTCCAAAGGAATGTTGGAGGATTTTTTCATTCAAATTGTCTGCTATTGAAACTTCTGTGATAAGGTCAGATATTCATCATCCTGGCCAACAACAGGTTTTGTTTGAACCAGATGAAGCCCTGGATGAAGTTCTTCAAAGTTAAAGACAAGCCAAGAACATACTCACTGAATATTTTGGAAGGAATTCCATTGACCCAAGCGCAAGAAAAATCAAATACTCTGAATTTCCCTAAAATTTCAACTGGAATACCCAGAGAAGAGAATGGAGGAATAGACAGAGATTTTATTTTTTTTTGGAGGATTTACACTGTTTATCCTTCAGATTCAGAAAGGCAGTTTCTCATATTGTTTTTGAATAATTCAGTTGGTGCTACTTCTTTTGATCACCTCAAACAGGTCAATGGAGTTTCCTACTTGATTTTCAGAGAAGCAGCTTTGGCCAAGGGGCTAATTGAGGATGATTTTAATTTTGAATCAAATATGCTTGAAGCAGATGAATATATCTATCCATATCATCTAAGAAGGTTATTTGGAATTCTCTTAGTACTTTTAAAACCAGAAAAACCACTTAGATTATGGAATTTCTCATTCAATTCAAGGGTTTATGATTTGTTTTGTTCATGAATCAAATATGAAAGGGTTCTATATAATGAAATATTAAAAGAAATAAACCTAAAGTATATTTCAAAATGAGGAACCAGTGTTGAAGGTGCTTTCCCTGATATTCCAAGAATTGAACATATGGTTGGAGGTCACAACAAAAAAAAGGGACTAGAGCCTTCAGGAAGAACAGAATGCAACTGTACTTCAATCATACTTGGAACATTTTTCTTTTCTGAATGATAGACAGAGACATATTTTTGAACTGATTATGTATGCATGAAATTCTTTAAAGCCTTATTTTTTCTTTATTGATGGACCTGGGGGATCTGGAAAACAATTTCTGAATAAATTTTTGTTGGCTTCTATAAGACAAAAAGGGGAAATAGCTCTGGAATTTGATGGTAGTGGAATAGCTGACATGAATCTACCAAATGGAATCACAGCTAATGTCAGCATTCTGGATGAAAAGATCCTTGCTATCCTTTAGCTACCAGAGGTGATAGAATAATAAATATATTATTCAATAAATGCAGCAAAAATCCATTAAATATTTGGATAAAGCTTATTGCAAGGTTGATTGGTTTGGATATGGTCTAATGCTATAAATCAATATTAAGAAATTGATTATTAAATAAATTTAAAGAGGGGGAACAATTATATTTGGAATCTTTAACACCTCTCTTCAGGGAATTCAGTATGAAAACATGTAGGCCTGGTTACTTTGGAACCTTTAATTTATATTCTTAAAGGATATATTTCCCAAAGATGATATGTATATAAAATAAACAGTGGAGTGGCAGGGATTTTTAACCAAGCTTCCACGACAGAAAAAGGATAATAAGACTCAATGGTATATTATCAAACCCTTTGGGTACCTGTTTGGGACATGCACTGATGGGTTAAACCTGTTTAATGGGGTTATAAGGTTGTTCAGCAGTTTTAATTGATAAAAAGGGTTGGGGACGGATATTATTGATAAGACTAAAGCCATAAATAACTTACTTATCTCTTATAAGTATTTTATTACCTTGGAACGGTGTCTGGATGTAAATATAACTGGGTCTCTGGGTATCAATATCCTCAAAAGAGCTCTTTATTTATAGCTTTTTGAGTCCCAATAGTGTCCTTCTGAGGGATAAAGAGGCTCAAAGGGACAGACACTGAGGCTAGAAGGGTAACCAGTGGTAGCCTGTCATGTGTTCTTGGTGCTGTAGCACGGGTAGCATCTAATTCCACAGGGTATGGGAATTATTCTACTTTATAATTGATGTTTGGACATGTGAATAACACTAATCTGTCCATTTTATTTATTATTTAATTAATTATCCTTAGTAAATGTTCCCAGTAAGTTAAAAATTATTTTAATAGAAATTCCTATGGATAGTCTGATGTCAGGTGAGTTCTCATTATGTATTCAATAATTGGAGTAAATTCATGATATTGATTTTACTCCTTATTTTCAAATTTCAGTTGATTTACTAAAACAATTACTTAAAAATATAAGTCATGAGTATTCATGTAATATTTTTACATAAATAGTTTTCTTAGTATTTCATGAAAATATCTATGTCTAGAAGTTTTCATGATTGTATATTAAAGTATTTTAATATATTTTTAGAAGCAGTCATTATCTTATTTTCGACATTTTTGGTACTTTGAATTATATTTAATAAAAAATACGTATAGAGGTAATTTAGGTATTTTTATATAATTTTATGTATTTTTAGACTATCTACTAACCACAGCAAAATTTATTACATATGTAGAATGTTCCCGTGTAGGTTGTAGCATGTTTACGCAATACCTAGGTTTCTTAGGCCGCCTGTCACTTTGTCAACCCATAGTCCCAGGGCTGCATAATTTTCAGAGGCCCAGGGCTGCGTACACAGCTTTGAAAGGGTGAAAGTGCTGTAGCTCAGCCACGCACGGGTGTATTGGCTGCCACAGCTGCGTGCGGGAATTGTGACAGAACACATTTCCATCTGTAACTCCTAAAATATACACAACACCTCAATTCTGACTGAATTTTAGGTGTGAAACCTATACGTGACAATACATGTAAAATATTTAAATGGCAAAAAAGTGCAATAGTGGTGCCGTGGTATTTTGTTCTTTCCTTTCTTAATTATTTAAAATTATAAGGAGTTGGATTTCAAGGGTGGGGTCAGTGAGTGACCCTACCTAATTTTGGGTGGAGAATTCATTTCTGCAATAATATTCATGGTTTTCCTACTCCTTCTCAGGTTGATTTTAATATTATTATTTTTGTGTTATTTTTGTTACTTTTGCAGCTTTCTCTGCAATAGTAGCAAGCTGACAGCTAATCTCACCTTTGGAACCCCCTTGAAGATCAATCAAAACTCTGTATCAAGAATATCAAAGAATTCTCAAAAATATCAAGCTCTCAAATTAACTTCTTTGATGATCTGGTATGAAGCACCTATGAGTCATAGGCATGCTCTTTGTTGGAATTCTGGAAACTAAGTTCCCTCTTTTCCTTCATATTAAATAAAACATACTTTCAATCTAAGTTATCCACTGGTATTATGGGCCTCATAAAAGTAGTGTGTTATGATTAAAAATGATCTCTCATATCTCTAATCAGTTGTCACTCTTATTAGTTGATTGTTTCAAGATTAAGTCATGATTAAGTCTGAAAGAATGCTAGTTAAAGTAGTCTTATTTTCAATTACTGATAAAACTCTTGTAGTCATAGAACCCTAAGTCACTAGTTCTTTTAATGGACTTCTTATCTCTAAGAAAATCTTTTAATATCCTGATCTTTCTTCATTCTGATGCTTTTTGAACCATCAAATCAGCTTTAATTAATGCCTCAGTTTTATTGTACCTGTCACTCTTCTTTTGATAGCTTTCATGTCCTGGCTTATGGCCTGTTGTGCCTCTGCCTTGTTGCATACTATCTGTCACTGATTATGTGACAGTTCTTTGGTTGTTTCTCATTCATTATCCATTATCCTTGTAATTTTTAGACCCACCAGTTGGTCTTCAAAAAATGGCTTGTATCTAGACTATTTAACACCATTATAGTCCAGCCAATTTATCATCATCCATTCTTGACTTACATTGAACCTGAGTGCCCCCATTCAACTCCTGGATCCACTCCTATTAGTGTGATAAGAGTTCCTTTCTTATTACCTCTCGCCAATTCTCCAATAATCTTACTCAAATTTCAACACTCTTGAGCTGGTTGATAGACTACTACAAGACATCATGGATTCCCATCTACAATTTGGTATTCAGGTTACGGTTTTTGGTGGGGACTTTAGGAAAATTCTACCAGTTATTCAAAAAGGTAAATTTTCACAGATTTTTGATTTCATTTTAGTCAATTCAGTTAGCTCAAAATATTTCCAAGTCTTGAACCTCACTTCAAATATGTGTGCTGCAGGTGATCCTGATTTCAAGAATTTGTTAATTTATGTTGGAGATGGTTGCAATATGATTGAGGGTTCAAATAAAATCTTGCTTCCAGAAGACATGATTCTTCATGGTGAAATTGAAGATCATGCTTTGTAGAAGTTGATCAAAATTATCTTTCAAGACCTGAACCTCTTCTACCTTTGAAATGGTTATCTATTGGAACATATGATCCTATGTTGCAAGAGTGCTTCTTTAAACCAGATAAAGAAATGAATTTTGAATCCACTCCCTGGAAATGAAGAAAAAAATACAATGAGAAATTACTCAAGCCCAGACTATGTTGAATATGACACACCAAATCTTTACCAACAAGAATTTATCAATAAATTATTTATTCCAAACTTTTCTCCCCATATCTTAACTCTGAAAGTTGGTTCCCCAATAATAATGCTGAGGTATATGGATTGTAAAATTGGCCTTTGCAATGTGAATTTCTTGGTTGTGGAAAGATTGGGAAAAATAATATATTTGCAAAAATAGAAACAGGTGATTCTGTTGGAAGAGTTGTTGCAATTCCACACATCCCTTTGATTTCTGAACAAGATGAAAATAGTCTTCCACTCAAATTAATCTGCAGAAGGTTTCCAGTAAATTTGGCCATCTCTTGACAATTAATAAATCTCAAGGTTGGCGAATTTAAAATCTTGGCCTTTATCTTGAAGAGATCCTTTTTTCAGCCATGGGCAGTTATATGTAGAATTTTAAAGGATTAGATCAAGCCATTCAACAAGAGTAGTTTCAGCACAGAGACTAGACATCCAAAGGTCTTTCAAAACTGATAATATTTTTTACCATGAGTTTCTGAATGCCATTCATCATGCAACTTGATTCATTTTGGACATTGGTTTCTTTAGAAATATTTTGCATGAATTCTTGGTTCATAATGCATTTTATCTTTTGTGATAATTGCGTCATTTTGAAAATATGTGGTTTTTTTTTTTTTTTTTTTTATTTTATTTTATTTTTTATTTATTTTTTATTTTTTTTTTGGTTGGGGGTTTCTTGCAGATAAATCAATCAAATCTGATTTCAAAATTAAAATTCCAAATTTTTCCCCCAATGGGTCTCCAAATTCTGGGGTTAAATACTAGTTATTTATCATTCTTGGTACAAAAGTATTGAGATTCCATCACAAATATTGAATTTTCTTCAAATAAGTATTTTTTTATGTTTTTTATGTTTTTTATGTTTTTTATGTTTTTTATGTTTTTTATGTTTTTATGTTTTTTATGTTTTTTATGTTTTTTATATTTATTGATGTAATGGATGATATTTTTGTTTGAATATTTCAAAATATTTAAATTCCCAGAATTGAAAAGGTATATGAAGCATTTTTTTTATGTTTTTTGATGTTTGATACAAAGTTATTTATATTGAAATGGATATATCTCACTTTTTGCAAGAGAATTGATGTTTTATCATTTTCATAACTTTTATTACATTGGATTCATTATTCATCCAGATCTGAGGTCTTATTTGAATTCCTTGAAAGAAATTGGTATTTATAGATTTTTTACAGATTGAATTTACTCAATTAGTGCCCATATTTGAATTCTCCACAAAACTCTACCCCAGACAGACCCAACAGGTGGTCTGGGGGCCTTGATTTAACCTCCCAAGGGCTAAATTAATCTTTAAAGGCCTTTTGGGGCCCAGAAAACCATAAAATAAAACTTTATTCCACCCCAGTCACCACTTCAAAACTTAAAAAGGCTTCTGCCTTATTTGAATGAGAAAGGAGGCCAGTTTGCATCAATATAGTAAATAAAATACTAATAGGAAACCACTGACACCTTTTGGAATAATTTGAGCAATTATTTTGCTAAAGTGAAGCCTTTGAAACTTATTGGCATGATATCAGTAAGGGGAATGCTAAATTTGAAACCACACACAACCTGTTAATGACTCTAAATGGGTTGTGTGGCATGGTTCATGGCCTCTTGCAACCCAGAGAGTTGTTAACAGCTGTTTGAAAACCATCTGAGTTGTGAATGGCTTTTTGAAACCCATCTGAGTTGTGAACAGCTGGTCAAGACCTGTTTGAAACTCCAGGGTCATGAGAAAAAAAATGAAAATTCAAATAAATTCAAATAAATAAAAATTAATAAAAGATTGGAAAAAAAAGTTAAAAATGTTAAGAAAAAAAATAAAAAAAAACGGCAAACAAACTAAAGAAACTATTAGATAAAAATTTAAAGAAAATTGCGAAAATTTCACAACTCTGGGGTCATGAACACACCTTCATGTCCCTATGAAATAAATAAAAATAAACAATCAAAAAATCTAAAGAATTCAAAAAAGTGTGCTCAAAAAAAATAATAGAAAAATGGAAAAATAAAACTAAAAATGAAGAATGTACATGAAATAAAGCCCTGAAATGAAATACAATACAATATAATGTTTGAATAAACTACAAAAAATACAAAAATTATTTTTTATTAAGAAAGAAATTGAATTTAATCAAAAAAATCAACTAAATTATATTAAAAAAAATAAATTTGATTCATGTCCTTCCATTTTATCTTTTGATAAATTCAATGAATCAAAACCCCAAAAAAGGACTTCTTATTATGGGACCAGCCCAACAAAAGTTGAGATCATTTCATTTGACTAGAAAAAAATAAATCCACTGCCCAAAAAAAATTTGGCTAGTCCAATGAGGTGGAATTGTATCAAGTCCACCTCAATGGAATAGCCCTAAAGTAAAAATAAGAAAAAAAAACAAGTTCAAATTGTGTTAAGGTGATCCCATCACAAGAAGTAATAATACTCCTTATGATGGGATCCACTCAACACAATTTGAACTGACTTACCAATAAAATATCATTCAAAACACTCAATTTAATGATTTTAACTCAAATAACCCAACATAATGATGTTCAAAATGCAATAAAACTTTATACTAATAGAATTACAAGATCAGAATCAGAAGTAAATGTTAGACCAAACCCAAATTATGAAATTAAAATGATTTTTATAAGTTAGAATACAACTTCAGTTGATCTTTGAGATGATCAACTAAACCAGAAGCTCTTTTGGAAGTCAAAGAAGATGGCTGTGAAACCATGGGCGGGATTGGAATGATATCCCCCTCAAGTACAAGATCAACCCAGTGGTTATTGTTAAGAAAGAAAATGAAGGTTGAAACCAATGTTTCTTTTACACCAATTTTCAAAGGAGTATAAGTAAAAAATTAATAAAATGAAATGAAGCATATTGGCCTTTGATAAGTGTCAGCTATTTATTGACCCATTGCTGAGTTTTCAAGTAATTTTGAAGACAGAATATTTTCATCTATTTCTTTGTTCTACCATTTCCAACTCTTTACTGCTGCCAAGGATCTTAGAATAGAATGAATTATGTTTTCTCAATTTTTCTATCAGTTAATTTTTGAATTTAAACCATCCATGGTCATTGCACGCAAGTGATTAAGCAATTACTCTAAATCAACAATTCCCATTGCAAACAGGATCCCAAACCTCACCCAAGAATGTATGTAAGTTCTCAGGTATTTTATTGAGGTATTTCATATTTCTTTCCTATGATGAAAAGAAACATAGGCAACATTCAAATGAAATTAATGAAATAAATACTCATCAAAGATGAGCTCCTGGTTGACTTCTCAACTTCTTCTTTTTCCTCAGACGAGGGTTAAGATTCCAAATGAATTGTTCCTGATTCAATTTCAGTATCTTCCTCTGAACTATGAAATTCAGATGCTGAAGCTGACTTGGACTATAAAAATGATTCCCCCATTGGCTGATTAAAAAATCAAAATCAACACTTCTAATAATAAAACACCTAAAATTTTTGTTCTTTTTGGACCCCTTCTAACCTGTCTTTTCTTCTCAAGTTCCATTTCCACGTGCTCAAAACTTCAAATTTCAAATGAGGTTTCTTTCAATTTGGGTTAACCATGGCTGGACCATAAGAATTTTAGCTTGAGCCTTGGCTTAGCAAGCAAAGTGGTTGTAAACTTTACTACAGCCTTTGAAATTGGCAATTTCTCTTCTTCAGGTTATCCCATAAAAACTGAACTGAAAATTTCAAAAACAATTAAGGTGAGTCAAGCACTGTATTAGTGTCAAGCTTTAAAAAATCAAATAAATAATTAATCATCAAATCCAATAATTCATCCCCTTTGAACAACCTAAAAACCCAACTTAATGAACTGGAAGGGTCATAGTCTAACCTCCACTGAGGATGAAAATACTCAGGCACAACAGATCCTCTTGATTCTAAAATTTCACCTAAGATGTGGGAATAGGGAAAGCCTGTTGTCTTGGAATAAGAATTGGTGCACACTTTGCCATCATGGTCATTCTTTAACTTCTAAAATTGTTCCCCAATAAGTTGAATTGCCTCAATCAAAAATTTATATCCCAAAGGTAAAAGTTCTTTTGGAAGAACTGTTCCTAAATTTATTTGAGAGTTGTTAAGTGATGCATGAATTGATTTGATTTGAAAATCAATATTATTTTCCATATAATCAAGAAAATCCTCACAGTCTTTCAAGAAACACTGTATAACAGTTTAAACATGATAAGTCCCAGCAGAGATGGAAAGAAGAAGCAATGAATTGGCATATTATGAGTTCTGCATCATTGAATTCTGCCTCCCCCTTGGTTTTAGAGGCCCCATAATTTTCCTGCAGATTCATGAAACTTTTCCATCCTTCATTGTCATTAATGAAGCAAAATTTGAAATTTTAGTGAATATTTTTAGACTAGTGCCACAAGAACAACTGTCTGGATGGCTCAGGGAAACTATGTTCAATTGGACAAATGAGAGCTTTTTGATGGTCTGTCACCAAGACTTTGGGAAGCCTCTTGGGATGATAAGCCAACTCCTTTAGTGCATTCACTTCCCAACTGTAAAACTCAAATGTTCCTTTTTTCATAGAAAAAAAAATCTTTTTAAAAGTTTTCCTGTTGGATGTCATTCCTAAAACATGCAATAGAGGAATGCTGTATGTATTTTTTTATGAGAAAAATCCAACAAAGCAATATGATGGGATTTTTTACAAAGTTTTATAGACTCAGGATGAGCCAAGAACAGGGCCTCTCAGTGATCCTCTCTACTAATTTTGACCAGGGGACCCACTGGGTTTCTTGAAAGCTTTCAAATAGAACATCCATAAACATTTTACCATTGAGTTCTGCTTCTTTCACCTTGCGCTTAGTGTTATAGATTTTTTTATTGTCAATGTATTCACAAAAATCAATCTTTCCAAATTTCCTTTTGATTTGAATTTTATTGAGCACATCTTTCACGCCTTACTGTTGATCTAAGGTCATACCAGAGATTCTCCTCAGTTGAGAATTCACTGAGGGGTTTTTTCACAGAACCACCCCACATAATGTAGGGCAATTTTCAATGATTTTGAGCGCAAAGGGAGAGGCTGATTGCAAGGGACAATACAAGGTAGTGAGGCTAACTGCAAATTTCCAACTTATGATTTGATGGCTCAACAAAAGTGAGAGGAAGCAAGTTTTCCAATGGAAAGGAACTAAAGCCAAGCCCAATGTTATGACTGGATTTAGCAAAATGCAAGAACATACAAAATTAACTGACTGAAGAGAAAATATTCAGGCAGGAAACACAGCCTTCATAAGGTAATCTGGAGGTGACTAGATACAACCTGATGGATGGCCAACTACAGTTAAGAGGCAGTGAGGCAATGAATGACAGGAACAGAATTGGAAATGAAATAACAGTACAGTTCTTTCCAAGGTCCTAGCCTAGGTGCAAGGAAATAGAATCTGAGCATTAAAAGACATAATGGACAAGACAGGAAGAAATGACATTAGAAGACAATACAAATATGAAGATGTAGTTTATGCAGTGTAAGGGACTAGTCCATTTGCAAGCTATAAATTTGATGTGGCTTTCTAGTTGTGAGGGAAAACTAGTTTTGGTGCGTGAACAAGAATGAAAGTACATGGATTGATGATATCCAGGGTAGAAGGGCAAAGTTTGAATGGATTTTCAACCAGTATTTAGATTTAACTGCAAGATTTGCAAGTAGATACTGAGTTGCCTAGATTGGAAGGTTTTAACGCAATTCAAAGGTGGTAAGCAGATGGCACCATGGATTTTGTGCATTGTTTGTTTCAGGCTTATGGACTGCGGTAGATGGTGTTAGAATTTGAGTTTATATATATGTGACTTTCACTGGAGTTCAAAGTATCATTGATTGGATTGATTTGATTTATATTATTGTTGTTATTGAAGTATTAAAATAATGGCTCAAATATAACTAGGCTGTGTTCTCAGTAGTGATATTCAGACTGTCCAAGCATAACATTTCACTTACCATGTAACTTAAACTGCTTATGTTAATTTTGCCTTATTCATTTTGTACTCAACCACTTGTTGGCCAATCACCTATTTTGTCTATATAAACCATGGTGCTCTCAAGTGGAATTCATCATCTGTTCACTCACAACATCAACTGGAGTGTCCTTTTCCTCCTGTCCTCAGTTCCGTTATGCTTGACATTACAAGCTCCTTTCATTCATTTATCTTTACCTTTAATTTAAACAGAGCCCAAGCTCTTTTTATTTTTACAGATGGTACTGAGTAAAAGGATATGTTGAACAAATGTATGACAATAACCTTAACCTTTAAGCATTAAATTTTCCCAGGTATAAAGCCGCAAGCTCCTGCAAGCGTTCAGATGATTTTCCCATTGATTCCAAAAGTTGTTTTATCTACTGTATACCCTTTAATTGATACTGCAATTAATTGCTTTTAAACCAAATTTTAAATTAAATATGTTGTTGTCCTCATCTTGTTGTTGCAAAAAATGCATTTTACAGAATGAAAGATGTGTCCCTAGTACTGCCGCTCAGGGTCTCCAAGGCAAGTGTGAGCAATTCCATCTTCAAAAAGTAGCTTGTAAATATCCTTTAAATAGAAAATTGGTTTTTGATACCCCAGTGGCCTCCACAAGTGAAGTAAAAAGTCAAAAATCTGCTCCACAAGTGAATTATCACATCCCCCAAGTGCTGGAGATTGAATTTTTAGGGGTACAGAAACCAGGTGAGTAAGGCTAGAAACTGAATTAAATGGGAGGATGAGAACTCATATAATGTAAAAATTGCTCTTTGTAGTATTGCTGAGATTCTGCAGGTACACAACTAACATGCCACCACTACCACCATATTTTGGAGATTTGGCCAAGTTCCAAGAAAACCAAATGGATTCCAAGGTGCAAAGCAAGGTGCAAGGTGAGGAGCGGGTTGCAGCGGTAACCAAGGAGACAAGGGAAGAATGGGTGGAAGTTGAAGGAGTAAATGGAAAGGGAAAAGCAGAAGGAAATTACAAGAATGGAGGAAATGGAGCAGAGGAAAGAAATGAAATGGGAAAAGAGGAAAGGGTTGGAATGGAAGGAGATGGAAGGGAAGGCCAACGCAAGGGGAAGAAAGTGCAAGTTGTGGTGCCCATTGAGACTGATACAAGGCCCTTGAATGGCAATGTTGGAGAGGGTTTGTTGCAAGGTTGAAGAAAGAGAGCTTATGAAGAACTCCTGGAGGAAGGTAGATAGAATTCCCAGCCAAAGAGGGCTTGGACTGCAAAATGCAAGGAGATTTTTGAGAAGCATTTGGTTGCACAAGTTCTTGTTTTGTGGAAAATTTTGACTCTGATAAAAAATGAGGATTTGGATGAATTTAGGTTGATTGTAGCAGAATTGGCCAAAAATTGGGAAGAGGCGGAACAAGAAATAAAAGAAAATTTGTATTTTTTTATTTTTTTTATTTTTGTAATTTTATTGTTTTAATATATATATGTTTTTTTTTGCAGAGATAAAGGATTTTGTTTTTTGTAATATGGAGAATAAATAAATAGAGAAAATCAAAGGTTGAGATGAAAAAATAAAAAAATTTAAGAAACTGGAAATGAGATAGGATGGGATGTAAGGAGAAGTGTGATCAAATTGATGTGATGGAATAGGATGGAAATGTGGAATGGGATTTGAAGGTATGGAATCAAGATTGGTCAGTTTTGCAAGAGTAGTTTTGATGGAATTTTCAAGCCAAATTGGGAGAGTTGCAAAGGTGATTGGCTTGTTCCCACAAGGTAAAATCTTTGTTGGACTGGAAGCCAGTCCATTTGAAAAGTTACTGGAGTTTTCCTTTGCGTAACCTGGAATCCAGAATATGGCTTACTTCCCACTCTAAATGATCTTGGACATTGACCGGTTCTGGAGGGGGATGAGTCTTGCCTGGGTATAGGAATCAAGCTGGCTCTAGGAGAGACACATGAAAGACTGGGTGGATAAATTTCCATTTTGCATGTAAGGTAAGTTTGAAGGTGTTGGGAGAGATGACTGATTTGACTTGGAAGGGGCCAAGTTTTCTTTCAGAGAGTTTTTGGTTGGGTGAGTACTGCAAATGTTGCAAGCATTGAGCCATACATGATCTCCTACTGCAAGGGTTGGTGCCATAGTGCAAATTTGGTCTACTTGCTCCTTGTAGAGCTGGCTTTCTGCTTCAAGGTTGGTTCAAAGTTGCAATTGAAGAGCTTGAATGTAATTGAGGTAATTGGTAGCAGGTTGAGAAGGTGCTATGTGAATGGAAGCAAAATTCAGTTTTCTACCATAAAGAGTCTGGAAGGGCAACTGCTTAGTGGAGGAATGAGTGGAGTTTTTTTAGGCCAACTTGGCTAATGGAAGCCATTGAAACAAGTTGTCCTTTTGATAGGCCACATAAATTTGAAGATAATTTTTGAGAATCTTATTAACTTGCTTGGTTTGCGCATCCATTTTGGGGTGTTCAGCTGTTGATAAGTTGCAAGTGATCTCAAAATTCTGGCATAGAAAGGTCCAGAAGCTAGAGACAAACAAAGATCCACGACCAGAAACTATATTATCAGGAAGAAAATGTTTTTAAAATACATGTTCTATGAATAAATTAGTCAAGTCTTCCAAAGAGGGTGTCAAAGTACTGCAAAGAAATAAATCCATCTTTGAGAAGCAATCTACTACTACTAAAATAGCATCATAACCAATAGAAGTTGGTAATTGCAAAATGAAATACATCAACAGAAAGTTCCAAGGAATATGCAGGATTAGAAGTGGATGGAGCAGCCTATACTTCTGGTGTTTTGAGGACTTGTTACAATTGAAGTCATAGCACACGCAAATATAGTTTTTTACTTCCTTGGTCATACCAGGCCAATAGAAGTCTTGTGAAATAAATTTGTAGGTTTTATCCTTCCCATGACAACAAGAAAGTGGAGAATAATGCGGAGAATCAAAGATATCTAACTTAATGAAAGGATTAGCAGGTACCACTATACAATATTTACAAACTAAAGAACCAATTTTGTCAATACTGTAATCACTATCTAATATTTTCGCACTCTTGTGAAGTTTGTAACAGTTGGGGTTGTTGAGTTGAGCTTGCAAAAGTTCAGAAGAATTTTCTCAAAGGTGGGTGATTATCAAACTGAGGTGGGCATACTAATTGGAGAAGAGTGTCCCGACCCTTTCAGGGTTGTTATTGGCAAAGGTGCCCCCCCCCTGGGTAAACATTGTCCCAAAGTGATAAAGCATCAGGGACTAACACTTGTTTCCCAGGGAGGTACATGATTTTAAAGCTGAACTCAGAGAGGTATTTTTGCCAATGTGCCTGTCTGCATGTAAGGAATTTTGAGCTCATGAAATATTTACAAGAATTGTGATCAGTTAAGACCTCAAAGGGTTCCATAAGGCTCAAAATGTATGAACACCATGTCTTCAAACAGTAAACAATTGCAAGAAATTCCTTTTCATGAATCTTGTAATTAATATCTGCAGCAAGCAGTTTGCAAGAATCAAAGGCTATGGGATGAATAATAGAGGAAGAGGAAGAAAACTGCAAGATTACTCCTGCAATTGCATAGTCACTTGGGTATATTTCCACAATAGTAAAAGCTAGCTTCTAAAAATGACAAAGTATTGGAGCAGTGGTGAAGACTTTCTTTAGAGCTCCAAAATCCAAAGAAACTTGTTCTGAATAAAAAAATGAGTGTTTTTTTGAAGAAGTTTAGTAAGATTTATGGTTTTCTTGGGGTAATGCTCAATAAATCTCCTATAAAAATAGCTAAAACCAAGGAAAAATTGAAGAGATTTGACTGAAGAAGGTGTGGGCCAGTCCAGTATGCCATGAATTTTGGCTGGGTTCATTGATAGCCCTTGCTGCAAGACTATGACACCTAAGAAATGAAGAGAATGAGTGTGAAATTCACACTTAGAGGCTTTTTCAAAAATGTTATTCTTCCAAAGTTGCTGCAGCACCTCTTGAAAATTTGCAATGTGATCCTGAAGATTTTTTTAGTAGAAAAGTATATTGTCAAGATACACCACCAGGTATTTCTCTACAAGGTCAAAAAAATGTCATTGAAATTTTTTTGAAAAGTGGAAGGAGCATTGCAGAGGCCAAAAGGCATGATGGTATACTGATAACTGCCAAACCGTGTTCTCATTGCAGTCAAGTACTCATTACCCTTTGCAATCTGAATTAGGTTATAGGCTCCTCAAAGTTATCAATTCAAGAAATAAGCAGCTCCATGGAAGAGAGTGAGAAGGTGCAACATAGGCAGTACTGCATAGTCATTCTTCTGGGTTACCTGATTCAGTTTACTTTAGTAAATGCAAAGGCAAAGGCCACAGTCTTTCTTTGGAGAAAATAGGATGGGCAAGCCAGTATTCAAATTGCTTTGTCAAAGAAATCCTATCAATACATTTTGCGCAATGTATTCTTGAAGCGCAGTTAATTCTTGCTTCAAGAGAGAGTAGACTGGTCCTAGTGCCAGAGGTGGGCAAGTAAGTTTGATCCTGTGATCATTTTTACAGATGAGTAGACATCAGAAAATCATGATAAACCAAAGGTAAAGACTCTTGAATGATTTCTAAATCTTCAATCTTTTCATCTTCAAGCACCAGATATGAAGTGCTCTCTCATTGCAAGAGGATTAGGGATCTCAAAATAAACTGTTTGGTAGGTGCCTGATTCTCTTCAAAGAAAAAAGGAAAAGGTAATTTAGACAAATAAGCAATGAATATTAAATCTGAAGAGGGGTTTGGGAATGAAGGTCAGGATATTTTAAATCTCCAGGCGGAAAATTGTCATCCAACTCAATGACAGTTTCAGGTAGGCTGTTTAATTCCTGTTTGACAGAAAGGTTAGTGTCCCAGGGTTGGGAGGTTCCAACTTTAATTACTCCTTCTTGCCAATTCAAATCCTGATTCCAGTAAAGTAGGAAGTCATGGCCTAGAATGGTGTTGTCCATTCTGGGGATATCTAAGACAAAAAAATCCCATTCAAAGCTGGGGAAATTGGAAAACAAAAAGGTCCATTCTGCCTTTTGGGAAACCCAATGAGACGGTTCAGTTGCACTACTTACTAAATAGATTGGAAACCTATCTATCTTGGAACAAATAAGATTTTTGGAAGTGGCAAAAGATGAACTTCTAAAAGAGACATCAGCGCCAGAATTGATTAAAACACAATAAAGAGTATCTTCAGAATGGAAGAGGAAAAATCTTGAATTTGGAGAACCAAGTGACTTGCAAGTGCAAAGATTGAATTAAAGTAATAAAGATAATGTGCAGTTTTACTTGCAAGTATTATAAAAACTACAAGCTAATTTTTTGAATTTTCAGCTGCTTCAAATGATAGCCACTTTGCACAACTATTGATATCATTCTTTCCTCCACAATACATGCATAACCCCTCCTTTTCCCTCCTTTGCCATTCCTTTTTCCAGAGAATCCTGGTTTCCTTGTCCAGGAATTTTGGAGTGTTGGCAAAGGCCTTCCCCTTTGGGTTGAAGTTTGAGGCTGGATTTGGTTAGGAGTGTTTTGGGTTCTTTGAATTTTTCTTCAAAGAGTTTTCTGCCTTTGGAGTTGAGGTTGAAAATCCATAGTTGTTTTGCCAAGAGCTTTTATTTTCATGATAGCCATTATCAAGCTCAATCACCTGGTCAATTAGCTTCTGAAAGGAGGTTGTCTTATGTCATCCAACTTCAATCTGTTCAATTAGGCTTTGTGGAAACTTTAGGGGAGCAACACCCCAGAAGTTGTCCTTGAGTTCCGGAAGTTATTGATCAAAGCGTCTGTAAGGAGATTGAATGCAGCCGTTCAAGAGAGAAAAAGAGTGAGAGGGAGAGAGCAATAATAAGATGAATTCCTTCTTTTCCAATCCAATCCAATCTGATGCCATAAAAAGTAATATCCTAAAGTGCAGTCCGGTCCGTAAAGTGAAGTGAAGTGAAGTGAAGTGAAGTGTTTCTCCGTCCTTCCCTCTCCCCTCCGTCCTTCCCCTACAACCCAGAGTTGAGAGCAAAGTATTTAAGTCCTCCCTCTCAACCCTAACCTAAGTACAACCACAAGTAAGCAAGAATGATGAAATACAACCCCTAAGCACAGAACCCTATCCCAATCCTACCCCTCCATCCCTTGCCCCATAACCCATGCCCCTCAATATCAACATACGCCCGGCTTGCCTGCCCGCGCATGTCCGCCCAACAACCCGTTCCAGGTATCCGCGTACCCGCATGACCCAATCCGCGCGTCTTGCGATGCGCGGTCCGCCTGGTCCGCGCAAGCTTTCCAATCTGCGCAAGCCTTCCAAACCGCGCAAGCTTTCCAATCCGCGCAAGCTTTCCAATCCGCGCAAGCCTTCCGACCTGCGCAAGCTTTCCAATCCGCACAAGCCTTCCGATCCACGCAAGCTTTCCAATCTGCGCAAGCCTTCCAACCCGCGCAAGCTTTCCAATCCGCGCAAGCTTTCTGGTCCGCGCAATCCATCGCCTCCCATCTCCAGGTGCTGAGCCCGACCCAACCGCTGCTGGGCCTACCTGACTGCTGCTGAGCGCGCCGCCTGCAGCCCTTTCCTGACTCGCGTCCATAAAAGAGCACCACAGCGTGCTGGTAAACCTTTTTGAAATTGAAACAAAAGTGCTGCCTTGTTCCATTTTATGTGAGACTGAAAGGTTTGGAAATGGGAGATATAAATGGAAAATCTACTATTCTATTTCATAAATAGATTATTAAGTTTTTATTTGGCGTTTTTAACTTTGTTGGGGTTTCTGAACAGGGTGCACAATTTTTGCTCAAACTTGTCCCAATTGTTAAGGATACAAGTGGTACTAGTATTGGATAAAATTTTGAGATATGGTTTGAACCACTGCAAAGCTCTTCCCTCTAGAAAGGAAGACACATACATAGCTTTATGTCTATTGGAAGGGAAGTTGATGGCATTATTTGAGAAGATTATTTTTCAGGACTGTAGATAGGATCTAAGTTGATGGGGATGATCCCCTGTAAAGTTATCAGACTTCTTCATGCCCAGAGTACGGAAACTAGGACCCATTGGGCCGGACTGAAAGGCATTTTGATTGAGGGCCTGGATCAAGGTCAAGAGCCAGGTGAAGGCTTTGGTCTTGGGAGCACTAGTGCAAACCCTTGGTCTACCACAAGTTGAGGTTTTATTGGAGGAATGTGTGGAGTCTTTAATTTCTTCAAGAGGATCCACTGCAGCTTTCCGTTTAGGGGAAAGGGGATTGTTGAGAGACTCAACCAAAGGAGATTTGGAAGAAGGAATGGAATCTCAAGTTTTTTGGGCCTTTGAAGTTCTGGATCTCCCTACCCAATGAATATCATCATTTTAAGGGGTGAGGGAAGCATTCCCGGTTGAGCAAGTATGTAACATTGTAAAAGAAGGATCTATTATAGGTTAGAAAACTACAATAGAGGAGTTGAGTTAGTTAATTTACTGTCACATGACCACCCCACGTAATATAGGGCAATCTTAGATAATTGTGAGCGCAAAGGGAGAGGCTGAGTGTGAGGGGTATTGTGAGGTAGTGAGGTTAACTGCAAAGTGCAAACTTATAATTTGATGGCTCAAAAACAGCAAGAGGAAGGAAGTGTTCCAATGGAAAGGAACTAACGCCAAGCACAATGTGATGACTGTATTTAGCAAAATGTGAGAAAGTATGAAATTAATTAACTGAGGAGAAAATCTTCAGGCAGGGAACACAGCCTTTATAAGGTAATCTGAAGGTGACTAGATACAACCTGATGGATGGCCAACTACAGTTAAGAGGCAATGAGGAAATGAATGACAGGAAAAGAATTGGAAATGAAATAACAGTACAGTTCTTTCCAAGGTCCTAGCGTAGGTGCAAGACAATAAAACCTGAGCGTAAAAAGAAATAATGGACAAGAAAGGAAGAAATGAAATGAGAAGACAATGCAAATATGAAGATGTAGTTTATGCAGTGTAAGGGACTAGTCCATTTGAAAACTATAAAGTTGATGTGGCTTTCTAGGTGTGAGGGAAAACTAGTTTTAGTGCGTGAAAAAGAATGGAAGTCCAAGGATTGATGATATTCAGGGTAGAAGGGAAAATTTCAAATGGATAGTTGACCTGTATTGAGAGTTAAATGCAAGATTTGCAAGTAGATATTGAGTTGCCAAGATTGGAAGGTTTTAACACAAGCCAAAGGTGGTAAGCAGACGGAACCATGGATGTTGTGCATTTTTTGTGTCATGCTTATGGACTGAGGTAGATGGTACTGATGAAAAGGATATGTCAAAGGAATGGATGGCAATGACCCTTAACCTTGAAGCATGAAAGGTTTTCAGATGGTTGATGATTGGTTTGGCAATTTATCATGGGTAATGTTAAATTCACGGCTCATTGAGCCGTGTACACAACTCTGTACATAGCTCTTTGAGTTGTGTACACGGCTCAACGGGACGTGTGGCACCCTATACAACTCAAATGAGCCGTGTGGCATGCTACCCAACTCAAATGGGCTGTGTGGCATGCTAAACGTCCCATTTGAGTTGTAAAGCACGCTAAACAACTAAAATCAAGTTGTGTAGCCTCCACTAAATCATAAATAATGAATAATAAATCATGTATAATAAATTATAAAATATAAATAATAAATTATATATAATAAATAATAAATAGTAAATAGTAAATAGTAAATAATAATTAATAAATAATAAATAATAAATAATAAGTAATAAATAATAAAAAATAAAAAATAAATAATAAATAATAAATAATAAATAATAAATAATAAATAATAATAAATTATATATAATAACTTATATATAATAAATTATATATAATAACTTATATATAATAAATTATATATAATAAATTATATATAATAACTTATATATAATAACTTATATATAATAAATTATATATAATAAATAATAAATGATAAATTATAAATTATATGGAGTAGTGTATGTGCCTCCACGTGTTGAGGGGCCCTACACAACTCCCACAGGCCGTGTACACAGCTCCCGCACAACTGAAGCCATGAATTTCACATCACCCCTTTCTAATGGAGAGGTGCCATGTGGGATCCCCTCCTTTCAAACTTGCACAGATCATGAATTGACACCTGTCAGATTTATAACCTCTATTGCACACAAGGGCTGTGGTTATACCTGCAAATTAAGTAAAAAGTTGAATTAAATCAGCTTTAATGAATTAAATTACTTTAGCAATGGCTTAAACCATACAAACTCAAATAATACTAAGGTATCATGAGTAAAATAGCCAAACCTTAAACCTTTACAAAAGGAAAGGGGCCTGGATTTAAATTGATAAATCTCAAAGAAAAATTGATTACCCCTGGAAGCTTACACCCTTTATAGTAGCCAGAGAGGGCTAAGACTTCAAAAAGGACCTTGGAATCGAAGCTGGAGTTTGTTTTTTGATTGATTGATTGATTTGATATTAAATTATAAGGCCTCAGTCAATCTTCTTCTTGAGATTAAGTTTAATGGGCTTGTTAACTCTAAAATATCTTATACAATAATAAAATGAGGAAAAGGTCTAACAGGGGAAAGAACCTCCTGTTTTATATTAACAGGAGTCCTCAGGGGACTCAGGGAATCATCAGGGGAGTAAACCACTGTCCTTGATTTCTTCTCAAGTGGCTCAGAGTCCCATGTAATCTTCCCCAATGATTAACATTAAAAACACACTCATTGGCCATATTTTCAATGTAAGGTTGTAACTTGTTTATCCAGAAGCTTGAGAGGAAAGTTAAGTTACCCCCAAAACTTATTCTCCTTCCTGAGGACGCTCTCATGGCCTCAGAATCAGTATATCTACTTAAATAACTCTAAATAGATCCATCTATTCATGTGTTAAAAGGTTCAAAACCATAATAGCAGATGTAAATTAATTTACATAAGTATGTAAACTCTGGGTAATTAATCCTACAGAGTTCATATAAATCAGGTGAGTTTAATGTTCTCTGTATGTATACCTTTCCAGCATTTTTGGGTTTATGAAAGTTATCTACAGGCTGGAAGGAGGGTAAATAGAAATTCAATAATAATTTACCCATATATGGGTCATGGTAGATGGAAATTATTAAAGAATATCATTTCCACAGAGGGAAATTTTTATGGAAATTCATTGTGCATACAATTGAACGCATCCAGAGCATTATAAACCAGAACAAATTTAAAATATCTTCCATAGCTTATAATAAAAATTATCAAGGTTCTATGTGATGATTTCTGTTGCTAAAGACATACTATAAAAATATTATTATATAATGTTTGATAAAGTTACAAAATAATCAATACTGTTAATACAGTGACTCAATGGGGACTTGAACACAAAACCTGGGTACTCTGAAGGAAGATAACAGAGAAATTCCTTAACCACTATACTAAGTAGAAATATGAGTTGTGCGGACAGTTGGAAATCTGTATATGTCTCATGGCTGAAAACACTCAACCTTCCTCATGTGAGCTTTCCTTTTCCATTCAGTGAAGAAAAACTGCTCAAATACTACATATCTGTTGCATGCTAGGTCTACATATTTATCCCTTTTTGAATTTAATTTTTTCAATGTGTAGCCATGCATGGCTGTCAATTTTTTACAATAGTTCTTGGCTTCTTTCATACTTGGAAAGGCTCTCACAGGAGGAGGTTCAAGGTTTTCTGCTGGCACCTCATAGTTACACACTGTGGAAAATTAGTTTCCTTGAAATCAGTTCAGTCAAATGGCACATGAAATGTGACCCACCTCTAAAAGTCTATTCCAGTTGAAAAAGATCTTGTTCCTCAATTTTAAACCTAGATGAGGATGCAATAGGGTCTTCCAATTTTTGATTTCCCAAATCCCTACCCAAATCCTTAGCTTCTGCCACAGATTTTCTAACAGCACTTTCAATGAATTCCTTCAAGGCAGCCATGTTGAAACCAGGTGGGCTTTGGCTTGCCACTGTTCCCATAGTACAAAAAAACCAAACAAATTTCAGTTGTTGTCCCAATTATCAATTCAAAAAATCCAAAGTTTTCTCACTTTTTGGTTGAGAAAGAAAGAATTTTCTGAATAGCAATTGTTCTGTACTGTTTGTGACAAGACTTTTATTTTCCAATAGGCAGAATGTGTGATACAGTTCAGTTCCAACTTGATTTTTGTGGTCACATAGTTCCAAAATGAATTCCAAATCCCAGAATTTGGGTTAAAAGCACTCCAATTTGGTCCATGGGTGCCTAGGTACCCCTAATTCCCCCCTAAAATGGCCCATTTGGGGCCATTTTGCCCCCAATGGGCTCAAAGTGTCAATCTAAATACACAAAACCCCATTTTTGACTTGGTAGCAGGAGCTGACAAAGACTTTTATTGAAACCCATGTGAGTTGTGAATGGCATTTCACACCCATTTACAACCTAGGGTTGGAAATTTAACATTCCCCTATCAGTCAATATTTTTGCATGATTATAGCCTGGGCCATTGAAAAATTAGAATTGACATCCCATAATCATAATTATCATCTTACAACTCAATCAGAGGATCAAAACAAAGACTAACCAGAGCATTATTTATGGTAATTAATTGGGAGTATCATCCATCAAGATGAATAGATACATGTTTAATCCTTTGCCCACTGTGTTTCATCTCAAAGCCTCCTATAAAAAACTTAAAATGAGAAATGCTTGGATTATTCAAGTTTAGTCTCTCCTTTATCTGGCCATATACCCCCAGGAAAGTAACTCCTCTCTTTTATCCTCCTCCCCATTCCCATTTTCACCAAAGACCCTACTATCCTAGACCTGATCACCATTACCCTTATCATTCACTCCATCTCCATTCATTCACCCCGTCTCCATTCACTCAATCAATCCCATTGAAATACAGGAATAAATCAATCTCAGCCCAGGAATTATGAATTTGGTCATCCTCAGCCTTCACCCAAGAAAACGTTTAAATAATAATTGTTAATTTTTTTTCTTTCTTCCTTTTTTTTGGGTGTGGGTTTGGGTGAATTTGAAAATCATCCTCCATGTAAGAACCTTGTAAATCATCAATTCCATACTCAATTATTCCCCAATCCCTGTCGATAAATAATTTCAAAAGGAGAAAAACGCCATAAAAGAGGCCCCAAGACAGACCCAGTGGAATAAAAACACCAGCAACATCTCATGATTGAAAAGAAGACCCAAATTAATTCTAAATCCAAGAGGAGTGGGACATAGATTTACTGAAAATAAAACCCTCTTCCTTCTGAAAAATTTACATATGGGACTCAAAAGCTGAATTTATCAAAAATTTCATTAAGAAAATTTTTTTAATCAATTTAAAAGTGCTATTAATTTTCAAATGAATTTTTCTATTGATTATGCATCTCCTAATGAATAATGATTTCAATTCTTTTTGTTTTTTCTTAGGTCATCCATTTTTTTGTGTTTTTTCCTGATTGATCTTTCTGCCAACTGGAAGCTGGTACTCGCTTTTTTTTGTTTTTTATAAGGTCAACCAAGGTTATTCATTTCATTTTTTTTGTTTCTTTCTTCTTTTTTCATAAAATGTTCACAATAACATGACTGAACTTTTCTTTCTATTTTATTTTCTGATGGCCCTCCTTTTTGGTCAAAGCTTCTTTTAATTGTTGTGATTGATTTTTTGTTTTTGTTTTTAGAATTCAATTGTTGATGAAGCCACTAAAAAATTTGGTTGGATTAGTTGATTATGGATGAAAAAAAGGTGAAAATTAATAAAAGAAAATACACACTTATTCCAAACATAGGAGGAAGAGGAAAAAATATGATATGTAAATTTTTTATTGAAATTTGTAGTGATGGCTTCCAACCTGAAAAAAAAATCACCAGGTCCACCAAATATCTAACATCTTACACCAGGGGAAAATGGAGGCACATTCTAGCATGAACCCCACTGTAAGTTTTGTGTTACTGACAGAAATGAGTCTGGTGCAAATGCAGGTTAAACAAGCTGTATATCCAACATACAAAACATGTAAATATTTCCCAACCAAAATCAAACTGAGTTCCAACTCTGATAGAATGCACATGTTTCTGTCACACGGAGAATTGACAAATAGCCAGGGTTGCATTGACTAACAGAATAAGGAAGACTAGTACTGGGGGGGGAATCCACAATTTATTGGGCTGAGAGATTCGCTAGAGAGGATTGAGGACTCCAAGGCTCACTCACTCACCCACTCATCCTCTTTTTTTCTCTTTTTTCCCTTTTATATGGGCAACAATCACAATAACCACAATCAAAATCAATGTGATTTCAAAATTTCTTGGGCATGACTGGCAAAACAGTAAAGCTGATTTTCTTGGATTTTTTTAGTTCATGGATGTGTAGAAGCCAAAGTGGGGTTGGAATAGTTGAAAGAGCATGAGGAAGCTAATCAAACAAGAAAAAAAACAAACTCAAGAAAAACTGGCAGGAGGACAACAACTCCAGACCAAGAGCTTAATGAATTGATGGTAGTGCTGATGGTCCTGGTGATGAAGATGTAGAGCTCCCAGGAAGGATTTTTTCACCCAGGATTGGAGCATGAGTTGATCCTGATAATTATTGGGATTGGATCCTCCAGAGTGAGACAAGGAGGAGGAGGCAGCGGACCAGGAGGAGAAATCTTGACTAAAATGGGTGCAAAGGGCTTGAAGAGTCCTGGCAAGTGGTGTGTTCATCAACTTCAACCACTTCATCAATCAATCATCATTTTTTTTTCCCACTAATTGTGGATTCCAACATTTGAAAGTACCATCACCATCTTTGTTTTCCATCATCATCCTCATGTCTGCTGTGCTTGTTGAGCAAATGCACATTGCACTGTTAGATCCGAGGTACTCCATAATCAATTCACCATGAAAAAAAAGGCTGCACCTGCCGGCAGGTGTAGCACCTGAAACTTGTTTTGACTTGGTTTTGACTCTGAGAAAACTCTGTTTCTAACTTGAGTTGGAACCTGAGAAAAGTTGTTTGTATCAGTTCTTGAGGATTCCAAGTAATTCTAGTGCATGCATGGAATACAAAAGATTTGGAATTATGGGGAAATTCAATTTTATGTAAAGTGATAGAGGAGTGAAGCAGTGCGGTTTCACACCTGACACATAAAAGTTACTACCTGGGTTGGATAAGTCAAGATTTTGATGCTTTTTTCTTTCTATTTCCTATTATATCATTACAAGAGGTTTGAGGGTCCTTTTTTTTTGTTACTTTGTGGTTGAAAAGAATTGAATTTTTTGAACGGATTAAATTAAGTTTTAATATCTTCTTTTTCTTCTTGCGAAATTTAATAAATCTCAATTTGATGTAGGAAATTGAAATGTCAATCTAAATTTTAACTGAAGATTCAAAAATCTACTCAGACATGTTGGAAATATTGTACCACATAGATATTGAGTTCAGTTATACATTTCAAATAAATCAATTTGAAATTGAAATAATTGAGGAGTTTCACATTTTATTTTACAAAATGAATGAATTTACAAAAAGAAAAACATTTCCTTGAATGATTTTATTTCTCTAATATCTTTTTGCAGAAACGTTGTTTTTAATATTTCATATAATATTGGAAGCTCAAAAGAATTAATCTAGTGATAGTGATTTGTTTTATTTAGCAGGAATTAATTAATAAATGAAAATGTTCTAAAATTTAGAGCTTTTGATATTGTTTTATGAGTGACAACAGAGAAAATATAGAACTACTTCGAATTAAATTTATTCAAACCAACGTGGGGTTTCAAGTGATTTTGCTAATTTTTCTAGTTTATCCTCTACTGGCTTCATCTCCAAAACCAATTTCTCTGTCCAATTTAATGTGGAAAGAAATAGAGGGCAGTAACAATTAGAAGGGAGGTATTCACATGGTTTCATCTGATAATTTGGGACTATTTCATCATAAGTTCTTCCATATTCTACTTGTTTTTTTAGCTTGAAGTTCACCTTTCATCTCAAATAAATAGTTGAGAGTGTTGTTATCAAGATTATGAAGAAATTGTGAATAAATTTTGCTTCTCCAATACACTTGGACAGAGTGATATTTCCCCTCATTGTCTTCTTCTTTATCTGAGAAGCATTCCTTACTAGGGAGAAGGCATTTTGCCAAATCCTTTCCCATATGGTGCTCTTCAGTGGCCAAGCGGTTTCTGTATATCTTGCAGATTCAAGACCAAAATTTTAGCTAAGAGGATTTAGAAAATGGAGAGAAATCTTAAGCTTACTCTGTGTTTAACTCTAGACCTAGGCTTCTTGTTACGTGTCCTAGGCTTCATGTAATTATCCTTCTGCCCACGTAGCCAACGTTCCAGTAGGCCAAAGAGTATGTCCTTCTTGCAAAACTCAATATCAAGTGGATAATTTGTAAATGCATCATTGTACTTAGCATTTAACCAATGTTTTATTATCACTTCTGACAATATTTGGTCCCACTTTGTTAAATTATGATGGTCCCATTGGAAAGTTGGAACATGTATGCCATAGCTTTCTAATTATTTCTGGAATTGCTCTTTGAACTTTCCAGGAATGCTCTTATTCCCTCCATAGAGGTTTTTATTGGTTGTTTCCATGTTGAAAAAGTTGTTTTTTGGGTCAATTGTATTGATGCTTTTTGAGTTTAAAACTTGTACTTGATCTTCAGTGGGCGGGGGAGGAACCCTGTCTCCTCGAGATTTCATGTTTAAAATAGTCTTTACATAGTCATGTAGGCATAGACTTATGGGGTCATTGGAATTTGGCAAATGTTATGCTACTTCCTTGTTTAATGTGCGAGTTTTGATGGATTTTGAACTATGAGGAGGTCTACAATCCATGTTATAATATAGGGAAGTCTTCAACGAGCACTTGAAAAGGTTGTGGGGTTGTTTGAAGTGTAGATTTTATGTAGGGAGAGAATTTGCAGGCAATTGAATCTGAAGTTATTGGCTATTGAATATGATGAATTTTGAGAGATTATAAAGGGTTCATGTACAAATTGAATATCTCAAATTGGATATGCATCTACTCTATAATTCAATTCAAGCATGTGAGGCAAATTCTACATTGTGCAATGAAAAAAAAAATATTGTCAGAAGGAAGAAATGTTTGGGAACTACAACTTGGATTTTGATAAAAATGACCATATTTTTTATTCATGGTTTGCTTTACCATTGATCTTGATTGAGATGATTATTTTTTATCATTTTAAATGATGTCAGGAATAATAATCATTCAGTTCCCTTAACAGGGGAAAAGAATTAATCCAAAAATAGATTGAGACTTATTATTAAGTTTTACAGTTGAAATAATTTTATAGATTTTACAATGAAATTCAAGAGCTTGCTGTTGCAAACCAAGTATTTCCTTGGTACATTTATTTAAAATCAAGAAGAAACCTATTATGAAAAATAGAAATTTTCTCAAACTACTGGGGTGAGAACTTAAGTTGTTGCAAATTTCACCTCCATTTTTTAAATCCATGGTATGATCAAGAGGATCAATTTTACCCAGGTTAAGTATTGAAATTGATGAAATTCTTTTATCATTTTTTACATGGGGAGTCAAATTTCAATTGTTGATTGGTATGAAAATGCTTGAAAAAAAAATGCTTCCTCTGATGCAATTGAGAGGTGCAATTTTGATCCAACTTGCAGTAAAATCTGATTGTGAATCTGTTTTGATATCTGCTACAGGTAAAGAAAATATTAAAAGTTTTCTTAATAAATGAATATTTCTGGTTTTGAATGCAAATTTACAAGGATTCATCTGAAATTTTGAGTGCTTAAATTCTCCCTAATTGAAAAGAGGGCCAAGGTAATATTATTAAATCAAAAATAGTATGAAAACTTCATTTCTTGATCATTTACCACATTTTAAATAAAATGTTTGCAATTGAAAGTAGATAGAATTTAATTTTTTGATAAAAATCATGTTCTTACTTCCTTTCATGTATTGAAACCATTTCATCTTATTTGGTTAAACATGAATTTGGAAGATTAAACTGAAATCTCTTGAGACGTATCAAACCTGACTGCATAAATAAACACAAATCTTACCACCTTTCCAATGGTGTTTACCTTCATGGGTGGGTTGGAGTTCATGAGAGGACAATATTTCACAAAAAGAGTTCAAGTACCTTGCAACGCAAGGAACTTGATTTTTCAACTTTTATTTTTGTTTTAAGCCAAATATGATTGAATTTCTTTACAAAGAGAGCTGCTTATGAAAAATTGGTTCTTTTTTTTAAAGTCATAGTGAATTTTTCAAGATTCTTTTGAGATTGAAATCAGGTGATCTCATCCAAAAATACTTTGATTTGATACCTTTGAGGTAGCAAACCCCATTCATTGGAAAAATCCATGTATTTTCATAGGATGAAATAATTCATTTTATAAGGAAACCAATGGACAATAAATCTGATTGGATTTTGCCACATATCAAAACATGAATTGGACTTGAAAATTTAAAGATTATCAAAAGGTCAGACACTCCATAGTTGACAAACTTCAATGTATTATTGATTTTTTCATGAAACAAAGATGAGGTTTTCTTTCCTCATTGCATAAAAAGGCTTTTTCTAGCATTGACTTTGAGATAAGGAACTTATTATTCTCTTTTCTTGTCAACCCTTGTGTTATAATTGAAAAGAGGTGGAATTTTCTTGAAAGATCAAGTAGAGAATCCAATAATTGTGAAAATTACTGGTAATCATTGATGATAAACATCTAAAAGTCCATTGGAATTGAACTTCTATTGACCACCAATGGAACAGCTGTTAAAGGAATAGAAATTAATGATAAATCTGATATGATTTTTGAAGCATAAGTACTTACACCTTCCAAGGAATTCAGGCATCTCCATCCAAAGGTGACAGACATTTGGTATTAATTGTTCTGGAATATGCAATTCTAAGGCTTCCCTGTCAATTATTCTTTGAAGTCTGCAAACCCAAACTCTTTCATTCTGCTCTTCATGCATCCAGATTTCACTTGGTGCCCAAATTCCAGGACATGGCTCAATTTTTTCCTTGAGTTCATGATCAATATGTTGGTGTGTTTCTTCCAACCATTCTTTTTGTTTGTGGGATAATAGAATTATTTTCTTTTCTTGAGGTTTCAGGGGTATTGGGAGCAATTGGTGGATTGGATATGTGTTTTCTGTGAGGTATGAGTTGGTTTGATAAGTTGGGTACAAATCAATTTTGGTTTGATATTTATAGGAAATGAAAAGGAAATATACTATTGCATGACTTCAAATTGAATATTGCATATATAAAAAACCTATGCATAGATTTTATGGAGATCTTCATTGGTGCTTAGCATTATATGCATTGAATAGAATAATTGAAGAGTATTACATACTGTATTACTTTGATAATGATTTGACCAATTTTAAGAAATTCCTGTGGCATTTTGAAGCAGAAATGTTGAATATTATTGGATCTATGGGTTTGGAGATCATATGGAAATTGGAATGAAGTTTCCTTGGTTGATTCATTTCTTAAGAAATGAATGATTGGTTGATAAATGAAGGTATTGTGAATCACTGATGTTGATAACCAAAAAAAAATCACAGCTAAACTTAAAATTAGGAAAGAGAGATATTTGCATTGATTTGGATATATTTATTTATTTGATTAATATTATGTACACTCAAACCAGCCATGATATGATCCCTTGCTTTGTTTTATTTCCTTTAAGAAACCAATCATAATATTGAACAGCAGTTTTTGGAGATATCCAGTAATTTTTAAGCAGGGTGCCGTGCCTACTTGCTTTGAGTTGCATTCCATTACCTTTGTATGAGTGTTTGAGCAACACACAGCATCAATGCTTTTGGGGCAAACCAAACATGATATTTTAATATGGAAGGCCCAAAATATTGGATCAATTCAATGTTCCATTGATGGTGTTTTTAATATGCAAAATAATGCAATTCTTCATTGAGTTGTTGTTGACTCCCATAAAATCACAATATCAAATTAATTTGTAAACAAAAACTCAGCTATTCTTGATTTAAAGAAAAATTTTAAAGACTTTTTCACAATTGTTATGCTTTACAGCAGATGATACAAAGAATTATGTAATGAGCAAATAATCTCATTATTTTCCAAAATTTTAGCGTTTGGTTTGAAATTTTTGTACGGCTACACTTAATCTTTTTTCAATTTAAAATCAGCAAATTAGTCAATAAGTTTCAAGGGCAGTATGATCATGAAGCATTCAATCATCCAAAAGAACCATGTTTCCAAGTAAAGAATTTTATTATCCCAAGATCATAAAAAAAATTGAAAACAAGAATTATCCATCCAGAAAAACTAACAGTCTAATTTCCTAAATAGTCAACGGAATTAACTGTGGGAAGCTTGGGGTTCTGAGGTAACTTCAACTAAATTAGAAGAGGTAGTTTTTTCAACAGCCCAGACAGTATTAAAGTGGCTACCCATATCATAGTCAGTAACCAGCACAAATCCTCCAGAAGGACCTCAGCCAATTTTTCATAAAAAAATCTTTCTGTAAAAATACTAATTACATTTCTCCAATTTATTTTTTTGTCTTTATCAAATCCCATATCACTCAAGGCAGTCAGAATATACACACTTGTGTTAACAAATTGACCCCAGATTGGATCTGGAGGTAAGCCAGCCTTCAACTTTGATTCAAGTACAAGACTACCAAACTCAAGAAGCATGCCAGACTTCCACTTGGGCATCACTCTTTGATTTCCAGGACATATCCATATTGCATCAGGACCAAAAACAAACATGTGTGAAACACATGCTAGAGAATTGGTCCCCCATCAATTCTTCTTCTCAGCTGAGTCCTTAGACATGAAAGGCTGCTGATTATCTTCCCTTGAATCAAGTGTCTAGTTGATCAGCCCGGTGACTGGAGAGACAATGTATTCAAAAATCGTATTCAGACCACCTCTCCCAGCATTGAGCTCAGCTTCCTGCTGGGAACTTGACTTCTTGTGTGGAGCAAAGGTTGAATCATCAATCACAGCTGCTTGAAGGTTGGAAAAGTAGCTTTGTGCTTGCAGCAAAGCTTCATCAGAAGTTCCATCAATCCCTTCCATAGAGAGGAGCACGTTTCTTGAGATTTTATGGGAGAAAACTCCTATGATGTCATTCAATGTGTGCTTCAACTTTGCGTAGGCCCCACGTATTGGCTCTCTTGTATAAGCCAGGATTTCAGAGAGGGGATGGATATTGTTCTGGACTGTCTTCCTAGAGCGGGATAGAGAGTTTTTATTTATGAAGGTGTTTCCGACAAAGAAATCATCATCCTTTCCTAGTAAAATCTTTTCTGTTAATTCAAAAAGTGGGAATCAGCTGATTTTCACAATAGACGAATACAGTATTTTCAAAATTTACCATCTTTGCATCGTGTCAAACAAAGTTCCAAGGACTCCAGTATTGTAGATTTATCTGGAGGGTTTGACATGATTCTTTGACCAAGAAGGTTAAGAGTGTTTGATATTAGGAACTGGGTACTGCTTATCATTTTGGAATAGGTTGATGGGGTTGCAAGGTCCTTTATTTTTTCCCAGTATGACAACCTCAAGAGATCTTCCTTAGTTAAGCCTATAAAAAGTTCTATGGATTGGAATTAAGTTAGTTGCAATGATTTTCATTGTATCAGATCATCTTTTGGCTGACCTGGTGGAAGTGAACCTGCAACTGAGGTTGGCCCTGTTGTTTGGGCCTGGGTTGTGCCTTCGCTACTAGCATCACCCCCAGGCTGGCACTGCTGATTGACTGGTTGTTGCACACTCCTTGGCCTAGCAATTCTTTGTGCCACATCCTCAGTGATGATTCTAGCATTGGAAGCGTTTTGTTTTTGAGGAATGATGGTATGGGCATTCTGTTTCAGATATAAAATGGAAATTCAGAAGTCAATATTATGTTTGATATCAGGAAGAGCATGGAGGAGGGGAAACTGAACTGACCATCAGGGGATGTTGGGACTAGGGTTGGTGCAGGGGTGGGACTCCTGGGTGATGGTTCAATCAGAAAAACTTCTGGGGGCTCTTGTTGCATGTCACTGTAGCCGCTCAAATTGGTAATAGAATTGGAGGAGTCAGATGAAGCTTGGGAGCTTGAAGGTGGCCTGTGAAAATATCTTCTGGCAGCTTGCCGAGCAGCTTGGGCTGCAAGCCTAGCAGATGCCCTATTTTCTGGCACAATAAATGGTTTGGGAGCCGCAAAAACTGGTGGCTGCAATTTGGGATTCTCAGGTCCTTCAACAATTGCATGATGAAACAGAACAGTTTTGGTGTCTTGAATTGGATTTTCTGCTAGACCAGTTTCAGCTGGTATGTTGTATTAAACTGAATATATTAGGACCACATTAGTTTTGAGTATTGGGATGAATTCCAATGTAAAATTTGGTGTATCAAATTATTCATTCAACACACTTGTTTGCTGAGCCTGGTCATCTGCAAGGGTTACAGTGAGATGGGTAACCAATTGATCTAAAGTAGGTGCTGTCACACCAGGATTTGAAGGTTCCTCAATTGATAATGGTGATTTTGGATTCACAGCAACCGTTGGCTCTTCTTCTTCATCAGTCGAATATTCAACAAGACCAACAGCAATGGCAGATTGTGACCTCAACTGCTCCACTTTTGCATCATATTTCTTCTGATAGAAATCCAGGATTGACTGCAAAACTTGCTTATGCGTTTGTTCAACAATCTCATCACGCAGGAGGGCATTGAGTTGATTGAGAGTACGTCTTTCTAAGAAATTCAAGGAGGATTGCAAACCTTTAGTAGACCACACAGGACCCTGGACATGTAACACTTACCGGGAAAATCAGCCATTGTGTATTCAAGGTAGGTAGTGAGGTAAAGAATGGTCCAATATTTCTTCTTTTAAATGGTTGGGTATCATGTGGTTGAGACTAGAATGCAGCAGGACTACTTGGTGAAGGATGACTGGCTTATATACCATAGAAACAAACAGTAACATGTAACAGGTGTGTGTAATATGGCGGACAGGTTCATAATATGTGGAATCTACATAGCTTATTTCTGCAGATAGAGTGGTGTATCAATACAGTTTTGATCTTTATGCATAATATAGATATGTGTCTTGTGCTGGGGAGGTGGACAACTTATGATAAGTTGTCCACCTACCCAGACAATCAACATGTGGGAAAGCATGAATAGTTCAAATTCTGTAGCAACGTTTGGGAGGTGGACAACTTAGCACAAGTTGTCCACTGTCCCTGAACCCCAATGGCAGGATTTTGGGGAATTTGAAAAATGGTTGACTCCCTGCGGTACAGAGCTTCTTTCTGCAGATAGAGTGGTGTATCAACAAAGTTTTGGTCTTTATGCATAATATCAATATGTGTCTTGTTCCGGGGAGGTGAACGACTTACAACAAGTTGTCCACCTCCCCAGACAATTGACAGGTGGGAATAAATGAATAGTCCCAATCTTGTATGAACGTTTGGGAGGTGGACGACTTAGCATAAGTTGTCCATCACTCATTTGGTCTGTTATCTTTCAATTCAATTGGTACTTTCATTTTACAATTTATGCACACTTCCCCATGGACTTTGGGAAAAAATGAAAATAATATTTCAAAAGAAACAGGTAATTTTTGAATTTCATACAATCAATTAATGTTTTAACCATATCTATCTTTTTTTCCATTCAATTTAGAAACAATTTCATTGGGAGAACAACTATGCAGTTTCAGAGAGGCATTTGCTAGCTTTTTTTTTTTATTTGGAATGAACAACCAAAATGGGTATGGTGTTCTGTTGATTTGAGACTTGGTGGAGGAAAAGTAGTTTGATGTGGAAAAACAGAAGTTTGCCATAAAATTTCTACAATACCACCAACTTTTGCATAGTCCACAATGAATCCAAGGGTGGGGAATGAGAGACCGTGACCTGTTTCTGCAGAGGGAGGGGGGATTGGTGTTCCTGTCGGCTTCTCAATATAAGAGAACAATCCATAAGTATAACCATTGAGGTCATCCTGATCAGTATGAACAACATTTGAAAAGTCATCACAAGTCACAATGACATTGGATGCATGAATAAATGAGTCTCTTTGATCATTCCACTCTGGAGACGTCCAGTTTGGAATGTTGAAGTCTTCTGATACTTGTCTGTTCTTTGCATGAGCCGTTTTGGAGAGAGCTTTGATTTGATTAAAGACTAATTCATTATGGACTGGAAGCTTACTCCACAGGAGATCATCAATGGCAATTTCTTCTTCAATTAAATCCCTCCTTCTTGCATATATTCCTATGATGCAATGATTTGAATCATAAATAAATAAATAAATCAATGATGAGAAAGTTGGAATTGAGGAAATAATACCTGCAGAATATCCTTTGTCAGTGCCTTGACAATATACAATTCCAAAAATAGATCCAGTTTTGGTATTACAATTGGTTTTATTCAAATTTTGACGATTGTTAGCCATTATGTAGAGATCTTGAATCATTTCTGAGAACATACTTGCAAGGCATGTGTATGGTCTTTGAGATAGTGAATGATACTTAAGGACAACATATGGTTGATATTTTCAATCAGAGACAACATGTAGATTGATTGGTAGGCTCATGTTTGGTACCACTACCTGATAGGGACTCCGCTTTTGCTTCAAAGTAACAAAATAAATTGATTCTGAGTTTGATTCCTTAGATGAATAATCCCTCTCAGCTTTACGATGTTTCTTATGAGCTCTGGATCTGCATGGCTCTGATTCAATAAATGCTATTGCTTGTTTGCATTGAACAGATGGATCTGTTTTTGAATCCTGATGCTGGTTCTGATTCACTAGCTCATCCTCACTATGAACCGTGTTTCAAAAACAACACCAGGAATTCAAGTTTCAAACATGGTAAGAAAATCAAATGGTTGAAGTTAGTAAAATGAAACCCTAATGTCTTTATATTCAATGAAATTCATACATTCTGGAACCTCAAACTGTTTCCAAAGATTGCAACTCGTAGTTTCTTTTCAGGGTTATGGATGTGTGAGGATTAGATGTAGTGGAAGCTTTCACATTAGCTTGATCCATTTTTAACCTTAAAAAGTTTGAAAAAGAAATTTTTCATGATTGTTCATGAATTTTTTAAGCAATGATATTCACCGGGATAGGAGGACAGAAGAGGGTTTGATGGTTGATGATTCAGCCTACAATGAAGATTGCTACAAGAATGACAAGCCAAGGTGCCAATGATGATGAGGAAAAAAATGAACCTTTGGCTGTCTTGTTGGAAGATTTGGCTGTAATGGAAGAGAGGCAAACAAGAATGGTAAGGAAGAGACAGATTCAAGTCAGTAAATGATCAATCAAACATCATTTGAAGATGAAAAAAACATGGTAAAGATTGGCATGATAGATTGATGGGTTCTTACTGGGGTGATGAAGAGTGCAAGAGTATTAAGTTGTGATGTAGTAGTGTTAGATTTCATGAGATTGAGTGCATGTTTGTTGGTGATGACCGGTGAGGATGGAGTGATGATCTAATGCATGTGGTGTGAGTGGGATAGGCAGAGATGAAGAACAGAGTTAGCCTCAATACCATGCTTTAGAAGCGGTGAAAAAATCTGATGGATTGAAAAGTAGAAATCAAGAAACTCACCACCTGGAATTGGTCGGTTTTGTATGGGGTGATGTCAGAAAGGTGGCCTTGTCGCTCGCTTAAGGGGGATGGTGATGGCTGATTAGTCGTTCCTGGGGTCTAGGGAGCAATTCGCTTCCATCCCCAAGCAAGCAAAGCGCTTGCGTATGTCCAGACCTTGCATTGGAATTGTTCCTCCGATTGCGAGGTCTGTGCGCAATACAGTCAGGACCCTGGTCGCGCAAAGACCTTTGAAAGGGTCCTGGCAAGGTTTCAGACACCAGCAACGCAAAGCCAAGCTAGGAGCTCGCCATTGCGAGGCAGCTACTGCTGCTGTAGCAACAACCCGTCCGCAATTGCAGTCGCACGCAGGCATATCTGCAACCAACTGCAATTGCGGTCATTGCACTGGAAAATCAGCCAGTGGGGGTATGGCCTGGCCAAGGCAAGGTGCAAGGCCATTGGGGAATGGTGGTGACCCCTGGATTAGGGCTTCTTGAGAGGGGTTTGGACCTTTGACATTTCAGATTAATTGGCCATGGATAGACCGTGCAAAGACGATAAAGACTATAAATGATTCAATAAAATTAAATAGTACAGAATATTGGCTTGTGATTAGTAATAAAGGGAGTTTGCTTATCATGAATTAACCAGATTGAAAATCTGAATTGGGGATTGGCAAATGCAGTCCAGATTAAGAAAATCAAATAATAAAATTTTTGAGTATGTCCTCAAGGATATTTGATGCAAAGTTTGGTATAGTTTAAAGGCATAATAAATGCATGGGGAAATGAGTTTGAGGTTTGAAAATGGAATAGTATATAGGTTAAATCCTATTGCAATCTCACTTCTGCAAAGGTTCCAAATGATCTTTTTGAATTCAAATTAGATAAATTATCAAAAGAACTATTCCTGTGGCTGAAAGAGTAATGGTCCCAATTATCAATAAGTACTATATTTGGTTGAATACCTTGCCAAATCAATCTGTGAGGGTGCTTTTTTTTGCGCTTCAGGAAAAGTGATTTATAACTGATTCTAAACTAAACTCATTTTCCAAATATTTCCTTCACCAACTGGAAACTTGCCATCAAAACCTGGGACTGTTTTGCAGACCTGAAATATGTTGACTCTAAAATTTGAGACAAAGAGGGACATAAAAATTCTGAATGTTGTTGATCTGTGTGAAAATATTGGATTACAAGAATATCCAAAAAAAAAAGGGACATTGCTTGGATTGTGAATGCAAATTGGCCAGGATGTCACTAGATCTAAGTGTGGCAGGGATTCATAATACTATGGTATCATATTTGTTCAAAATAAAATACTTCAATATTGGGGATCAAGATTTATCTGTCCAGAATTGCTGTTATGGTTTACATTTGGTGAGATATTGGCATTGTTTCCTGGATTTCATGATGGTGAATTAATCCAATAGATCTGTGGGGGCATGGTGCATTTAGGCTAAGTGCACCATGTCCCTCGAGACAGTCATTTTGTGTTAGGTGTGGCTGACCTGAAACCTCCTTCAAACTGTGGCCAGCCTTGACCATCTTTGTACTCTTGCTGAAAAACTCTATGTTAAATTACAGAAATGGGACCATGAAAATGGTACAAGGTTAACATAATTTGTTAACAATGAGCAATTTTCATTGCAACATTTGGCAATAATAAAATGCGCATGCCTTGTGTCAAAGAATATTTGGTGATCAAATCTGGAATCTCCAGACTTGCTTCCATGTTACTATTCATCCCATTTAATATGAAGTTTCCAGCCTTGAGCATAATATCAAAATACACCATATATAGGGAAGTGGACGACTTACTATAAGTTGTCCACTGGCCCAGACTTTGGGAATGTGTAAAGAAACCTCCCTGAGGGGACATCAAGCCCAGGGGGTTGGGGAGGTGGATGACTTAGGCTAACTCGTCCACCTCCCCAACCCTCCAGCATGATTTTGGTAAGAGCAAATCCATTTTTTTTTAGATATTTTCAAATTATTTCAGGTATTAAACACAGTTTGAAATAACCATCATCACATATACATATTAATAGGTTCAATCATTCAACAATTAAATTCTATCAAAATTCAACCAAAACAAGAATGTTATGATCCACCATCAGACTTCACAAAATTCAAAATTGACTTATTTAGAAACTGCTAAGAATCTTCCAGCTTGAAATCAAAATGTGTAAGGAAGGAGAAGTTCTCAATTCAGATATTCATTAAGCTGAAATTCAGAAGAAATGTTGAACCATTACAGAAACAATGGATTTAATGATATTTGAGAAGGGTGCATATTCAATTTTAACCACCATTATAGGATTGACCCTAAACTAGGTCACACTGTTACCAGTGAACAGTATTCTTCTCATTTAATTTTTTGGCAATTTTTCCCAATGTCCTCAAGGTGTGCAGGGTGCAATAATTAATTAAGGTCAAAAGATTTTCCTAAGTGCCATTCAATGATCACAAGAATCTGACAGATGTACATTGAATTGGAAAGGAATACTCAATTTTAGGGATTCAGCCAGCGTATCACCAAACTTTCCAGCCTTGTGTAAAACATCACCATACACCATGTATAGGGAGGTGCACGACTTACAATAAGTTGTCCACCTACCCAGACCATGGGAATGTGTAAAAGCCTCCCTGGGGGGAAATCATGCAGGGGGGCTGGGGAGGTGGACAACTTAGGCTAATTTGTCCACCTCCCCAACCCTCCATGACAAATTCCCAAAGAGAAAATCTCTGTGAGTGGTTATTTTCAAATTTTTTCAGGTATCAAATAAATTTAGAAATTTCCATAATCATTTATACATGATAATGGGTTCAATGTTTAAAAAAACCAATCCATCAAAAGTAAAACAAGCCCAGGATATTGATATCATCCACTTCTCTCAACCAGCCTCCATCAAAAATCTCCAAATTGCCCATCTTCCTTGAAATTGGATTATAGTGATATCTATCTTGCAGAAGCTGAAAAGGATGTGATCCATACCAGTGTCCTACCATCCCCCTTAACACTCTCCTAATCCTCATCAGTCAAGGATTTTTTTCCAAAAAAAAGCCAATCCAAATAAGATCAAGGCCTTGTGTTTATTATGGATACCCAAGCTGGTCAGAAATCCTTCCAGCAATGTTCCACTTATCCAAGAGAGAATACCTCAAGTTTAATTGGAAAAATCTAATCTGATTTGGCCCCTTTATCAATAATTGACAAGAGGTTCATTAACATTCTGTGCACAGGGCTCACCTGCCGTTGGATGTTTTATGCTGTTGATTGGGACATGACTGATATATTTTGAATCAAATCTGGTTCATGCCTCAAAAAAGGGTTGATACAATTGGTTTTTCAGTAGAAAATTCATTCTGTCATTTCAGGTTCATTTAATTCCAAAAATGCATGTGAAAATTATCATATTTTCAACAAACAGTCATACAAAGTAATTATCTTTTTGAACAATTTGAATCAACCATCCTATTCCTGTTTTATTTTACAGTTTCCTATCAGTATAAATTTCCTCTTGATGGCTTTCAGGAAAAACAAAAGAAAGCTCAAGGACCCAGAATCTTTAAAAAACTTCAGAAACAAGCCCAAAACCATTTTGGTCAATCCGAATGTTTATTTGGTAATTTATTTAGAGTGGTTTAGTCCTTCCACCTTCCTGTATTAAGTTCATCATTTGTAGCAATTATTTTAGAAAAAGACGTAAATGTATTGTATATGAAAGCACTATGAGACTTATTGTCCAAATCATAATTTATGATTGTTAAAAATGAACATTCACGTACATCTACTTGGACTGATAACTCAGATTACATTATAATGCAAGTATTTTTGGACTTGATGACATTTGAGCCCTGAATGAAATAACTGGAACATCCCAAGCCCAATTTTTTTAAGAAAGCGCAAATTGAGCCAGGAGAATAGCAGGATAATTCATCCCACAACAGGATGAGACGGAAAGTGAAGATAATATTGAAACAATGGAAATTAAACTGATCTCACCTAGATGAGTTATGAGACCAGGATTGACATACAAACTGGTGTGGGAATGATTTAAACAATTATGTGTGTAATAATATTGAGACTGACAGTGTGAGTATATCTGGTGATTTATTGGGATCTTTTGGTGGACAAGGCATTTTTTTTTTTCAAACAAGAGGTAGAAAACAAGAGTGTTTGGCCGTGAAAACCCTCTTTTTGGCTACTGGTAATTCATTTTGGAGGCAAAAATGCAGAAGATAGGGCTCTGTTGAAAATTCTTAACATTATGAATAATTTCCAAATTTGTAAGAATAAAATTCTGCAATGTGGTATTAGGATTTTGGATGATTTTAATTAATCAGAAAATATTCTTTATTATCTGAGTAAGCATCAGGAAAATTCCAGGCAATTCATGTATATTTACTCAAGTTTCATTTAATTGTGCTTAATACCGAATTTCTAGGAAGTTCAAACACTTTCCTTTTTCATGAAGCATAAAATGGAATCAAGATATTTCTGTGACTTGAGAAATAAATCCAAATCCTTTAGGAAAATGGTGAAGTGAGAATAGGTGTACCATACTGCCACAAATTTCAAAATATTGATTGAGGGCTGGGGGGAACTGAGCACTATCTTGCATGCACCAACATCCATGTGGTTTCTTTAAAAAACTGTTCACCAGAACTAGCAAAGGAATTTGAAAATTCAAGAGATTAATCAAAAATCCCATCATGTAATTCCCAAGGGGATGGTTCACTTAAGCTAAGTGCACCACCCTACCAGGAAAAAGCAATGGCCCATTCAAGGTCTAAGAAATTTTTTGATCCCACTGATTCTAATCACTGTTATTTTCACTTGGATATATGTGCCCATAGTGTCAACACACAATGTAAAACTCATGTATAAGCATCTGCAATTCAACAATTGACTGACAAGAAATATTTCATCTTGTTATCAGTGACTAATTTGAAGGAAATCAACAAAAGGTGTAATGTTTTGGGAGTTTATGCATGCTAAGGTGAATAATACAGGGGACTTTTCAATAATACACATTCAAGACAAATGTTTCTAGTTTAAAATCATGCATAAACAAAATTTCATAATGCATCATGGGATAAGTGATCTTTACATACCAAACGGTTGTGACTGATTGATTCAAAAGTCACTGTATGGCAGCTAAATGAGTCCTAGGTATATACCAAGTTCTTTAAATGATTTAGCCAGTAAGTAAAGTATTATTTGTATAAGAATCAAAGGATCTGATCACATATCTTATACAGTGATTGCCTGGAAATTATAACTTCCAGATTGCTAAAAATCCAAATTCACAATTTCCAAACAGAAAATGTAGGAATTTTGGTCCAGCCATAGCTAGAGCATTGGATCTTTCTATGATTTCTATGAAAAAGTAAATCATTGAGACTGGAAAGTATTTATATGAAATAAACATTGTGCATTACCCTTATATTGACAAATACAAGAAATAAAAATCTTTCATCACTTTCTGCAATGATTTTCATGTAATTTGAAGCGGGGAATCTGGGTAGCTTTATCATGATCCTTCACCTTTTATTATTCAAGGCTTTTCCCAATATATTGAAGTTTTAATAGCTCACACTCATTTCATTCTGATGACTATAAATTTCACAAATCTCCAAGTTTGTAAACTAAAAGAAAAGGGATCCTGAAGGTTAAAGTGCCAATATAACCATTTGGGAAAATGATTGAAAAGTTCCAGGTATCAATTTTATTTCTAGTAATAGGGTATGAACAATCAGCAAGCAAGAAGTCCCATTGCTTCTTTTGTATAACACTCCAGAATTCAACTCATGCATTTTCACAAAATAGAAATTGAAATAAATGCATTTCCTTCCATCCCTGATTTTAATGATGTTGTATGATCTGAGCAGATGTAGTCTTGATCAGTTCTGAAAATGAAGGGAAAATTGACATTCCTTATGCACAAGAATTTGAACCATTCAGAATCTGACGTGGAAGCTTGATAACTACATTAACTCATCATTCAGATTCCCAAAATCTACCTTCCAAAAAATGAAACCAGACCAATGTGAATTCTGGTTGTAAAGTTGGCTAAGTGTGGTTTTCAGAGTCATCTTTCTGAGTAAAATACAATTCAAATCATCCTACAAAACAAAGGCCAAAATATATGAAGATTTTCAAGTTGTTCCTGTCCTATCCATCTTTCCTTGAAATAATATTCAGTTTTTAATCCATCAAAATAAATGAAACTGGAAGGAATTAATTTTGAATCTATAATATGGAAAATGGCATCTTAATATATTCTAACTGCAGCTATTCTCCAATTGATTTTTTTTCTTGTTCCTTGATTCTCATTCAAATATTTTTGGTCAATTCCATGGATATGGGAATGAAAATTTTTGCTGATCCACATAATGCTCAAGGATGTTTTTTGTCTCTACTTGGATTTTGGAAATTCAGACCATGAAAATCAATGGTAATACCTTCATATATATTATCAGCGATCCAAAAAATTAAATAACTAAAATTTAACTGCATTATCCCAGTATGTTTTTGTTGATCATGCATGAATGCAGGAAAAAACAACAACAAATATTTTTTAGGCAGATGGAAGCCACAGAGTCTCTTTTCCTATTTGATGATGAATTGTGATTAATCATTAAGCTGTGCCCGGTTTACCAACTTGCTTCCATCTACCCACATACTTATGTCCATACCCTTTGCCCACTTGGAAGAAAAATTTGGGAACAAAGGGGAATCACAATATATAATATCTTAATTTCTGAAAATTTTCAGACGGTCAAAGAAAGGAAATCTGACTTCATATTTATCAGTTTGTTGAAAATCAATACAAACCACCAAATCAGAAAATTATTAATCTTGGTACTAAATTGTAAAATTAAACATGGAACCTGGTAAGAACTATTCCTGCAGTGTATGATCTCCATCACAATGATACAAAACCAAGACTGAATCCTGGTTTACATTTCATACTACAAAACTGAAGAAAGCTCAGTCAACTGGGCACCATCATATTCTTAGGCATCAAATGTCCCTCTTCCAGATGACCAACTAAAAATGGCAGCTGTTGATGAAGAGGAAGAATTCAACAATTCTGCAGCTCCATCCTACTTTACAATTGCACAAAAAATTTCCCAATCCCATCAACACCAGAAGAATAAAAAATGTTTGGCTAAAGAACAATATTCAATTTCTCAACATGCACGTAATCTTGGGATCCCCCCATCTTCAAGTGGTATTGCTAAATCCTTACTTGATTGGACAAAAGCAATTCTTGGAATGGATTCTAACAACAACAAACTTCCTAATCCTCCAACTGGTGGCGAACTGGCATCTCTGAAACATCCTATGGCTAGGAAGAAGGCATCCATTACTGATGCTATATCATCAAACACTGGTCAACCAAATCAATACAAATCCAATCAAGAACTACGGGAAAAGGAGCTCAAACTTGTCAAGAAGGATGCATTGCGCCAATTACAACAAAAGATTTCTTCAATCTCTCAACCCTTAGAAACCAATTCCATGAGCCAAATTCACTCTCATGATGAGACATGGATAGCCCATGCACATGCCCTAATCCATAATTCTGGGATCCCTAGATGTACCTACCACTGGGAACAGAATCCGACGTCTAGCTGGAACTCCTCTCTGACTGCAATAATCATTAGAGCATGGGAGATGTGCCATGAACGTGGGGGAACTGCTTCTTATTCAATAAACAAAAATGACAAAACCCCAGCCAACAGGGTTGCCATAATCAATCGTTGGCTTGTATCAAAGAAGGCTCTTTGGAAGAAGGAAAACAAGGCAGAAGGGGGCTCCAGGAGAAGAAAATAAAATGTTTCTGCATCTCAAAGCTTAAACAAGAAGAAAGTGGGTCAAATCAATTGTTAGGACTTTTTTCTCTATGTACAATGACTAACTGCTAATGATCATTTGAAATACAGAATACCAAGAAGGAAATCAGGAAGACAACTGCCGTAGAGTTGGAAATGATGCACTTGTACCATGAGACTTCTGCTCTTTTCTTTGATAGTGGTTTCATCTCTGATGTTTAGGGTGAAGATGAAGAATTATTAAACTATGCCAATGTTTGGAGGGCTCAAAATATATCCCAAATTTATTACTACCTTGATGAAGCATACGTCCAATTAGGAAAAAGCCCACAAATCAAGAGGGAAAGAAGATCAAAATTTAGTAGTCTTGCCAAACCCAACAATTCAACAGGAGGTGATGACCCACCTTCCTTCCCTACCTCAATACCTCAAAATTGGATTAGTGAGGAAGCCCTGAAGGATATAACTCCAGTTGAAAAAAGAGCCTTGAGTTTACTTCCAGAAGTTGATCTCACAGAGGCAGTTTCTTTTCTTAGAACACAAGTTCCCAAGCCCTCAAGATTAATGGAAACCATTCAAACATCTTGAGAGTATTTAGAATTGTGTATTGTCTGTATGTCTGCTGTAAACAATATTGAGGAAAATATTTGGATTAAAACTTAGCCTATTTGAAAGTTTTATTCAGTAGTGAATGTATCTCTGTCCCTCCAATCCTTGTATTTTTAACTGGAAACTAGTAATCATATGTATTGCTAGATTAACTGATTCCAGGAGAATAATGATCTAGTTTTTTTGAGTAATAAAAATGAAGGCCACATTTAACCTCTTGAAATTGTCAAATAAATCAATTTGTAGCAATTTTTCAAATACAGACAGAAATTAAATTAAGAGTGGGAAAAACCAAAATCCAAGTGTGTACAAAATGAAAAATCCCATTGAAAAACTCTGAATACTTTGTATTTACTACACCTTCTTTGGGACAGCTACATAAGGGTTTTTTGGAATTGTAACACCCAAAAAGCATTTTCTCAATCAAAAGCTGTCATTTTGAAATAAATCATTGGTCAAACATGCCCAAATATCTTTTTAAGAAGGAAATTTATACAAAATACATATTGTTTGACGTGAATTCTATAATTTGGAAAACCAAAATAACTCTAGGCTATAGAAATTCTCTCATCAAATAGTGCAAAATTATCATCTTTCAATAGCACAATTTGAATTCAAATCATGGGTTTGTATGAATATAATCAATTTCAAGATGAAATTCAGGATGTTCCATAAAGAGATTTTATTTTAAATTAACATTCAAACATTCTAGGACTGCCCTTGTAAAATACATGGGCAAATCATGAGCAGTCAATATGGTACATTGATTCAAAATCTTTTCCAAAATAAATTATCTACCCTTAAGTTTCCTTCCCCCTCCTCAGAATATGAATATTCAAAATGGATGCAATAGAAAATTTGTCATTTTTGAATATTTAAACTAACCAGGAGGTATAGGATTGATTTAAAAATTTTATCAAGATTCTTATTTATTTCCCTTTGAATTGATAAATTTCAGAGCTCCAAGACCTGACTTTTCCCAAAATACCAAAAGAATCACAGCAATGGAGCACACTACCCGAGTTGGAAACATTTGGATATGCCAATGTTTCAGATGTACTCAAAGGACATTTAAACATGGAAGGAATCTATACCATGGTGTTGGAAGGTCTAAAAGAGCACATCAAACTCATATATTGCAATCAAATGATTTTAAAAATGTATGTGATTGATTCTTTCCTTCATTTATCAATATGATAAGAATAAATGATAAGTTTTCATGGATTCCAAACTTCAACACAAAAGACAGAACAAATTACCCAATTCACTACCAGAATAAATCCAACAAGGGAACCACTACAAGCAAACATCAGGACTGTGAGTGAAAATCTTGTTCAAAAATATATTTCTTCATTTGTACTTGAATTAGAGTACATTTTCTTATTTTTACTATCATTTTTTACATCAAAGCCATCAATCAAAGATGCCCATGCACATTCAAACCCTGGAAGAGGTTCTTCCTTTGGTGAAATACAACAGTCTCCACCAGAAAATATGGAAATTTACAATACATCTGGAATGACACCTCCTCAATTTCTCTATCACACTCCCAGTGCCCTCATCTCATCACTACAAATCCTTCACCAAAGTATTGAGGAAAACATTGGTGACCATTTATGTCAGCAATACATCAAGATGGAGCATGAAAAAATTCGCCTTAGCTCAATTATCACTGGCCAGCCCAACTATTCAGGTGAAATACCCAAGAGTCTTGCAACATTGAAAAAAAGATTTTCAATTACAAATGATCTAGTTGAAAATGTCTGTTGTGAAAATTTTTACAAACTCTATCCCTTGGATGAAGCACCTGCAACTTCAGAAAACTATTCTAGTGAAGAAAATCATGAAACCAGGAATTATCCAAAATGCCACAATATTGTTAATTCAATAGCTGGAGAGCCTGTTGCATGTGTATCCAAAATCTGGCATCAAGACAAGAACAAATCTAAATTTTATCCTCTGAAGCAGTTCAGACACCAATTGCTCAAGAAGTGGATTGCTAGGCAATTAATGCTCCCTTGGTTTGAAGAATTACTCCAGGCACCGCAACAGCATCAAGGCAGTAATCCTACTAAAATTTCTGATATTTGGGATGGAACTATGTGGAAAGAATTCAAGGATCAAAAAAATCATATTTATACAGCTGAAGCGGGTAACCTGGTCTTTGGAATTTACATTGATTGGATCAATCCCCATGTAATAAAGACCAGTGGAAAAAGCATTTCTCTTGGTGTAATATTCTTAATATGTTTCAACCTTCCACCCAGTGTCCGCTACAAGCCACACAATATTTTTGTGTATGGATTCACACCAACAACCAAGGAATGTACTTCATTCCAACTGAACAATCTACTCCAGCCTCTTTTTTGTGAACTACTGGATCTTTGGAAAGGAGTATACTACACAAAAACCAATCAATACCCTAATGGAAGAGTAATACATGCTGTGATATTGCCTCTGATTGGTGATACACCTGCCTTGCGTAAAATGGGTGGATTTGCTTCCCACTCAGGCACAATATTCTGCCCCCACTGCAACCTCAAGCTGAATGACATTGGGAATACCAAAAAGGAGACCTGGCCAGTGAAAGATAATCAAGATCACATGAAATGGGCAGAGAAATGGAATAATACTCAATCATTGAATGAGAAAGCCAACATTCTAAAGCTACATGGTGCCCGCTACACAATTTTCCAAACTCTTCCATACTGGGAACCAACAAATATGACAACAATTGACTCAATGCATACATTTATCTTGGGAATGCTACGGGATTACAGCATTACCTACCTTGGAATAATCCAGGCTGGAAAAATTCTTCAAAAATTGGAAAGAAGGCAACATGCTTACCCAGGAAGTGTAACAATCACTCAATTTAGCAGCCTCAAATCTGGATCCAAAAGAAAGCGCACTTTTTCACCAGAAAATTCCCAGAGAGTAACCCGAAAACAAGTTCAAAAATTTCTAGATAGCTCTCCGGCACACCTGGAAGATTCTCCTCCCAATCCAATTGAAAAGGTTCAAAATTGGGCAAATAAGCAGCAAGAAGGCCCATCAAGTATGCACCAAAGAACTTCAGTACCAATTGTTGTAGTCCCAAAAATACCAGGGCTTTATCCTCCCAGCTCCTCAAGAAGTTGGGAATATTCCAAATCTCAACTCCTTCAACCAAATGTTTGCCGTTCTCCAAGGCTTCTTGGGAATACTTCAACAAACAGCTCACATGAATCCTTGGCCAAATTCAAGGAGAAAGGAAAGAAAAAATATATCTCACCAGAAAGAAATCAATTTAGATCTATTTAAAGTAAATCAGGAAGTCAAAATGAATCTGGGAAGAGCATTCAAAGTTCTATGCAAGAAAGCTCCTACCTCTCTGCTGAAGATCATAGCAATCCACATCTTGCAGGTTCATTAATAGAAGAAACAAGTATTGCATCAAATCAATTGTGAATTACTCCTGATGAACTCAAAAGTCTTCAAGATGGTACCACTTCAATTAAATTTCCATCTTGGATTACTAGGTTGCCCAGAAATATAGGTTTACCTGCAGCTGGTACTCCTAAGGCTGCTGAATGGTTGGTTTTGTACACCATTCATGTGGTGCTTGTTTTGATCCAAAGGTGGAAGTGGAAAACAACCAATGGCTCACGGGAGGAAAATCTTATCTAAACTACCTCCAAACTAGTTGGTATTATCAACTTGGTCATGTCACATCAACTTACAGATGCCCAGTTGGCCCAATTGGATGAATTAATTTTGGCTTACCGTGAGGAATTATTGCTCCATTGAGGAACTGAAATTAAACCCAAGCCAACAATTCATTTCTCTCAGCATATGAATAAGATGATCAAGCTGTATGGTCCTCCCTCAATATTTTCATGTTGGTCAGGAGAAAGGCTGAATCACATCTTGACCTTGGTTAAAAAAAATAAAAATACACGTAGGTAACACAGATTTCTCAAAAGTAGATTCTTGATGGCACACTTTAAACTGATTGTTTTTTTAATTTTAAGGTTTCCTTGATAAGTCCCTCTTGAATGGATTCCTTGAAAGGGCCAAACTTCAAGGCTTGGTTGAACAAATTGGATCCAACTGGAATGTTTTGGGGATCAATTCTGACCAACTCCCAGATCTGCAAAGTTTGTTCTACTCTTCCAAGACAGGTGATGTTTCAAGGGCTAAAAAAGAGATGAATGTTTTGGAAGAAGAAATATTAAAAAAATTCATTGAAAATAACTCAACATACAATGTCTTCCAATGGGACCAACTAGAGTGGTTGCCTTGCAAATCAATGCTCTTCCATGGTCATCACATAACACCCAATTCCTACAATAAAAGTAATTCTCAGATTTCCTTTTCATCCCCCCCTAAATCAAGGCCTTTGTGAGATAGGGAAGGTATTTTCCATCTTTCATGAAAAATTCTGTGCACAATATTCCCTCATTGTTGAAAACTTTTCCCCTTTGGAACAAATTGATACTTCAAGAAATCCCTACCTTGGCCTCAATTATCTCAATGCTCAAATGGTTTATCAAGAAGGTGGATCAATATCTGTGATACATCAAGATAACATATTAGTTTTTGTGGAAAGCATGGCTTATGAAGCAAAAAAAGCACAAAGTTCCAAGGATGTTTATTTTGTTGTGGCAATTGACTCTTTGGTAAGTTGATATCAAAAATAATAATTTCTGAAGAACTGTCATTATTGATTTTTCTGACTGGTATTTCCTTACAAAACAGGAGGAAATATAAAAGGACACATGGAATGATTTTTTATGGTACTAGATATTGGTAAAAGATGAAATCAGAGGAATTGGTATTGTGTCACATATCTATCAAAAATACATGTATAAGGTACAGAATTCAAAAATAGAAATTAGATTTAATCTCAGAAAACTGAAGCATCAAACCTCACGGCAAATTGGAAATCTCTGTTTGCACCACTTATTTGAAATGATCATTATATAAAAATTTGATTCTTCTAATTTTGGAACTTTGTACCATTGGAAATCATGGCCCTTGATGTACAATTCCAATCATAACCACTGAAAAGTTGTTCAATCAAAGTATGGTCTTACAGTTAAATGAAGAATTCTCAATCCTTCCTTTTATGTAATGAATTTCAATTCAATCTATGCATTGCATAAATATTCTGCATGAATCTTCTGAGTTCATCCAGAAATCAATTTGATGTTCGCCTCCAAAACCTCAACAAAGTCAAAACAGGTTTCAATCACAAACCTAGGTGCTACACCTGCCGGCAGGTGCAGCCTTTTTTTTCATGGTGATTGATCTCCACCCCACTCTTGGAACAGTGTATCAGCCTTTCTTGTTGAGAATGTTGGATTTGGGTCAAAAAAATTTGTTCAAGAATTTGCAATGAGTCAGAAGGACAAAGACTTGATTGGATTGGGTGACCATTGTTAAATTGGACCAAGTTGGAGATCTGCCACTTTTGATCAGGGATAAGATCATGAATTAAGCTAGGCTTGGACTGGTCAGAAATGTATTTTTGTTGTGAGGAGTTTGAGCAGGAAAATAGAGACAAATAAGTCAGAAAGATTTCAAACTGATCCTCCAGTAAAAATCTGAGTAAAGGAGTTGAATTATAGGATGATAGATCAAGAATCCATTGAATGCATAAAGTTTCCCCCAGAACTTTGGGAAAAGGTATTGGTGACATTTCTGTCTCAATTTTGAAACTTTTGGGGAATAAATTCATGTCAGGGATCTTTTAAACATGCAATTAACCCCCCAATCCCATATTTTCAAGATGGATAACTCCATCAACCCTCAACTTTAATTATATCTTGAAGGGGCTGCCACTCAATTGCCAAAAATTAAAATGCCTTGAATCTGTGTTCCTCCTTCTCCAAGCGCAACACTGCCATTTATTTTTATGAATTATGTCTACCTGTAAAACATTCAAGAGATATTTTTGAAAAACTGATAGGTGCAAAATAAAACAACCAAGTCCTACTCATAAGATCTTCAAGGCCATTCAAAGGTTGAAAAGGAATTGACCAAGTTTTTTGGAAGGTCAGCAGCCAGGACTTTTGAATATGTGATTTTTGGAAAATTTCATTTGATAAATTTGGCAAAGATGTATTATAAAAATTCCCTGTTGAAGAAATTTCACAATTTATTCAGTACAAAGAAGATGCCATGGAGTCAATGAAAAATCCCAAAACAAGATTGCACTCAATCATGAGAATATATCAAACCATGAAAGCTTCAGGGAAAGCAGGAGGGCCAGTACATAATCATAGCTTTCAATTTCTCCTAATTAATTGGTTTTCTACAATGATACCAACAAAAAGGAATGGGAAATGTTAAATTCACGGCTCATTGGGCTGTGCACACGGTTCCAAAGGGGCAGTGTGGCATGCAATCCAGGCCATGTATGACCCCCCATGGCTCAAAGAGTCACGCAGCCAACCCAGCCTGGTCCCCCGGCGCGTGGGATTCAACACAACTACATTCAAGCTGTGTGGAGTTGTGCAAGGCTAAAATATAGTCGTGTGGAATCCCAAACCCCACCGGACCGCAGTGAGCCAAAAAAAAGGAATGAAAGATTACTAAAAAAACCCATAAACCAAATAAACCTTCCAAAATAACGCAAATCAAACAAAAAATCAATGAATTTTCATTTTTTGGTTAAAGAAAAACAAACAAATTAATAAATGAATAAAAAACAAAAAAAACTGGTACTATCCAATGGACTAGCCCAAAGTAAAAAGACACAAAAAAAACACAAGTAACTGGACTAGCCCTAAACTAAAAACACCAAAAAAAAGACAAGTAACTTTACAAGCCCTAAAGTAAAAACACCAAAAAAAGACAAGTAACTTGAAAAGCCCTAAAGTAAAAACACCAAAAAAAAACCAGTAACTTGAAAACCCCTAAAGTAATTTCAACCTGACTAGCCCTGAAGTAAAAGGGCCCAAAAATTAAAGAAGTCTTTAGACCAGCCCTAAAGTAAAAGTTCCCAAAAAATACAAGTCTTTTGAACAGCCCTAAAGTAAAAACACCAACAAAAAAAAAACAAGTTCAACTTGTGTTAAGCTGATCCCATCCCAAGCTTAAAATAATTTAAGCTTGTGATGGAATGAGACCAATAAAAGTTGAACTGATTTAACATTCAACTCTCATTCAAAACACTCAATATAATGATGTTAACTAAAAACACTCAAAATAATGATGTTCAAAATGTGATAACCCTTTATATTAATAGAAATTGTTAGCTGCATTAGAATTAAAATTTATATGAAACCCAATGATGAAATGAAGTCAAAGTCTATTACAATCTAGAATACATTTGCAGTTGATCTTTGAGATGATCAACCCAACCAGAGGCTTTTTTAGAAATCAAGGAAAATGGTTTTGCTACAATGGGTGGGATTGGAATCATTTCTCCCTCAAGCACTAATAGAACCCAGTGGTTATTGTTTACAAAGTAAATGAACATTGGATCTGATTCATCAGTAACACCATTTTTCATTGGAGTATAAGTACCACATGACTCCAATAAAATGAAATGTATAGGTTTGGAATATGTGCCTGCTATGATTTGACCCATGTCCAATTTAGCAAGCCATTTTGAGGAGGGCATATTTTCATTGATGTCTTCAACATCAAGTCTTTGTTTAATCTTTTCAACCTCCTTTGAACCACCAAGCATCTTAATGTAGTGTGCTTTATGTTCCTCTAATGTTTCAATCATTTCCTTCCTAACTCTAAACCAACCATGTTCTTCATAACCAAGAGATTTAGAAATGACTCTAAATCTGCAATTCCCATCTCCAATTGGATCCCAAACCTCACCCAAGAAATAATGGAATTTCTTGGGTATTTAATTGAGGTATTTCACGTTTTGTTCCTATCATGAAAACTAACTTAGTATTCATTTCTTTAATCAGATCAATTAAATGAATACTCACCAAAGACGAGCTTCTGGTTGAGCTTTGCTGCATTTTCTCTTCCTCTGGAAAGGATTCTGATTCCATATTAAGTGATCCCAATTAACTTTCAGTCTCTTCCTCTGAACTATGAAATTCAGATTCAGATTCTGCCAACTTTGACTAATAATTCATCATTAGTTAGTAACTAGGTTCATTAAACCAAAAAAATGAACATATCCCAAAAGAAAAGACTTACAATTGTTTGCCTTGTATTATTTGGAGCCCTTCTAGTCCTTTTTTCCCCCTTGAGTTTTTTTTCAACATGCTCAAGCCAAGATGGTTCTTGCTGTGTATCTGTCAATTTTGGCCTGCCCCTACTTGATTGTAAGAATTTAGGTTCAAGTCTTGTCTTCAATCAATATTTTGTAATCTTCTGGATGATATAATTCAATATGCCACTTTTCTCATGATCTGGAGATGCCAAGATCATTGCATCCACTTTTTCACGTAACTGAGCAATGCTGAGCATTTCTTCAACATTGCACTTGAAAAATTCAAAAGTATCAACCATTAGTGAATTAGGAATCATTAATCAAAAGGCATTAATCACATAGTGATTTGAACAATCCAACATGAACAATCCAACTTAAGCAAACTGACAGAACTAAAACTGCAAAGTTCATAGTCCAACATTTACTGAGGATGAACATCTTTGGGTACCATGGATCCTCTGAATTCTAGAGGGTCACCTATTTGGTGGAAACAGGGAAAACCAATAGTCTTTGCATATTACTTGGTTCACACTTTGCCATCATGATCAAGTTTGAACTTCTTGAATTGTTTGCTAATAAGATGAATTGCCTCTAAAGACAATTTGTAACCCAATGGTAACAGTTCAGGTGGAAGAACTGTACCTAAATTAATTTGAGAGTTATAAAGTGATGCATGAACCAATGTAATTTTCTTTGAAATGGTTCTGTCAAGGCTTTTCAAAACATCTAACAGGTTCCCCAAAGAGTTTGAAAGGAATTGTTTGAGAGTTTCATGGGCCCCTTCAAACCAAGATGTTGTTTTGTTTCCAAAATCTGGGTTTATACATGTCCACGCTGTTACAAACATCTCTTTGATAGGGAAAATGTTATTTTCCATATACTCAAGTACATCCTCATTTTCTTTCAAGAAACACTATACAGGTCAAAAAGAACCGGGTTGACAGAACCCAAGTGTGGTCCAGGGGGTGCCCAAAATTCTGGCACAACTTCTGGGGGGTTGTGCAAAACCGCCATGTTTGGGGGTACACGGCTCAAATTTCCTGTTTTTGTGGGTTACATGGCTTCTACACAACCCCCTGGGGTTGCGCGTGTTTGGAACGGCCCTTTTCAGTCGTCTATGGGCCCCCACAGCTTGTTTGAGCCGTGTAGAGCCCTACACAGCTACCACACGGTTGGAGCCATGAATTTAACATCACCCAAAAGGAATATAAGCAAGAAGAAAATAATTGGAAAGAAATTATATATTGGTTTTTTCTTACTGACTCACCAATTATTTCTATCCACTTCTGTTGTGGGGTTTAAGAAGATAATGATTTAGCTGTGCATAATAAGTAAACATGATTAACCAATAAAGATGCTATTTATTTAAATTTGAAATCAGAGAGATTTTTTAAAAATTGGAGCTAAAATTATGCTTTTATTGTGTAGTTAATTCACCTCCTTCATGAATCAATTTTTCAGAAGCTCAATGTTGACGGTCCTGGCCATGATGTAAAATCAGAACCAAGAGTGATTTTTATATTAAATATCAATCAAAAACATGGGTAAAAATCCCCAGAAATATTTGTAAAAGTTGAGTTATATTCTTTTAGTATGAATCAAGTATCTAATTAAACTCCAGATATCATTTTTTGATTGAAATAATCAGCTTATAAGAATCTCTTTCAAATATTAAGGCATTAATTAAATATTCCTGAAATACTGGTGTTTTAATAGACGTTGTGATGCATATGCAGGCCCATCCTAGTTAGTATATTAGGTAAAAGAACCATTTTGAAAACAGAATATTTGTTCTTTTTTTAAAAAAGAATAAGGACTCAGCTGGGGTGGTTTTTTGTTCCAAAGCTCAAGGTCCAGATTTTCAGCAGTCACATTCTCTCAAGATTTATTGATTTATTTAATTTTAATTTTTTTTGGAAAGATCCTTGAAATTTTATAACAAATTTCCAAGAATTAAAAATTAGGAAAAAAATGGTATAATCTATATTAAACTGATTTTTCAATAATACATCACCAAACTATATTATCAATTTTAAAGAAAACTTTAGTTAAAATTGAAACTCCTTTGAAGAATGAATGATATTTTATTGCACATTTTTTGTAGAGTATTTCAACAGAAGTTGTTGTGTGGTTATTTGGAATTTATTTGAATAGATAGCATGAATTAGGGAAGAGTTACAGCCAATTTGTAACCAAGTTGAAAACTTTTTACAGGGTGGCACATGCTAGCATATGCCTCCATTTTTCCCCCGGTGTTAATGAAATCTTCAAAATTGCCAAACCTGTTATTTTTTCCCTGTTTTTTACGGCTCTTGGGGTTGATGCTGCTTGATTTTGATGCATTTATCTTTCCCTTTACTGAAGATAACTGCAGCTGAACATCATCACTTCCATTGAATGGTGCAGTGGGAGACCCCTTTGGCTTAAGATTTCAGTTGGATAAAAAGGTTTTGGGCTGTTTCGAGGAAATAATTTTTTATTCAATATCAATTGTAATAAAATTTATACTCACTCTTGATATAAGCCAAGATTTTAGTGGTTTGGGGGGGTGATGTGTCAAAGTCATCCTCCTCCAGTTTGAGAAAATTGTGAATGACTTAGTTAAATCTTGGAAGTGAATGATCCAAAGAGGTAATTTTTGGATCCAAGGATGAATTTGAATTAATTTTTGATGCAGGGGTGGACGTCATTAGACCTTTTCTGGTTGGAATATATTCCTTTGATCCAGCTTCTGGCCACTTCAGGGGTTCCTCCACAGATTTTGACTCCTCAATAAAGGATTGCTCATTATTCCCATCACTTTGCTGAGGAATGGCCAAAATCTCATCAAAATAAATGGATTCAGCTATTTGGGAATAAAAATCAGAAAGAGGGGTGATGTTTTCCTTCTGTGCAAAGCTTCTATCTATTTGAACATAAAAAGGACAGAGGGAGTTCAGTTTATCAAACAAAAAGTTGATCCCTTTGGCTTTATTGGAATAAATCAGACCAAATGTGTTTTAGATTGATTTTGAGTGGAGTTTTTTATACCCTTAAAAATATTTATTGACTTAATAACTCATTTTTCTCATTTCTAGATCCAAAAAAGGCATTTTAGTTGGCAAGAATATTCAGCCAGTTGAAAAAGATGGGATGATTGGCTTTCTTTACTTGAAAAGAAAATTTGGAAGCAGATGGGATAGAAGTTTTGGGTTTTGAAATTTTGGCTTTGGAGTTCATTGGAATATTTTTGAGGAAAGGTTTACTCAGGATCAATTTGGAAAGAGGAAGTAAGATCAACTGATGATTTAAAGTGGAATAAAAAGATGATTCTAATTATTTTAGAGATGGGAAGTCTCAATGGAAAGGTGAAGAGTGATTTATATATTGATGAGGTTCAAATCAGGAATTAGCAATGGCAAGATGAAGAGAAAAATGGATGCTATATCAAAATGAGGTTGGAGATGAAAGGAAGTGGGAAGCCAGAATTTTTGAATCTCACCAAAATAAATTTAAAAAAATATAGTTGATTTATTGATAGTTGCTTTGAAAAATCACATTTCAACCACCTAGGAGTTATCCCAATTGGGATAAATCAATGTAATTGCATTTAGTTTCCCAATGAAACTTCCACAGCTTGGATTTATCAAAATTGGGATAACTTTGAGTTGTCACGCAAGCCAAATCCCTGTGCAACCACATACTTAGCCAACTCTGCATCCAGCTCCATCCAGAAAGCAGAAGCAACCATTAATTCCACCACATTAACCCCAGGAACAAGCCAACCACTGGCTGCCAACAAGAGCAAACCAGCAGAACACAGGCAATCAATCCATCCAGCTGCCACCATCAAGAATTGGCCAAGCAAATAGATTTGCTGCTCAATCCAAGACCAAGCAACCAAAAAATCAATTGGTGGCGGCCACCAATGACCGCGCAATCAAAGAACAAGCCAGCCCTAGCCTAGAACAAACCCCCAAGCCCTCACCCAACCAAGGTATACCACTTGAGATGGCTTGGAGTAGTTGTGCGGGGTAGACACCGGCCCCACTGCATTCCCAATCCAGACAGCCCGGCTGCTCAGACCAGACACAGAATGGGCAGCCTAGACCAGACCAGACACCAACCAGGAAGCGTAGACCAGAACAGAAAAAAACTGGGCAGCCTATAACCAACCAGACACAGAAGTGAAAGCCTAGAACAGACCAGACACAGACCAAGCAGCCTAGACCAGAACAGACAGACCTAAAAAGCCAGCAAATCCCAGCCAGCCCAGACAGGACCAGAAATCCAAGACTAGCTAGACAGCCCAAACCAGGCAGCAAGCCAAGACCAACCCAGCAAGACCAGACCAAGCAAGCCATCCCAGACCAAGCTGAGTCAGCTAACCTGTACTGAGCCAGACAGCCCAAATCAAGCCAGCCAGCACAGACAGAAGACCACAGCTCAGACTGGACCAGCCAGCCCCAACCACCAAGCCAGTCCAAGCAAGACTGCAAGTTAGCCAGACCAGGCCAGCCAGTCATTCAGCCAACCTGCCAACAAGTAAGATTTACAGATGGCAATCCAGTAAGAAAGTACATCCATTCAGCCAGCCAAGCCAGCTATCCAGCCTCAGCCCTTCATTCAGCCAGCAAGATCAGCCTGCAAGCCAACTAGCCAGGCAGCCAGTCAGCCAGTCAGTCAGCAAGAACACCATCTAGCCAGCCAAACATTCAGCCAGCCAGTCATTTATCCAGAAAGACGGACAGCCAGAAAGCCATCCAGCCAGACTTCCAATGACCTCAGCCAGCCTACCAGTCAGCCAGGAAAACTCAGAACCCCACCAGACACAGTTGAGGTGGAAAGCAAGACCGGAGAACACTGACCAAATCAGACACAAGGACAAGCTAGAAAGACAAAGAACGCCAACCAAGCTCTATGGGAAGACCACAATCAGACTAAGAAGATCAAGACACAGAAGGAGATGAAAAAGAACCTCCTCCAGATCTACAAACAAGTCAAACTCAGATATCCCCCACCAGACAAACACCAAGGTGGATAGAAGGATCAAGAGGAAGATCATTCCAAAAAAAAGAAAAACCTCAGGACCCCAACTAGAACAGAACACCAATGGATAGAAGGACTGAGAGAAAGATTCAGAAAGAATGAAGGACCCAGAAAAACAGTCAAGCAGACAGAAAGATTAAAGGAAAGACCAAGATAAACCAAGAATTCAATAAATTTCTTCCAGACCTTTTGGTATGATGTCCTTGTATGATCATCCCTGCCTTTATGTGAAGCCCTTTTCCTCATACTATCTCCAGAATCAAATAATTGTTTATCTTCACTCATTTTTTCCATCATTTGTATTTAGACTGAAATAAGCCCAGAATTTCTGGTTTTAGAAAGATTAATCCAAAAAGAAATTGAGGATAAGGAGCCCATACTTCAAAAATGATTGAAAGGTGTGTTACAATGTAGGTTTCATATTTCATGTAGATTTATATACTTTATTTGAAAAAAATCATTCATTTTGCACTAACTCTGACCAATATTATGTGAAATAAGGTGGTTTTTATTTTATTTTTGATGGTTTTTTTGAAATTGAGGTAGTTTTATGAAACCTGCAATTAAAAGAATGGTGGGTTTTCTAAATCTGACATGCCTGTTATTTTTGATGAAATGGTATTTACATCTAACCACAAATATTCCATTTTTTAAGGAATTTGAATTTTTGAAATTTTTCTCATTTTTTAACATTGAATGAAGTAGCTTTCAATCTGAGCTTAGATTTTAATTAATTCCTTGAAATGAAATTAATATATATTGTATTTGTAAAAGTTAGATCAACTCAATTGGTGTCCATAATTTATTCTAAAAACCATTGTTCCCCAGACATACACCTTCATTCATAGAAAGTAGTTTTTCATATTCTTATTATTATTATGGTTCCGAATGAATTATTTGTTGAAACTTTTCCAAATATTTTAATCATCTTCAATAAATTGGTATATTTATAATTTCTTTTGTGTCTTTTTAAGTTTGATATAAGTTATTTAAGTCTCACTTGAAACATCAATTCTTATTCAAATAAATGAATTGCTTCATATTTGATGTTTACAGATTTTTAATTAATGAAGAGTTTGTTTAAATATTTCATCATATTTGAATTCCCTTATGAAATAGATAGATTTAGACATTAGGGCGTATCAAAGTTAAGCAAACCCGCAATTTTTTAATGGCCGGTTTCAACCCAAATCTGCCATTAAAAATAAAAAAACACTTATTTCAGATCAGATGTGTCAAAGTTAACATGAAATAAGTGTTTTTTTTCAAGTAAAGTATATAAAGGCTCTTGCCGTCTCAACAATGCTTCATTCTACATCATCATCCCTGGTTTCATCCTCCAACCTCATCAGAACACTTCATCACTCTCATTTCTTCATTGCTATCCTCATCACTTCATCACTCTCATTTCTTCCATTGCTTCATCACTATCCTCAGCACTTCATCACTCTCATTACTTCCATTGCTTCATAACTATCCTCATCACTTCATCACTCTGAGAAATTCATCACTCTTATTTCTTCCATTGCTTCATTGCTATCCTGATCACTTCATCACTCTCATTGCTTCATCACTCTCATTGCTTCATTGCTATCCTCATCACTTCATCACTCTCATTGCTTCATCACGCTCATCACCTCATCAATCTAATTGCTTCATCACTCTCATCCCCTCATCACTTCGTCACTCTCACCACTTAAACGCTCTCATAGCCCTTCATCCCTTCATCCCTCTTACTCTTTTTAAATGGCCCCTCACCAAACCTCCCCCGCAAGTCCACTAAAAAATCCAATGGACCAAAGCAAACATGCCCCAGGAACTCAAAATCCAAAAATCCTCCCCCATCAGCTTCCAAAGGCCCAAGTCAGCTCAAGAGAGCTGATTGCATCATCCTGCTAAACTGGCTCAAAATTACATCCAACTACAATGCTTGCTTTGGATCCAACAAGGAAACACAATTTGGCCAACCTCCATCCTCTAAGGTTAATGGTTATTGACCCAGAAATCAATTGCCAATCAATTTTTCAATCAATTCATGATTGATTTAGAGATTGATTGAAGATTGATTGAGAGATCAATTGGAAATGGATTGGAAATTCAAAGTCTCTATATGTTTTTCAAATAATCTCCTCCCATCTTGTTCCCTCCCATCCCTATAATTTGATTGGGGTGAGGATCAACAAGGAATTCAATTTTTTGTATAACATTTTGAGATTGTTTGATTGATTGGAAATCAATCCAGGAATCAATTTCCAATTGATTTCTCAATTGATTGTAGATCAATTGGAAATTCCACGTCTCCAAATGTTTTTCAAAACATCTCCTCCCATGTTATTCCCTCAAAAAATTATAATTTGATTGGGGTGAGGATCAACAAGGAATTCAATTTTTTGTATAAAATTTTGAGTTTAGTGGCAGATCTACAATCCAAAATTTTGCACACTATGGGATTTGAACCCATGACTTCAACATCAATGATTGATGCTTTAACCACTAAGCTAAGTGTGCCATTTCCAGATGGGCCAATGTAACTGTCCCAACAAGTCTTACTTTGATGGTCATATCACCCATGGGCACTCATCCCCAGGCAATCAAATGTTTCCATCAAAGGCCGCCACCCGCAATCAATCCATCAATTGCCGGTGGCGGCAGAGGAGGAGGTGGTGGTGGAGGCTGCCACCCACAATCAACCACCGGCAGCAGCAAAGGAGGAGGCCACCTGCCACCCGCAATCAATTGATTGCCTGCCCGCGCAGCAGAGGAGGAGGAGGAGGGGGCCACCTCTGGCAATGAATTGATCTCTGGTGGCGGAAGAGGAGGAGAGGGCTGCCGCTGGCAATTGATTGATCACCAGCGGCGGCAGAGGAGGAGAGGGCTTCAATTAATCAATTGTTGGAGGCAGCCTCCTCCTCCTCTGCTGCCACCCGCAATTGATCAATTGATTTTTGGCGGCAGAATAGGAGGAGGAGGAGGGGGCCACTGGAAATCAATCAATCAATTGCCGGCAACGGCAGAGGAGGACAAGGAGAGGGCTTCCGGAAATCAATTGATCAATTTCTGGCGGCTGGAGAGGAGGAGGAAAAGGGGGCTGACAGTGATCAATTCATAAATTGACGGCGGTAGCAGAGGAGGAGGAGGAGGAGGCCTCTGGCAATCAATCAATCAATTGCCCGCGGCAGCAGAGGGGGAGGAGGAGGAGGCCATGGGAAATCAATTGATTGATTGCCAGTTGGGGAAGAATAAGGTTGAGCGTTAGTTCTCCTGGTTATTGTTGCAAGAGCCACCCCTTCATGGAGTTGAGTTCAGGACAGGTTTCCTGTAGGTAGTGTGAGGGTTCAGTTTTTAGTTCTTTGACCGGTTTCCAGAAAAGGGGATGAAGAGTAGGATAAAAGGAGAGAGTTAGTTGGTTCTTACAGGTAACCAGGGCAGTTCCAAGTGAACTGGTTAGTTCTGGGCGCTTGAAACCCCTGGCTGAATGCAAGATAGTCAGGGTTGTAAGGGCAGCGTGATGACCAGATTTCTGACAGAGTATGTTGCCCCCAATTTATCAATCAATTTTGCGGGGCAGAAGAGGAGGAGGTGGCCGGAAATCAATCAATTGATTTCTGGCAGCAGCAGAGGGGGAGGAGGAGTAGGAGGCCACCAGCCAGGGCAGAGGAGGAGGAAGGAGCTTACCTGGCGGATTGAGCAAGGAGGTGTGGGGGGACCTAGAGGTTGAATGATCAAAGTATCAGCAACCAATGAGGGGCAGGATGAGGAGGAGGAGGAGGAGGAGGAGGAGGAGGAGGAGGGGGGGGGGCTTACCAGGGGTGCCAACAAAAGGAGGAGGGGAGGTGGTGGGTGAGGTGGAGGTGGTGGGTGAGGATGTTTGGTGAGCAGGAGTAAGGAGTGGACCAGTGGTTAAAATTTCAGTCAGCTTTTTTGTGTTTTCAACTTGCTACAAGGAAGTTTGATTGGAAATGATGAGAAGGATGGTGATGTGATGTGGGGTGATGAGATGATTATAAGATTTTTGTGAAGAAATGAAGATGTGAAGCAATGGAGATGAGATGGGTTTGATGTGATGGAGATGGGATTGGTATGGGTTTTCTGGGGCGGAGGTATGGATGGGTGTTTTGCATGGGATGGATGGTGGATGGATGATGGTGCATAATGGCAGGTTTGATGTTTAAAATCTTCCATTTTCATGAAACCCGCCATGTGGAAATACACCAGTTAGGGGGTATGTGTATTTCAGAAACCTGCCAGCAAAAATGGTAGTTTTGGTCAAAAAAATGGCGGGTTTCTCATGGTGGTTGTTCTAACTTTGATACACCCTATTTAATATTTTTTATCATTTTTGGTACAAAGGTATTTAAATTTCATTAAAAATTCAGAGTTAGAATTTCAGAAAATTCAAATAGCTTATTTCAGGAAAAATACATATTTTTCAACAAATATATTTCTATGAAAATAAACAATGAATCAATGTCTTTAACATAAAAAAAATGAAAAAGATAGGCCCAAAATCAGCCATCTAATTCTTTCAAAATTTGAACTCTGATATGCCTTATTAAAGTTTATTCAAAGAACTCAGTTTTTTAAATTTTTGTAATTATTTATGTGCTGGATAATATTTTGGTTTGAATTTTTAAAAATATGTCGATAAACCTCATAAAATACATACATGTAGAATTTTCATATGCTTTTTTTTGATACAAAGGTATTTATGCTCCACAGGATATATTTGATTTTGTGTAAAGAAAATAATTTTCTATCATTTTTCTCATTTTTCTTACATTGGATGAAGCTTCCTTTTTTTCAAAGATTGAGTAAGCTGGGAAATCCTTTGAAAAAATTGATTTTTATTGAATTTAACATATTAAATTTTCTCAATTGGTGTCCATATTGGGATTCTCAAACAAAAATGCTACCCTAAAAAGACCCCATGGTTTCTGATGGCCTTAATTTAGCGGCTAAAGGACTCAATAAATGTTTACAGGCCTTGGGGGTCCAAAAAACCATCAAAGGGTGTGCTCTCCCACCCCAGGAACTCCTGTAAACCTTGAAAAGTTGCACAAAAGCTTAATTGTATATATTGAGTTTTTCACGCCTTCCCTGGGGTGGGAAAACAATACAAATTGCATTATCATAGTGATTTGTTTGCTATAATCATGCCAATGGCACCTTTCAATGTGATTTTAGTAATTTCTTTTGTCAATATTATAGCCTTTGCCTATAAAAAATAATAAATTCAGGAGGGCTCTGATCAATGCTCAGAGCAACAGCCCTCATGGATGCTTCCCAAAAATGTAAAATAAAGGGTAATGTTAAATTCACGGCCCATTGAGCTGTGGACACAGTTCAAAGTGGGCCGTGTGGCATGCCACACGGTCAATCCAAGCAGTGTACAACCCCCCACAGCTCAAAGAGTTGCGCGCCCCACCCAGGCTGGTCCAATGGCGTGTTGTATTCCACAAAACTACATTTGAGGTCTGTGAAGTTTTAAATGGCTAAATTGTAGCCATGTGGCACCGTGTACAACCCCCCACGGCTCAAAGATTTGCGCAGCACACCAAGCCTTTTCTGACCGCGTGTTGGATTCCACACAACTACATTTGAGTTGTGTGGAGTTGTACATGGATCAAATGTAGTCCTGTGGCATCAAAAACGCCACTGGACTGCGGTGAGCCAAAAAAATGGAATGAAAGGGCACTAACATAACCCATGAATCAAATAAACCTTCCAAAGAATAGGAATCAACCAAAAAATCAAAGAAATCACAAAATTTTGATTTTTTGGTTGAAAAAAAACATAAATAAATAAATAAATAAACTGGGACTATCCAATGGACTAGCCCTAAAGCAAAAAGACCCAAAAAAACACAAGTAACTGGAATAGCCCTAAACTAAAAACACCAAAAAAAAGACAAGTAACATGACAAGCCCTAAAGTAAAAGCACCAAAAAAAATACTAGTAACTTGACAAGCCCTAAAGTACAAACACCAAAAAAATACAAGTAACTTGACAAGCCCTAAAGTAAAAACACCAAAAAAAAGACAAGTAAATTGACAAGCCCTAAATTAAAAAAGACCAAAAAAAACAAGTAACTTGACAAGCCCTAAAGTAAAAACACCAAAAAAAAACAAGTAACTTGACAAGCTCTAAAGTACAACACCAAAAAATAACCAGTTCAACTTGCGCTAAGCTAGTAAAATACTCCTTATGATGGAATCAGCCCAAAAAAAGCTGAACTGACTTACCATTAAACTCTCATTCAAAACACTCAATATAATGATGTTAACTCAAAAAACTCAGCATAATGATGTTCAAAATGTGATAAACCTTTATATTAATAGAACTCATTAGCTGCATTAGAATTACAATTTATATGAAACCCAATGATGAAATGAAGTCAAAGTCTATAATCTCTATAATCTAGAATACATTTGCAGTTGATCATTGAGATGATCAACCCAACCAGAGGCTTTTTTAGAAATCAAGAAACACAGTCTTGCCACAATGGGCGGGATTGGAATCATTTCTAACTCAAGTACTAATAGAACCCAGTGGTCATTGTTTACAAAGGAAATGAACATTGAATCTGATTGATCAGTAACATTATTTTTCATTGGAGGATGAGTATCACATGACTCCAATTAAATGAAACATGTAGGTCTGGAATATGTGTCTGCAATGATTTGGCCCATATCTAATTTAGCCAGCCATTTTGAGGAGGGAATCTTTTCATTTATTTCTAAACTATCAAGTCTTTTTTTAATCTTTTTAACCTCCTTTGCACCACCAAGAATCTTAATGTAGCATGCTTTATGTTTCTCTAATTTTTCAATCATTTCCTTCCTAACTTTAAACCAACAATGTTCTCCACAACCAAGAGATTTAGCAATGACTCTAAATCCGCAATTCCCATCTCCAATTGGATCCCAAACCTGACCCAATAACTTATGGAATTTTTTGGGTATTTGATTGAGGTATTTCATGTTGTGGTGCTCCAAAACCTAACTTGTAGCCATCAGACTCACTTTTCTAGTATAAGGACAGCTCCACTCAAAGTACCCCTCTATCTCCCATGTTTTAGAAGATACAGATCAAATCAACCCTGGCCTGCCCATCACCCTACAAGGTGTCACAGATCAGTGAAAGTTTATGGACATAACCTGGATGCCTTCAAACACATACACCATACATTACAACCCATACTGCACCAAAAAAATCACCACACCTGTATACACAGCAATATATGCCAGAACCTGCATGCAGCACCAAACAAACCTGCAGCATTATACAGAAGAAATATATGCAAGGAACTACATGCATCAACAAACCTGCAGCTGTATACAGAAGAAATATATGCAATGCACTGCATGAAGGACCAAACAAATGACCAACCACCACTATACAGAAATAATTTATGCAGGGGGGACCTGTATCAATGCAGCACAGAAATGCATGAAAGGGTGTACATGCATGTAGATCCTGCACAGCCTCCTCCTCTGACAAGCCAAAATGCCTCATGAACTGTATTCACTGTACCATGGAGACCCTCAGGGGCAGCCCTGAGGGCAGTATTTTCTATTAACAGAGGGCCTCTTTCCCCCATCCAGGTCCCATCAGATCCCACCATCCTCCCCTCAAGGGATCACCATGCCTCCTAGGCACCCTTAAACCATACCTTTAACATCCTCAAACATTATCCCATAACTCATACTGTGACCATCACCAATCCCTTATCCCATACCAACAACATCACCATCACCATCAGCATCATCATCAATCATCATCATCAACACATACTTTTGACCATGAAACAACCCAATAACCCATACTTTTGACCATCCACCACCACCATTTTTCAGCCAATACCCCATACCTTGAACATCAACACCATGTCCAATAACTTGAACATCACCAAACATCACCACATACCTTGACCAGCATCAATCATCATCACCATCCATCAAAATCATCATCATCCATCATCATAATTACCTACCTTGGCCATCATCATCATAATCACCTACCTTGACCATCATCAATCATCATCATCATCATCCAACAACATCACCATCAGCATCAGCATCATCATCAATCATCATCATCAACACATACTTTTGACCATGACCCAAACCAATAACCCATACTTTTGACCATCCAACACCATCATTATTCACCCAATACCCCATACCTTTGAACATCACCACCACGTCCCCATAACTTGAACATCACCAAGAATCAAACATACCTTGGCTATCATCATCATCATCCATCATTCACCTACCTCAACCATCATCATTGTCCATCATCATCATCATCCATAATCATCATCATCATCCAACCATCATCACTCCCATCCATCATCACCATCATACATCACCTACCTCAACCATCATCATTATCCATCACCATCATCAAAAATCATCATCACCTACCTCATCCATCATCAACATTATCCATCATGATAGTCATCTTCAACCATCACCATAAGTTATCAAGTATATTCTCAACCATTTCAGCCTTATCCAGTCATCACCTGTAACATCAAAGGAGAATAAATCAGTAACCAATAAAAAAAGATAAAATAAATATGGGATTAAGACTGGATAAAATATTCTTCCCTTACTCAGCTTCTATCCTCCAATTCACCCATTGGTTCCAACCCTTCTTCCTATCATTCTTCAAAAATATGATCCTAGGTCTGATAGAGACTAATATAGTAGCAACTCTATCTGAAAATCAGCCACCAATCTCTTTTCTTTTATTTTTTTGACACTACTATACTACTTAGAGGGGCAGGCAATTTAAAACCACCCTTAGCATTTCTCTATCTTATCAGTAGTTTTAGTACTAAATTCCCCCTCAAGTGACTGCCAGCAAGCTAATGGCCACTTTTTACCCAATCCCAAAGGAGTCTCCACAAAGTTTTGTTCCTATCATGAAAACTAACTTAGTATTCATTTCTTTAATCAGATCAATTAAATGAATACTCACCAAAGATGAGCTCCTGATTGAGCTTTGCTGCATGTTCTCTTCCTTTGAAGAGGATTCTGATTCCAAATCAAGTGATCCCAATTCACTTTCAGTCTCTTCCTCTGAAATATGAAATCCAGTTTCAGATTCTGCCAACTTTTACTAACAATTCATCATTAGTTAGTAACTAAGTTCATTAAACCAAAAAAATGAACATATCCCAAAAGAAAAGACTTAAAATCTTTTGTCTTTTCTTATTTGGAGCCCTTCTAGTCCTTTTTTACCCCTTTAGTTTTTTTTCAACATGCTCAAACCAAGATGGTTCTTGCTGCCTATCCGTCAATTTTGGCCTGCCCCTACTTGATTTTAAGACTTTAGATTCAAATCTTGGCTTTGATCAATATTTTGTAATCTTCTGAATGATATGCTTCAATAGGCCCCTTTTCTCATGATCTGGAGATTCCAAGATCATTGCATTCACTTTTTCATGTAACTGAGGAATGCTTAGCATTTCATCAATATTGAACTTGAAAAATTCAAGAGGATCAACCATTAGTGAATTAGAAATCATTAATCAAAAAGCATTAATCACATAGTGATTTGAACAATCCAACTTGAACAATCCAACTTAAGTCAACTGACAGAACTAGAACTGAAATGTTCATAGTCCAACCTCCACTGAGGATGACCATATTTGGGTACCACGGATCCTCCAAATGCTAGAGGGTCACCTATTTGGTGGGAAAAGGGCAAAACCATAGTCTTGGAATATGAATTGGTGTACACTTTGCCATCATGATCACGTTTGAATTTCTTGAATTTTTCCCTAATAAGCTTGATTGCCTCTAAAGACAATTTGTAACCCAATTGTAAAAGTTCAGGTGGAAGAACTGTCCCTAACTTAATTTGAGATGTATAAAGTGATGCATGAACCAATTTAATTTGATTTGAAACTGTTCCGTTGTAAGACTCCAAACGGCCCAGGGCATTGGCAGTTCTGTGGAGGGGATAGTTGCTTTTTTAGGCTGCCCTCCTGAGTGTTACAAAAATATTTAAATTTAACCAGGATCAAGGTCCAGTAACCTTTGTTAATGAGGAATAAAATGGGATAGGGATAAGTTGGTAGCAACAATAGCTGAGGGGGGGAAGCAGCACTACCCGTGTTAGAATTATGACCAGCAATTAGCTTAGGAAAATGAGCAGTATTTAAAGCAAAAGAAATGCTGGACACTGGGTGTCAATATTTTCTAATGAGGCTCTCACAATGGGGCAATATCCTGGATGAATTTGATTGGAATGATTGAATGAATGGATAGAAAACAGCAGGGAGAAGAGCTCCTTAAGTACGAAAGATTGGCCTCTTGTGAGCCCATGATACAATAAGACAAAAGGCAAATTTTCCGCCCCAAAAGAGCTCTACAGGCTGTACTGGCCTTGTTACTTGGTTTGGACTACATCAGCCCACATGGCATCAGTCCCTGTACCCTTACAACCAGCCTATTCTGGTTATTTCTGGTGTTTCCACCTCAATGGGGCTGAACTAGCCCCTTAACTGTTAAATCCCCTTGGCTGGTTTTCTGTTACAACCAGCCATGATGATCTCATTGCCTTTTTTACAGGCTGGTTCCCTCATGCAGCCAGCCCCTGGCCCCTCAAATGGGCCAGGTGGGACCCAGGGCACACCTGGGTCCGGTCTCAAACTCACATGGGGGGGGTGTGACCAGCAGACATGCTTTCCCCCCCTCTTTCTCTCAAATCCCTGGTGGGGGCGGTCAAATCCCCTCACCAGGGGCCCTGGGGGTTGATACCCCCAGGGCGTTGTCAAGTAAATTGGCCTGGGAGGTGATCAGGTCCCCCCAGGCCCATTGCTCCTCCCCCTTGGTAAAGGGGGGGGAGAGCGCCCCTGTCCTGCTTGGTCGCCTCAACCAATCAATTGTGGGGGGGTGAGGAATTCCCCCCCACCTGCCCATCACTACCCTTGCGGCCAGCGCCGCCACCTCCTTGGGCAAGGGGGTGGTCAGGTCCCCCCTTCCCTGACCTACCGCACTGTAACGGTTGGTTGCTGGCTGGTTCAACCCAGCCAGCTTGCCCCCATCCCCCTCGCAATGGAGAGCAAGGGGAGGGGGAGCAAGCCGGGGCCGCAAGCCCCGGCTCCGTGGCGCTGGTTGCCAAGCGCGACCAGCCGGGCCCGCGCAACAGCCCTGCGGGGAACGTTGGGCCCCGCATGGGCCGCACCAAGGAATACAGGCAGCCTTGAACGGGCAGCATCCCCAAGCAGGCGGCGGCCCCAATGGGCCGCTCCAAGCCTGAATTGAGAAAATTACATACTTTGGCAGGCCAGCCCGTCTGGCCAAGTATGTCCATAATAAAGCTTGGGCCCTTTTATGCCCAAATAAGCCCATCTGGCTTGGGTGGCCCATCCACCCTGGCGGCCCTTGAGGGCCTGTGTCCCAAAAGACCATAAAAACGTGTTTTGGCGCCCAAATGCCCAAAACAAACAACACCCACATAGGCCCACATGGCCCACGTGATTTCCAATGGGCTGTGGAGGCGGATTTTTGCATCCCATTTGGATTACACACTCCTATGCACATTACCTGAGTGCATCTGCACTTTAACAACCCAAACCAGGATAATGAGGAGAAAGACTTGGAACAAAAAAATTTAAAGTTTGCTCAGAGTCCAATAGAACAAAGCAGTTGTAAGTAAGGGCGCCCACACGCTAATAACTCTGGTTGTCAGCAGGTGCTTGGGAGCAATCAACTCAAACCCAATCAACCTCCAGGTTCTCAATGAACCTGCCCAACTCTCCGCAATCAAGCGCTTGAAGGGTACCAGATAACTGTGGGTGGCTGCACAAGGCAATGCAATATGTTTATGGATCACTGAAACAAACAGTAATAATTTTGGACTAAGAGTAACCCAACACTTCTCAAGGATTCAAGAATAGTGTGGCAGAATGCAACTTGAATAATTAAAGGGAGGTTTAACACTCCAGGTTTAAACTTAATAAAACCTCTTAGTCAAACGTGAATGGTCGAGAAAGACAATCAAATGAATGATCAAGACCAAGTAATGGTCAGAAAAAGGGATCAAGAGTGGTATAACACACTCAAGAATTCAATTTAATGAATTCTTCTTCAACCAGCAAGGCTATGGTTGGTGATAAGGAACAGGGCCACAGAAGGGCAGATCAGAGTTTCAGACTTAAAAAAAGTCAAGGGTAAGGGATAAGGATCAAGGGATAATCACAAGATATATCCAGATAAGTGATCAATTTCACAAAGGAAGGAGCTCTTGGATCAGAAGCTCATAATTCTCATTAGTGGGAAGAATTGATCATGGAAAAAGCAGGGGAGAGCCCCTCCTTTTATAGGCTAGAGAGCCCTGTAACTATTTAAAATTGGATAACACAAATGAAAGCGGAAAAAGCTTGTGGAGGCCCGGTTCCCTTCTGCCAATCTTCCAGACTGGGGTGAGAGATTCTCACCCCCGCCTGTTGCTTGCAAACGTCCGTGTGGATGTTCACGGGCCTAGTAACAACGCAACACCCCCTCCCATCCAAATCTGGAGGGGGGTGAGAAAGAAAGAAATTGGACAATAAAAGAAAATAACAAAGCGGTGATGATGGTGATAACAAGGATGCCATGATGGATGAATGGATGATGAGAGGGAAGGCAATGATTTGCGCATCATCAAGCAATGGGGAGGGTCATGATGAGCGATTCGGTGAGGATGAGGATGAGGATGAGGATGAGCAATGCAATGAGGAGGAGGAGGAGCGACGCGATGAGGATGAGGAGGAGCAACGCGATGAGGATGAGGAGGAGCGACGCAATGAGGATGAGGATGAGCAACGCAATGAGGATGAGGATGAGTGATGCAATGAGGATGAGGAGGAGCAATGCAATGAGGATGAGGATGAGCAACACGATGAGGATGAGGATGAGCGATGCAATGAGGATGAGGAGGAGCAACGCAATGAGGACAAGGATGAGCAACGCAATGAGGATGAGGAGGAGCAATGCAATGAGGACAGGAAGGGTTGGGGTGAAGGATCCAAATTTTTTCTAAGTTAAATTTTTTTTTCTTTAAGTGAATTCTTTTCCCAAGGTGTCCCAAATGGTTCACCACATCTCTCCCCAATGTACAGACTGTCCCTAGTCTGCATCATAACTTTAAAAACGTGAAAAGAAAAAAAATAAAATAATTGGCCGTTTCTTGATCCTCTAAGTAAAAAAAAAATGTTGAAACCCATCTTGATCCATCCAAAAGAGCCTAAATGTGGAGAAGATAAAAGAAAAAGGCGTCCCAGGGTTCAAGTATGTGGCATAAAGTAGAGTTTTTACAACAAAACGCAGCAGAAGACCCTGGTGGTGCACAATTGGGAGGACTTACTTTGAACCCAAATTGCCCCCACAACAATAAAATCTCTTAACTTGATCAGCAGAGAACCTTCTAGCCAACTGAGTACCATCCAGTTCTTCCAAAACATAAGATCCACCTCTAACTTGACAAACCACTCTATAAGGACCATTCCAACGATTTGAAAAAAGTTTTCCCCACTGAGTCTCTAAAGATTGATTATAAGCCAATACCAGATCACCAGGGTTTAAAGTATCTCTGATTCAATTTAGATTTTTATCTTCCCAATACTGAACTGATTTTTCTCTTGATTCCATCATCTTCTGATAAGCTTTGTTACGAATATCTTCACTCCGCTCCAGTTGCTTTGATCTGGCAACTAATAAGTCAATAGTTGAAGAAACTTTTTCCCAAGAGATGCCCAAGAAAGACTCCATTTCAAGATCAAGAGGAAGAACAGCCCTTTGACCAAAGACGATTTCATAAAGAGAGTAGCCAGTGGTTTGCTTGGTGGAAACTCAATCAGAGAAGAGGACCAAAGAAAGAAACTTTTGACAATTCTTGCCACTTTCTCCAGCCAGTTTATCCAGAGCAGCCTTCAAGGGAGCATGGCCTCTTTCCACCATGCCTTGTCCTTCAGGATAATAGGGAGTAGTAACTCTATGTTGTCCAGGGAGCGATTGGATCATTTCAGCAAGTTTTCCACCAAATTCCAAGCCACCATCAGTAGAATAAGATTGAGCCAAACCATAACGCATTGTCCAATTCTCATGAAGGAAATCTGCCACAGATTCAGAACTAAGGTTCTTAAGGAATTTTGCTTCAAACCATCCAGAAAAATCATCTCTAGCCACAATTAGGTACTTAGCACAACCTGCCTTGATATGAACCACATCCATAGCAACCCTTCCAAAGACAGCGGACTCCCCAGTAGGATAGCAAATTTCAGCTGGACGCCTAAGATCAGGTTTTTGACAAACTTCACAAATCTTGCACCAGTGAGAGACAGATTTCTCAGAGATGGCCACCAGAACTGTTCCAATAATTTTTGTTAATTTTTGGTTTCCCCACAATGACCAAGGCCCTCATGGAGACTTTCAATGATTGAATCTTGCTTAGCCGGGATAGTAATCGCAACAAGCGCACAAGGATTTCCTCTTTTCATAAGCCTAGAACCTTGGACAAAGAAACTAGAGGACTTTCTTTTAAGGGATCAAAATTCTTTGGCTGAGAGATCAGGGGGTCTTTGGAGAGTTGAAAGGTACTGCTCTAACTTTAGCCAGAAACCTTGTTGGAAACCAGAGTAATCTTGGGAGGAGAAAGCAAAAACAGGGCGGATCAAAGGTTCTTCCTCATCAAAATCCATTCCAACATCCAATTCATTGTCTCCAATAGGCCTTTTAGATAAAAAATCAGGCATATTAAATTATTTCCCAGGCCTATGAACAATATCAAAAGAGAAAATTTGAATAAAAGCTACCCAGCGAGTCATTGGAGCATTTGGAAGACTGGGAGCATTGATCATTTCCACAATGGATCAAGCGTCAACTTGCAATTTGAAATGTTGTCCCCAGAGTACTGTTTGGAGTTTCTTCAGCATTCTGGCCACACCACAGAGTTCCAGTTTGGGCTGAGAGTATCTAGATTCCACATCCAAAAATAGTAAAGATTCATAAAGAACAGGGCGGTCCAAACCATTTTCATCTTCCTGAGTAAGGACAGCCCCAACAGATTGATAACTAGAGTTGACAGCCAATTTTATTTTGCCAGCTCCAGGCCCATAAGAGATCTTTTTCAAAACTATGTCATTGCCAAAAATAGTTTTGAGCAACTGAAATGATTGTTTGCAATCTTGGCTCCAAATCCATTCAGCTTCCTTTCTGGTTAGATGATGCAAGGGTGCACAGATTTTGGATAGAGAGGAAATGAAGATCCTGACATAAGTTACAACACCTAGGAGACCTCTAACTTCAGTTGGATTTGTTGGAGTAGGCCAGGAGATGATTTTGTTGACTTTAGAGGGTGCCATCCTTCTTCCTTCCTTGCAGACTATATGACCCACAATTTCCAAGGCAGGGACACAGGCAGCAAGTTTTGATCCAGAGACAGTAAGGCCAGATTCCTCAATTCAAAACAGAATCCTTTCCAAGATAGTAGCATACTCCCAGATAAATTGTTGAATTCCTGAGTGCCAAAGTAAGAACTCATTATCATAGTCAGAAACTGGACCTTTAATTCCACCATCATCAATAAAGATACCAGCATGATCAGGGATTTTGTCTTGGAGGATCCACATTGTCTGAGCCTGATAGACTGCAACCAAGTTGGTGGCACCTTGAGGCAATCAAGTCAGTTGAAATCAACCAAGAGGAATATCAAAAGTAGTGAGAGGGCAAGAGATAGGATGCAAAGATTGTGTGTCATAACCCCCCATGATGTCTCCTAGACCATAACAGGCTCTCCCAGAGAAGGATTCAACAAATTCTTCAGTGGCAGGAGGAACACCACAGTCCTTAATAGTAACTTTATTGAGAGGTTGGAGATCATGAACTACTATAAGTTTACCATTAATCTTTAAAACACAGAAAACAGGGCTAGAGTAACTGGAGGTTGACTGTTCATATAGACCGGTACGGACCTGTTTGGGGACCAACTTGATGAATTTGTTGACTTTTGCAGCAGGAATAGGGATCTTTTTCTTTTTCCAAGGATCATGTTCAACTACAGGGATGATATAAGGGAGACCATAGGATTCTTTCAAGAGAGCTCTCTCTTCTTCACAGAATGCAATAGATTTTTCCCTTAGAGATAAAATATTTTTGATCAAATTTAACTCATCAGGTAAAAGATGTCCATCTGGACCAAAGTTGACCACCTTCAATTTCTCTTCAGTGACACGACCACAAGGTACAAAGGGGCCAGTAAGAGAGTGAGATAGACCACAATAAGGATCACGAGATAGAGGAGGATGCATGACAGGAGGATTGAGATTAAGAGGCATGGGTTGGTTGACAGGCTGGACCTTTTTTGCAACTGGCTTATACTTAGTGGCAAAAGAGAAAAGTTCTTGTTTCCTCCAAGCATTCACCAGCAAGACCTGAGTATGAAAACTGAGACCAGATTCCAACATCCTCCAAGCTTGATGTTCCATAAAATTTTTGAAAGGTGCCTTTTCCATAAAAGAGGATCCAAAAGATAGCACTTTGCTCACATGTGTGGCACAAGGTAGGGTTTGAAAAACTATGGTAGAAGAATGCCCTGATGGTGCACAATTGGGAGGACTTACTTTTACCCCCAAGTGCCTCCACTGGAGCCCATACTCCTCCATACCAAAACCATTAAGAAAAGAATTGAGATCAAGATCTAGTTTATACTCATTGCGGAGAATCAAACCAGAGCTAGAGGAAGATTGATCAGTGATAAGAGTAAAAGGAAAAGAAGAAACAACAGAACCAGAGAGAAGAGAAATATTTTTGGAATTTTGTGTTTTAACATGTTTTTGATTTTGGACATTTTTGAGATCAGAAGGAAAAGAAGAAAGAGATGAAAAGGATGAAAAATATGCCTCAGAGATAAAAGTTGGCCCTATAGTTGAAGTCTGAGGATTAGAAGAACTACAACTGTCAGTATTACCAACTATTCTGCTAAAAAATGAGAGGAGTTAGAAGAATCCTTCTACTTCCCCTTCAGAACCGATTTAGGTGAAAAACCAGGGAAATCTCTTTCCCAACAACCAGAATCCAAACAACAGAGAGGAACTTCAATCTTCCTACCATCAGCATCAGGAAGAAGAATTCTCTCCCAAACTTGATCGGAAAAAATCAGGGTGGCTCCAAAGTCTATTAAGAAAGGACAACCCAAAATCATAGGACCTTCCAAACAAGTGATCCAAAAGTGACAGGTTCCAACAATATTTTGACCAATTCAAACTGGAACATCCTCAGCAATACCCACCAACTCACAAGATTGATTCCCAATTCCATAAACAGCAGAGTTGAAGCTGACCCTTGGACTGAGATTGAGCTTGCAGGCCATTGCATCCAAAATTAAGTTTAGTTGGGATCCAGAATTGACAAGTAGAGAAACAGTTTTGGATGAGTCACCAAGAGAGCATGGTAAAAATCCAAGAGGACAAGAATAAAGATTTGAATCAGAAGGAGGATCTGTTCCACCAGAGTCTTCCATCAAGGTTCCAGAGGAAACTTTCAATTCATCAGGACCAATCTCCACACGTCACCAAGAAACCCATTTCTTCATGCCTTCAGCCACAGATGGTGAGATGGAAAGGAGTTCAGCCACAGATAGATCAGGGATTTTAAGATCAGACATTTTCTTTAATACCCCTTCCACAGCGTTTGGGTGGTCTTTGGAAATTCCCCTTTCAAATTGAACCTTGGGTTGAGTTGGAAGTGGAAGTTCAGGTGAGGGTGGAACTATAACTGGATCAGTTGGTGAAGGTGATTTGGATGGCAGAGGAGCAGGATCAGAGTATTCTGGAAATCTATCCATGAGGGGTTCCTTTTCTAATTCCATGTCTTCTACCTTGGAAGAAGGAGGCTCCAGTGAACATCAACATTTGACAGGTTTTTGAAGAATTGAAGATGGAACAGGAGGAGCTTTATGAGGTCTGGGCTCTTAATGTCGTTTCCTAGCTGGATCAGATTGATAAGTTCCAGAAAAGCTGGAAGAAGAGACAGCAGGAGGATACCAAGGTTGAAGAGTTCCACAAGCAGATGGAAAATCAAAAGAGGCCAAGGATGCCTTCTTGGGAGCAGAAGACTGGAAAGAAGCCACCACATGAAAATTAGACAAGATGAATCAAAAGGGATAAGTGCACCATTAGGCAGAAAGAAGTTGCTCCCTTTCTGTTCCACCAACATTTCCTCCTTGTCCTTCTGGAGTTCAGGACAGAAACCAGTTCCATGACCTTCTCTGTGGCAATAATAGCAAACCATGGTTGACCTAGGAACAGAGTTGGAGGGTCTAGGGACAGCCAGAGAGGAGAGTTTCTAATCCATTTTATTCTCAAAAGCTTGCAGGAGTTTGGTGATCTCATTGATATTAGGTGTTTCCCGGTGGGTCTGAGGATTTGTTTTAGGTCTGCAATTGGCTTCCATCTTATTCATGATTTTTTTAGATGCTTGAAAAGAGGGGGCAGGGACTGGTTAAGTGATTCTAGATTTTTCAAAGGTGAGAGCTGTTTGACCTTTCATCACTTTATCCACAGTATTCCTAAGAACCATGAAAGAAGGGAGCTTGAACCAATTATCTCTTGTAGTGATCATGGATCCAGATTTCACCAATTCATCCTTAATTCTTTCCTGCACTCCTGGAGAGAAAGACTGAAAAAATCGCACTCAAATTTTGTCCACCGTATCAATGTGATTGTTTCAGATAAGATAGGATTGGATAGGGTCCCAAGATTTTCTGAAAGCTTGATAATCAGAGGCTGAGGAGATACCACCATTGGAGGTCCATTGAGAGACTAGGGAATGCAGATCTTGGAGAGTGAACCTAGCTATATCAATTTTGCCCCAGTAGGCAATCATTGCCTCCTTAAGAAGTGCCCAGTCATGGGATTAAAATCCATTGAATGATTCAATCAATTCCATGACTTCATCAGAGCAGATAAAGAATCACAGTTGATAAGCCATGTCATATTTGCTAGCACCGTCCACTTCAGCAGCCATCTTGTAGGAATCCAGGAACCGTTCAACATTTGTACTTTTAAAGCATAAGTTCTTGTTCTGAGGTTTGATCTTGATCATCTTGGCCCAAACAGAGGTAGAAGGGGTACTGATAGATTCCATTTTGACAAAAGATTTCCTGAGGGATCCAAAGAACAGATTTCCAAAGTGGCTCAGGAGTGTGGCAAGGGTAGGGTTTACCAAAAACAACTAGGATCAAACCCCTTGATGGTGCACAATTGGGAGGACTTACTTCTGGAACAAGTTGCCTCCACGGATCAGATCTAGATGATAACAGAAGAACAGAAAAAAAAGAAAAAAAGAGAAAAAGAGAAAAAGATTGGATTTCAAAGTTGATTCCACAAATTTGGGGCTGTAAATCCCAAGTTTTCTGTTTTGATCCTGGCCCAGGGGACCAAATGTAAGACTCCAAACAGCGCAGGGCATTGGCAGTTCTGTGGAGGGGATAGGTGCTTTTTTAGACTGCCCTCCTGAGTGTTACAAAAATATTTAAATGTAACCAGGATCAAGGTCCAGTAACCTTTGTTAATGAGGAATAAAATTGGATAGGGATAAGTTGGTAGCAACAATAGCTGAGGGGGGGAAGCAGCGTAACCCAAACCAGGATGATGAGGAGAAAGACTTTGAACAAAATAAGTTAAAGTTTGCTCAGAGTCCAATAGAACAAGGAGGTTGTAAGTAACAGCGCCCACACGCTAATAACTCTGGTCGTCAGCAGGTGCTTGGGAGCAATCAACTCAAACCCAATCAACCTCCAGGTTCTCAATGAACCTGCCCAACTCTCCACAATCAAGCGCTTTAAGGGTACCAGATAACTGTGGGTGGCCGCACTAGACAATGCAATATGTTTATGGATCACTGAAACAAACAGTGATAATTTTGGACTAAGAGTAACCCAACACTTCTCAAGGATTCAAGAATAGTG